>OX595837.1:9000000-9319451 GCA_951392215.1 Epirrita christyi
TTTCTGAGATATTAAAGAAAATAAAAAACTTAAAAATCAAAAATTCTAGGGTACTTTCAGCAATTCTACAAAGCTGAAATTTGGTATGCTTGTAGCTTTTGTGACACAAATACAGGGAAAAGTCTGAAATTGAATTTTTTTGAAACTTGTACTCCATAAACAATAACCAATATAACATCTATTGTTGACCTCCCATTTCTAGGAATTTGAATGACGTTGGAGTTCTATGTTTTGCGTCAAAAGGACGTTATCAATTTATTCCTCAGGTACTTGATACACTAACAGGTATGTAGTATTAAGCCCCATTGCTTAGTCTTATTCAAAGGTTAAAAAAATATGGTAAGTATGACCTAAGTAGGTACTTAAATAGTCCGGCTGATAAAGGTGTCATCGCGAGGTCTCAGTTCGGGGCGAACCACTAGTACTAAATAAATCATAAAACTCATACACTACAAGAATCTTGATGAATTTGCCTATTGGTATCTTGTAATCACATGTACAGTAATGTATTTATAATTGTCGAACCATTTGTCGAATCTATTTATAACTGACAAAGTTAGAGATTGGTAATAAAACGCATCTCTTACCACAAAAATAGCTTTGTTTATTTTCATCATCATTAGTCTTTATAAGTTCACTGCTGGACATAGCATAGGTCTCTCAACCAGAATGCCACGACAAACAGTTCTGAACCAACTTCCTGCGGCCTTTGAAATGTCGTTGGTCCATCGAGATGTAACATAACATCCAACAGATGCCCAACAGTCACAAAATAGTCAAAACAAACCTAACAACCAATTATTACATATTTATTTTTTACTCAATATATAAACTGACGTGCAAAGAAACACCAACAACCAAAATACGTCCCAAAGTATGCAAGATATCGAATTTAAATAAATATCATATTAAATATTTACAATAACTTTTGTAAAAAAATACGTAATATTTGTTATAAAAAATAAATAAACATAAAATGAGTTTGGGAGATACTGTGGTTTTTCCAAGTAGTATTTATTCATTATTAATTCTAGATTATTCTCAGTAGATCCATCATGGATCTAGTGAGATTTTTAATCTCAGTAAATCCAATAACTTTGAAACTGGATCTTATGATAAAAAAATGACTCACTAGATCCATTCAAGCTTTTCACTGAATACATTTATCCACGGTTTTAGTGAGACTGATAAAGGTTTTATGACAGATGTCAAAAGTGACTATTAAATTCTTAGAATAAGGACTGAAGCTACATTAAATTCTACTTATTAGCTTTTCGATGTCCTCAATCTGTAAAAAAAAGATAAGAATTTAAATTACATTCCAAATAGGAAATTTATCATTAGGAACATCACGTAGAAGCAGTGCGCTCTAAATTAAGCTACTTCCCCTATGCACTTAACAATTTAACAATAATCGTAACAATAATTTGCATGCCTAAAATAGTACAATAGAATGGTATTGTTTGGGAATATTTTTAAGAACCTTGTAACCCTATTTGTAGCAAATTTGAGAAGTTTCAGATTGTGAAACACTCTGACCTGGTGCATGTAGGTACTTACCATAAAAACTGTGACGGTTTGCGAAAGGCTCGCAGGAAATGAATGCGACAATCTGAAGGCTGATGATGATTGCATACCCACCTGGGTAATGCTATACATAGTACCTTTAATAAACAATAAACCCATCTGCTCTATTCTCTACGTAGGTATCAGATGCTCCGCGTCTTTGTTATATCAAAAAATGTATTCGTTACAGGCCATTTTGTGTAATACGAAGCTTCTGGGTTAACCAATCCAGTCATATAAAAATGCGATTATTTTTCCATGTTAGGTCTGATGATGATGATGTCCTCCAAGACATATCCGTTGACACACGTCAACGGCCAACCTTGCTTATAATTATTCCCATAGTGGCAATGGACGCATGTTCCCTTTTAATGGAAATTTTCAAAAAGTTGCCCTTAAAAGTGGATGTTACGTAAATCTAGACATAAAACTAATTATTTTTCCTTTGCTATACACAATTAGACACAAACAAAAGGCGATTTAGAATAAATATATCTAGATTCTAGAACGAAGGAACCAATATGCTTTATGAAAGAACTTAGTTTCATTTTTAATATTTATTAGTATTTTGGATCAGGTTTAGATGACCTAGTTCAGTTGTCATGATATAATGCACGCGGATAGGTTGATACAACTAGAATTAAAATGCATATTGCTATTGGTTTATTTAGGAACTGGTAAAAGAGTTAGCGGAGTTGGTCGTGGCAAAGCAGTGGTGGCGATGAGCTCACCACTGGTCACGTCTATATTCGATTGTGCGGTCCACCGTGAAAAGAGGCAATTGAGGATCAGTTCAGTTTAGATAATTCTTTATTTATAAGAAAAAAAACTTACTTGTCAATAAATTTAATACCTAAGCAGAAATAATTTATTAATTATTTCTGTTTAGGTATTAAATTTATTTTATAGATATACAAACGTTACGTAATACAAAATTGCCAACTTCGGCATGAGCTGGCATGAGCTATAATTACGAAATAAAAGTAATTGAGACGGAAATTTGCAGATGATATAAAAAACCTGAACATGTACGAATAGCCTCGATATAATCAATAAGTCTTCCACAACGTTATTTCCATACAATTGAGGTCAACGCGGATGTAATCTGCTAGTTGCAACAATGCCTGTCAACTATAACAAGGGGAAGGGCACGTGTTTCGGATACTTGCGGGTAGTGGACTACCTTACCTATCTCAACTTTTTCAATAAGGACATCTGTTTTATGATTATATGAGGGCCTCAAAAGATATAGCAACGGGTCAATGTCTTGTTTGTCACAGCCTATTTTCTCCGAATCTACTGAACGAAAAAAACAAACTTGGTACACATACAGGTGACCAGCCCCTTTATTGGCTAACAAGCTGGTAATCGCTTTCGATTCCGATTTTATAGTACATTGCGCTTTATGTTTTGAATATTTCTGCTTGTGACAATAAGCTGAAGCATGCGGCGCAATGTACTGCGAAATCGTAATTGAAAGCGATTACCAGTTTGGTAGACTGATCACAGACGTATAATGTTTATAAACGAATTTCGATTTTTGGGGGTAAACAACAATATTAAAAAAAGCTTCCGTCCAGTTTGTCATGTATTTACCTGCTCATAGTTTGAAGAAACCCTAAACAAAAATGTCATTAAATTTCTATGGTAAACGGAAAATACCTCCTCAAGAGAAAATGCGTTTATAAAATGTGTTGACCTGTCTACGGTGTTGACTGATTAACAAGTTAAATTGATCTAGTGGTTACTATGGTAACCTAAATTTTACAAAACCCTCTCCACGAGAGTCTAACTCGCACTTGACCGGTGTTTTTTAGATGTGATTGATAGAAGCTTACACCAAAATCAAAGTTAATACATATTTTGATTTTGTGTAGTGTAATTTCAGAATCAATAATTTCAGAAGACAATATCTTGTCTTATTTTTGGTACTATTTACTTACGATGAATTCAAATGTTTTAGTAAATAAATATTATTTTTAACTCATACTGATTTCATAGTACGGAACCTTCAGTGCGCTGTCACTCGCACTTGGGTAGTTATTTTTTACTGACAAACAAATGTATCCGAGCCTCTCTACCTACTATATATTATATTATGTTGATACGTAGATTACTACAAAAGCTACTGTTCACATAAAATCTTAATAATAGAATTGAAGTTATCGTGGTTTGGTATCATTTTTGAAAAATTACTATACACTACGACTATACACCACGTACTTTACTATTCTCCTGCTGACGTTTCGTTGACCATTTTGAGGTCCTTCCTCATGAGCAGCAGAAACGTCAGCAGGAGAATAGTAAAGTACCTACGTGGTGTATAGTCTTAATTTTTCTAAAATAAATATAGTATCTTTAAGATCATGGTTAGCACTAAGTAGCTACCTACATCTCCTAGAATGATATGGCTGGTCAAAATATAGGTAAGCAAAACCTTACCTACCTATTCAATTATGTATGTGGCAGAGGTATGTGTAAAAGTCTTATCCAAATAGTGTGAAAGAAATTCCACCCACGACACTTGGAACTGCCTACTGATAAATCGGTGAAAGTCTGAATGAGGAGCATTGAACTGTTCATTTGGCGTCAGCAATATTAATGATTTAATTTGTTTGAGTTTAAAATGTGCAAGTAGGTAATTTACATTTCATACGATTGAGAGTTAACTTCTAGATAAGAAAAAATAGTTTTAGACTTAGAGGGTTAAATGTTCGAAGACTTTTTGCAAGTAAAATGCTCAAGGACTCCCACACTAGGATTCCCTGTGTCGTGGGTATCAGGAACAACGAGTACCATGGTACCATAACACCCAAACCCGGAACAAATATTTGCAGTTCATACAAACATTTGTCCGGCAGCGGGAATCGAATCCGCAACCTCTTGCATCTCAGCCAGCTACTCGCCCGGAGTAGGCATTGGCAGGTAAACATCTGTAACCTACTTGAGCAGTTTTACACGGTTGAGACTGACTATTTGCCAAGTAGGTAAAGACAATATTAACACTGATCCCACGAGTTGTTGGCCAGCGGTTTGTATCAATAGTCACCAGTTCTCATAAAGCTATCACGCGCTCATCCTACACATTTGTCCGATAAAGCCAGGTAGGCACTATGATGTAACTTGAGCCATGAAAATAGGCACAATAGTAAATTACTAATATAGGTAATTATTAAAATACGCTATGAAACAAACCGATGCGAGTAACCCTTAAAATATTGAATTTATTTGGCTGATGACGAATTGACTCTATTTTTTTTTTGACGACGAAGACCCCTATCATTACCCCCTGTAATTACCTAAAAATTAAATAAGATCCAATGCACCCATAAAAACATATGTTTTCCTGGAATCCTAGTATGAGATCCTACTTCTCATAATAATAATTACCTGTGTAGCGATTATTAAAACACGGAAGTTGTGCAAATTTAAGAGTAGGTATACGTCATTGAATAACTAGGAAGAAGTACATAATTGCCTACGTGCACAGTAAGTATGTAATGCAAATGGTCTTTTACAAATAAATGTAATTATTCGTATAGCGCTGGCTGCAGTTTCTATCTTTTAAATAAAAAATATTTTAGTACGAAAGGATCAAATATTTAAATTTAATTTAATTTAAAGTTAATATTATTAATACAAAATATATTTTCAAATTGTTATTATTGCACAAATGGCTGGGACAAATGTTTGTATGATCTGTTAATATTTGTTCTGGGTCTGGGTGTTATGGTACCATGGTACTCGTAGTTCCTGATACCCACGACACAGGGAATCCTAGTGTGGGATCAAGGCTACGTATATATGTGACTGCGGGGTGTTATGTTATGTTAGTTTTGAATAGTATATCCCTGCTTAATTTTTTTTAGGGTTCGGTGCATCCTTTGAGGAAACGGAACCTTAGAGGATCACACTCGTATCTGTCAGTCTATTCATCACAGCCTATATTTTCTCCGTATCCTCGTAATATACTGGACGAAAAATGTTTGAAATTAAGTACCTACACACAGAGTTCGATGACCCAATCACGGACGTATAGTGGGGGACAAATTAGAAAATTCAAAAAAAACTTATGTCGAGTGCATCATGCGACGTATCATTATGAAAGGGCTTGTTATGATAACTTTTCATTTAAAAAACCGACTTCCGCCATAGTATTCGACAAAATAATTTTGGATGAAATTTTTTTTATGAAAGAACCATAGTGGTGAAAGGATTATGATACTTTCTGAATGCAAATGCTTGGTGTCTTGCTGAAAATATCAAAATCGCCATATGTATGCCTACAATATTTGAGGAGTTCCCTCAATTCCTCATGGATCCCATCATCAGAACTGGATTCTGAAAAAAATGGGACCAATCTGGAAGTATATCTACTCAAATAAAAAAAGAATTTTCCAAATCGGTTCGTAAACGCCGGAGATATGCGGTAACAAACATTAAAAAAAAAAAAAAAAAAAAAAAAAAAAAATACAACCGAATTGAGAACCTCTTCCTTTTTTGGGAAGTCGGTTAAAAAATACAAATATGTACATTTGTATTGCACAAAATACATAGATTAAAAAATAAAATTAATTAAAGGGCATTCCCGGCCCTTACCTCGGAAACTAAGGAGCCTAATTTTTTTTTAAATAAGTTTACTTAATACTTAATATGGGCAGTGAAACCTAAATGTGAACAGAATACGCAACGATCTCTAATTGAGAATACGTAATAAAATGTGTTGCTTAATTTCACCGAGGACTAATAAGTTCAATTGGTCTAGTGGTTACTATGGTAGCCCCCCACGCGAGTTCGACTCACACTTGACCGTTTATTTTTTTCAATTTATGTTTTTTTATGTTACACCATGATAAGTAGGTACTCATAAATTGAAATAAATATGTATATGGTGTAGGTTACCAAAGAGTCAATAAAACACTTGATAAGTAACCTAAACAGCTCCATTTCAAAACATGTTTTCACATCTTCACACTGAAACACATGGGTGGGTATGTAATTTTGTATCTTTACAACTCTTGCTTATAAATAACAAAATGATTAGGTTTTTAAATAACAATACGGTTATCACTTTGCATCTCCCAAACTAAAAAATATCTTGTTATGCTCTACCTACTACATTTTAATTCAAATTCTAATTCAAAAGTTTGGGAGATAAGATCTGTAATGACGGCATTGGGGTGTAAGTAGGTATACCTACCATCTATGAGGAAAATAAGATTTTTAATTCTGGCAGCGTCATCAAATCTTCTCTATCACTACTAGATACTGCACTAGATGTTGCTACTGAGACGGCATTTTGAGATCCTAGATAGTAAACACAAATTGAAATTTTTATAAATAAAACAATAAAAAAGCGCGTCACGCGATTTTCACTGTTTTAAATACGACGTTAAACATTAATTTAAGTTCAGAAAAAGTAAGTGGCCAGTATCATTTTGCGGACTTGCTGATAAAAACTTTTATCAATTCTCATACTGAAATATAATGATTAAAAAACTAAAAACAAAACTAAAATGTCAGTGTTTATGCACATGCCATCGAAATAGATTTAAAAAATTACATTACGATACAGCTCTTCTATGGACAACTGTTTAATAATATAACTTTTTTTCCATAAAGATACAACTTCACTCGGACCAAGGAGGTTGCAATGCAGTTTTTCTATACATAATCTGTGGACGCGGCGCAACTCGCTCGCGCGTATGGATTTTGGCGCTAAACGTTTACAAATAAATGCAAATATAAGCTGTAATTTTACGCAAATTTCTTTCGAATTTTTGTGTGTTACAGGAAATCGACCCATTAGGGTCTGTATTTTTTTTTCTTGGTTGACTTTCATTTTTGTCATCAATGCGTTCCTTGTCGATCTTGATAGTACTTGTAATGAAAAGTAAATAAAATCTAAAATAAAAATCATAAATGTCAAGATTCAGCCGCCATGGGAAAATCTAATTTCAGATAATGTTTTCGTTCGTTCGTTTTCTCTTTCCGTACTCACGCAGACTACCATACATAGCATATATAGCATAACTTTCGGTTTGTATGTTTTATTTGGCTACAGTAAAATCGAAAACTTGTCAAAATACAGTGCTTGTATGATAAAATACTTCAATCGTTTCTTGCTAACAGACTTCTTCATAAAAATGCATATAAAAAGTAACAGGTATTTGTTTTCTCATCTACATTATCTAAAAGATGTTAATTATTACGTCACGTGTGTATTGCGACTGGGAGAGTGAGAGGCCACCAAGTTGCGCCACCTCTCTGACGATACTTTCGTCACTCTACTACCGCCATTGTCATTGGCAGTTGATCAAACAATTTTGTAGTAAACATAAACTTAATCAATTTGATTTACATTCAATGTACGTATTCAATGTGTTATTCGTTGAAAAACACCGGCGACGGCGATTTGTTAAAATAACTGCCTACGCCAAGAGGTCTGTGGACCCTACACTAATATCCGACATGTTTGGATGTTTGTTTCTCAATCACGCTCTAACGGTTGAACTAATTTCGATGAAATTTGGTACACAGATAAACTGACCTGGATTGAGCTATAGGATACTTTTCATCCAGAAAAACATCCATACATCCAGAAATGGGGTATCAAAGGTTTTATGTAAAGCTGTATATATAGATAAAGCGGGTTGACTACATTTAAACTTTCCTTAAACAAATGTAAATAAATACATAATTTGACAACATTATCCGTAAAATACATTTTCCCGTTTTTACCAATTAATTAAGGGACACCTAACGCATAAGAGATACTGATGTAGTAACGAAGTATGAGTACGCATGTCAAATCTAACAGTTTTTCAAAGAATCCTATGAATTTGACATATTCCTTAAGTGTCCCGTAAAATAAGTATTGGTCTGTGAAAATCGTTGTTCTCAAAAACAATGAATATAAACTAGCGCAGACTCCCTATTCCAACGACAAATTGCATGGCAAAAACAGTAGCGTCAAATTTATATATTATTAATTTTTCTCCCTTGAACACAGATTTCACTATAAATCTGTTAACATAAACCAAGTTTGAACAAATGCCACTACCTATGTAAATGTTGGACATGTCGATGTAATCATGAACAAGAAACAACATCTGCGTAACTACCTGAAGGCTAATTCTCGTTATTATATTAAACCATTAATTTTGTAAATTTTCACGTACCTATATGTTGGTGGAAGCACCAACATAAAATGTTTTACAAAATGAACGATGGCTGAATCGAGACTGAATTATGAATTGACTGAAAATCGGTATTCTGCTCCCTTAATGTACCAAATGTAGTCTTCTCTCGATCAATTTTAATGTTTTCTTCCTGTGGGGTTATTTAAAGTCCAAAAGATAATGCCAACAAGTCACGGACCGTGAAAGCCTTGATATACTTGATGTACAATATCTGACACTACCGGAATTAGACCCGCAGGGCTGTAGGGAATACGAGGGCGGGACTAGTCGGCCCAAAACACTTTGAAAATTGATGGGAAGTACTGAAAAACAAGCACATTGCGCCATTCGCTCTGGCGTTGGCATTTGCAAGATTTTTTTTTATATCTAGCCATTTGCAAGATATAAAAAACAAATTATACGGGGTGTAAAAAGACAGCTTCCGAATACTGAAGGTACCGGTAAAGCTACCTATATCATAGCTATATAAAATAGCTTTCGCCTGAGAGGTGATTCATACCGGAGAAAACTTTTTTTTTCGTTTCGTATCGTGTTTGTCAGCCAGCAATGTACGCATTTATTCCGGCCACGCGAGTTCAACGCTCCCGGTCAGCTGATCGACCCGTGGGGCCAATATTTCTCACGTGCTTTTCATTGCTTTTTTTGACGTTTTTATTTATTAACGTGTTTTTAATGATGGAAAATAGGTTTTTGTGTTCCTTTAACGATATTTTATGGATACTTATAAAGAAAACACGAAAAAAGCGGACCAAAAGTAAGCATTTTTTTCGTTTTTCAGCTTAAATATTTTCAGAATCATGGTCTGAATGCACTGTTTCAGTTTTCGGGAGTAGTCTTTTCACTCCCGGTATATACCTAATATTTAAATATTATTAAGACATTATTATCATTATGAGAATTAAATGCATAAAGTTATTTTAAATTGAAATAACGTCTAGTTACCACTATATTCAAAACCACGAAAGTTTCAATTGCATAGTTGTTTTGATACTTAAGCTAAAAAAATTATTAACTTTTTATAACTTTGTTAGGTACCATAACTATACATTATATACAATTTAATTTTGAAATATAATCACAGTTCCAACTAGGTGCCAATTAACTAAAAATAGGACAAGGCGAAGCGCCAGCGATTCTAAAGAAAATTACTAGTTTTACGTTACATTATTCTCACGAATCACAATTAAATTAAGATACCTAGGCTCCCTACAAAAGACATCAACGCGCACGCGCACTTTGTCACTGTCCAATATAACAATTGATTATTCTGATGCGGCCTCTGTCACTACACTATGATATCAGTCACTAGAGTCACTACTATAAGCTAACCCACTGTTTTTCTTGCGAGTATAGAATTATTGCACCTAGGTAAGTAGTTACAGTAGGTACCTTTACTTTTATTTTCGATTTGTCGTTGTTTTTTATAATTTTTTTGTTGGATAACTGTTAAAAGTAAGTAAAAATACGAAAATACTTAGATATCAGTGAGTCACTGATTGTAACAACAAGGAAGGCTTGCACAGCTTGTAACATTTATTTATAAACAATATGAGTAATAATATAACTTGATGAATCTATTACCTATTTCATATTGTAAACGCATGTATAAGAAATATTTATTATCAAAGTTATAAAAATATTTTTTTTAAAAATATATAGGTATTGGATACCCTGTATATTAGCAGGTTGTGGCTGCTTTGCTCCGCTGACGCGCCGCTTGGCGCGTTCGGCTGAGTGATGTGTGAGTGTGTGTTTCTATGTCACTATTTGCCTATTGTGTTTGTTAAATAGTAATATTTATTATCTAACCTTTTTGATGATTGTGTAGCAGCTATAGTGTCTCTAAGTGCCAAGACAAACCTTGCAGGGTTTTTATGGTACTTATTAAATTTAACAGTCTGTAAACAACTTTTTGGATGAATAAATAAATAAAAAAAATAATAAATATAAATATACTTATTAATGTAAATAACACACTCATAATGTAATACAAACACAACGTAAGATAAGTAAGTACCTGCAACATTTACCTTTGAAGCAAATTTACAGTCCTTGAAAACCATATTTTAACACGATTTTGATTTAGTTATAACACGTAGCTATCTTCATCAGCTGGTGGACGTCCACATCTGGTCGAGGCCTCCATTTGCCATAATCACCACGCTTGGCAGGCAGATAGGTGATCGCAGTATGGGTGTTTGAGTACACAGGTGGATGCTGCTGCCCATCCCCTGGTGTAATCCCTTTTATCGGCTGTTACATCTACGGAAGGAGACGGAGGGGTCTAATCGTAGGCCGGATACAACACGGCAATGGATTGCAATGAATTTATATGCATGGATAACTATAATTCTGAATTATCTGGCACTTTTAAAAAACATAATAAATAAAAAAAAAACAGTTACCTTTAATTTTAAGCTGTTTTTGTTGTATTTACAATATGATGCAAAATATTAGTTATTTTTTTTTTTTAAATATACTTAGTCCCTTATATTGAAGGCTGACTTTAGGGATTTTGTGAAATTTTGTAAAGGAGTTGTTCCAAAATGGTCTATGTCTATGTGCACCAGACAGAGAATGGCGATAAAATCAGTATTTTTTTAAAAAATACTCTTACTCTAATTTGAAGCATAAATATCTGCATAAAAATGTTTGAAATTTGAAGAATTTTTACAACGGTAACATATTTTCCTGGGCAGCTATGACAGTGAATGTCGCGTTTGATGCTCTATGGTTGCTTGTTTCATTTGTTTGTTGGAAGTTGTGTTTAAAAACGTAGTGTTACTATACTCTTTACAGTTGTCAACCGCTGTCGAAGCATTTTACCACAAGGTATATTGTATCTGCCCCAAAATTTTGTTATGTTTTGTGTTGCTCTCCGTGAGAAAGATAAATTAAATAAAGCGAAATAGTAAAAAAATTACAGTCGGAAAAGGTTTTACATATATTTAGCCACGTTTATACAAGTGAACACCGACAAGGGCTAGGTTCCATACATTTTGAAACAACTCCTTTACAAGATAAGTATTCAAATAAAATGTTTTTTAACTGCGCTGCCTTTTTTGTGTGAAGATTTCTGTTTGCTTTGCACGGCCTTTCTTAGCTGACTTGAAGTACTTACTATATTATTCTGTGCTTGAAGTGTGGACTATAGCTTTATGCTCTCGTTTGTGATTATTCGTGTCAAACATCAATAAGTCATCTTAGCTGTATTTTTGGCGGTGAGTTGATGCATTAGTATGTCAGTCAACCATCGGCATAGTAAGGAGTAGGTACTATGTGTACCCACTTGTATGTAAGTAGGTATAAGCCAACTTGAAATATACCGGTTGGTATCACTTTTATTCAAGAGCGCTTTCACTTGTACTTTATTTGCTTATCTAAGTTATAGGTATTTTGAGTTCATTGAGGTCATCACTCAATAATTGAGCGGTATTTTCAAAAACATTGGATAGCGGTTATAGCTATAACGTGTTTTATAAGTTTTACAAAGCGGTTTTCTTGGTTATGGTAATTTCCTATTATGGCTGTAGTTTGAAGGATCATGTTAATTAACCAAGTCTGTTGAATAACTCATTATGACGGTAATTAAAAATAGCTAGTAAATATCCCACGAATTGTTTTTTAAATAACGTCACGACACGCCCGGGGGCTCACTTAGCTTGCGCCGGAGCAAGCCTGACGCGACGCCTCGCCTGCACGACTTCAAACCGTGCATATTTTATTAGCCTTTTTCACTAAAGCCTCGGATTTCTAGGTAAAGGCATAGTTAAACTTAATATTACGCAAAGAATAAAGTGGCCAATGACGCCCGGTGATTGTATCGTTCGTTCTGTCAACGTGACACTGGTTCGCAGGCTACCCTCTGCTAGGTCATGGCGGCCCTGAAAACAGTGTGAGTAAAGAACCAGTGTGTGACTAGTGATGATCAACATAATGTTATATTACATAACATAACGCACTCCGTGATATTTGCCTGTGATTATCATTATAACAGTACTGTTATCATAGAAAACTTCACGAATAAGTGCCTACTTATGTTTTCTTAGTACTTAATAATAATATTTTAATATTTTCTTCCATCGCGTCAAGTCTTCAATCTGCCGCCTGATTAAAACGGCAAATTATTTTACCTAAAATTGCTACCGATGCAAATGTAAAACAGTCTTTAGTATTCAAGTACAGTAGGAAACGAAGCAACACTGAGCACAAAACCAAAATGTTTTCGAGTATTTGTATGTCATGTGTTCTTAGCAAAGTTAAAAGCGGTGATGTCATAGAAATCAGCAGTTGATTTATACTTTAAAGGTACAAATTGTGTTATGAGGCCAACAACAAACTTCGTAAAACGTTGTCCATTATCGTTCCTACCTACGGGTTTTTATTATTCCTACAATGACAAAATTCTAAATAGGTTCGTAAAAGTAGAAACTCTTTATAAAGTTTTCCTTTGTTGCAGAAAATGGCTGGAAGAAATTACACTGGCGAACAAACAAGGTCGGAAGCCGTCTCTACTGCGCGCCATGACAAAGGCATTCTGGATGAGTTACGCGCCTTCTGGAATCATGTTCCTCATACAAGCCCTCCTACTTAAGTGAGTAATGATTCGGCTTCATTGACGAGCTCACGCTAAAAGATCATTTTGAACACAGACCTCCTGTGACATGAGTAATTTTGCCAGGAAACACGTCACTGTGTTTTTCCGCGAACCTGAAAAACATCCTTTCAAAAGATTGTAACTTGGCAAGATTGATCTAGGAAACCGCACAATTTATTTGGAAGAGCATTTTATTCTTAGAGTATTCATTACTTAATTAGGTATTGCTATTTCATCCTTGTAAGCCCAAAAAGTTAAATATCAAAATCCGTTTATTTGATTTTAAGTATATATTTAATTTACCAGTCATGACTACTGACATTTCTTTTTTATTTAGACAAATGTGTCAATCTATAAGATAATCTAAAACATACGAACGCATCCTTTTTTGACAGACCTTATTTCCCATCTTTATCACGAAGCCAAAACAAATCAGTAGGTAGAGTGCGTCTGGTCTAAAACTGCACGCCCCTCCACCCCTTTTACTATACCCTGATTTTTAATTTCAGTAAATTTTTGTAAACAAACAAATGTCAAGATATGCCACTGTGTGTATAAGTGTCATGTATGTGTGAATTTACACGTATGCTACACAATCATGACACTTATACTCACAGTGGCATATCTTGACATTTTGCTTGTTTACAAAAATTTACTGAAATTAAAAATCAGGGTATAGGCACTTGACACATGTTTGACGTTCGAAAACGGTCCTTGTGGTTACGAATTATGGAATATTTTATTTTGACGTAGTGACGCAGCGTTCAGTTTTAGATTAGACGTACTCTAAGCTCTCGGTTATTGCTCTGCATTGCATGGATTGCACTTTAGCTTTCAACATTTTATTTCCATTCTTCCTATAGGTACCTATTTTCATTCATTCACAATAATTTACTTAATTATTTTTGTAAAGAAAATGCCCTCTGAACTGTATGGGCCCGTGGTGTCCATCGTATCAAATAAAAATCTTATTTACCAGACCTTTCCAACCAGTCGTGCTGAGCATGTTGTTGGCGTATTGGGAGCCAGGCTCGGACATGTCGTATGAACAGGCGGTGTACTGCGCCACTACTGTCATTATGATGTCTCTGCTGATAGCCTTCCTGAACCACCATGGGACGTATTCTACGCAGCAATTTGGAATGAAAGTCCGAATCGCGGCTTGTTCATTGATTTACAGAAAGGTAAACAAGTTTCATTATAGGACTAAAACCAGCTTAAGAGATTCATCTAGATTTCAATGAAAGCTAGAAATATTCTTTGTATGAAGGTTAGTTGCTCAAAAGCTGCCGTACTTCCCACCAGCCAGGGACAAATTTAACTCTGGCCCCAATCCCATGCATGCAGAGAATTCTTCTACCTTTAATTGAAGATCTTTCTTTCTTTTTTTTGTATCTGAGTGAAATCCAGATGAGGAAGGACAGTCTTATAATTGTTTTGTAGATTATTAATGCTAGGCTTTTAGTTCTTGTGTCTATATAAATAACTAAATAATATTTATAAGGTAGACGTTATAGTCATAAATTGAAGTAACAAATACCTATTATGACTATGTATAACGTATGAATATATCGAACTCAAATCTGAGAGCGATCTTGAAGGTGTTCCAATTTCAAAATTTCTACCGCAAAATTGAATTTTTGATGCATTCATGATTGCCTTGAGACTTGTTATTGATTTATTAATACAGGCCTAGGTCAATCGCTTTTTTCATTCTTTAGACATATGAATAACTGTTATGCCAGAATTAAAGCAAAAAACTGGTTTTGTGAGTTAGATAAGTGTTTTCTTTTAGAAAACAAGTCATTTCATAATATTTAAATGCAAATTTCACATTGACGTCACGTGATGCTCATTTCTAATTATTGCGACGCATTTATTATCAGATATTCGATCTCTGTATAATTATAATTGTTATTATATCTGTTTAGGGCTTTTCTGACACATTCCCTATAAGATAAGCCCCAGTTACGATCACTTATTTATCATTAGGTGATGCGCATGAGCTCCGGCGCACTGGCGCAGACAACAGCCGGTCAAGTGGTTAATCTGCTATCCAACGATGTCAACAGATTTGACTATGCATTCATCTACACGCATTTCATCTGGTTACTCCCACTGCAAGTCATCATCGTCGGCTACCTCATTTATATCAAAATTGGCTACGCAGCCATTGTCGGAGTTATAGGCATCGTATTGCAAACAATACCGGTACAATGTAAGTTATACTTATTCCACAAAAATCATATACTTGCGTGAACAAATGGGCCAAGTTCCGTAAAAAGAATAACAAAGGATTTTTCCTGTAAAATAATTGAGTTAAAGCTTCAATGTACTTAAGTGGGTGCCAAGTTCTATTAATTATACATAAACACCGGTTTAACTTACGTAAGTATAGTAACTTTATTTCTTGATGTTTACTCTAAGTTCTCTTAAAGTAACTTGGCATGTTTTTAGACAAAGTTGTTATAAATACTTATGTTAATGATTCCTTTGTGTTCAGTTTAAAATGTACTCGACACGCACTTGGCCTTTTTGTGTATGCTTCCTTTTATTATACAGACGGAGTTTTTTTTTTTTATTAGGCTAAAGCCCAAACTATAGCCCATAGGCAAATAATGTCTGGGGACCCACCGGGCCGTTTTAGAATAAACAAGAACTATATTTTAACATTTTTCAAAAAACTTATATGTATTAGATTTTGCGATAGGTATTTCAAAATTGAGCATTTTTTGTGTCACATATCGAACAAAATGGTGACCACTTGTTGGAAGCAGTTTTTTACTTAATTTGATTTTTTGATTGATTTAACCTCAATTGCCGTCAAAAAACCCTGTAGGTATATGCCTAAATACTTTAGTACGTGCCAAATTTCAATATTCTTGGTCAAATGGTTGTCGCGGTTTTTGGTAAATGTGTGTAGTACTTAGTAGGTACTACACACATTATAATATGTAATAGTCAGTCAGCCGGCGCTTAAATTAACAAAATGTTATTACTGAAACTGGGCATTCTGGATAATTTGGGACCTTTAATAGACTACTACTTACTACTTTACTAGACTAGATTTTTTATAGAATTAAAACAAACAAATTACAAGTTAGTTTTTTCAGAAAGATGTCCGAACTTATTTGGCACGTACACTACCGTGTGTCTAAGTGTCTAACTGTACAGTTTCCAGAGGGACACCACGAGTATTTTTATTATACTAGCTTTAGGAAATGCTTGTTTCTTTAACGTTACCAGCACGCATAAATACGCAAATACATAGGTACTTAAACCTATGAATACCAAAATCATTGATGCACGCCCTTATTCGAGTCCATGACCTTTTGATCATAAGTTAAAGTCTGTTCCTATGGGCGTTCATTGGCTTATTGTTGAAATTAATACAAGTCGATCATGCTTGAGCCTGGTAAAACCTACAAACTGATTTTATCTTCCAGCTTACATGAGCAAATTGGCGGCAAGGTTACGAATGAAGACCGCGTGCAGAACTGACGAGCGCGTGCGGATTATGGACGAAATTATTAATGGCATGCAGGTATGCGGTACATTGTAACGCCCTTGTTCTATGTAGAGCAATATTACTCATTAAACACTATGAATTTATTAACATATACTTAATACACCTTCTAAAGAACATTGTAGAAATCTCAAGAGTTTAATTAGATTAATGCTATGCCTGTATCTCCAGAAGCGTGGATTTTATGTTCACTTGTATTTTTAATTTTCTAGTGAGCGTCTGATTTTTCTTTTGTAGGTTATCAAAATGTACGCTTGGGAGAAACCATTCGAGCAGGTGGTCGCCCTAGCTCGGAAGAACGAGATCAACAGCATTACCTCGGCGTCGTACCTGCGCGGGGTCTACCTCAGCTTCATGGTGTTCACTGAACGACTCACTTTGTATATCACGCTGTTGACGTATTCCTTGTTCGGTTTTCAAGTCACCGCTGATATTGTAAGTACCTAAATGTTCTTTTCATCATTTTCAGCCTGTAACTTTACAATAACTCGGACTCGATTTACTCACGATGAGTAAAAGTGAACAAGCATTTTTGAGATGTGACAACTTCCAATTGTATAGTTTTGACGTGCTGTTTTCTCAATGTTGTTTCAAAGATGTCCTTAAGGATGTTTACACATGAATTTTAGCAGCGATGCAGTTGCGTGACATCTCTTTCATTCGGTTCAACGTATTTGTATCGCGATGAAGTCACGCGACCTCAGCGGTAGTTACCTACACTCGCAATGATGCATTGAATCGCACCACTGAAAGTTGCTGTGTGCAAACACTCTGTGAGGAGTGAAGCTTAGTGATTGTTGTATTGGTGTTGATTGAACGAGCGAAGCGAGTTCTCTGAGTCAAGTTGGAAGAATCGGCGTTTGTATGTATGTGTGTATGTATGTATGTATGTTTGTCCGATGAAAACTTCCAAACCGCTAATCCGATCTTCATGAAATTTGGTATGGGGGTAGATAGTATTGGTACAATTTGTAGGTAAGGTTATGAGCTATATCGATCAGGGGGTTGCTGAGATATTGGGGTTCAAGAGGGGGTAAAAAAAATAAAAGTGAGACAGTCAGATCAAGTGGGGTGTCTAATGAAAGCGCTTTGGTTGGACATTTCAAAACTGTTTTTAATAATTATTTAGCCTTCGTAATTTTCGAGATATTAGGGAAAATAAAAAACGTAAAAACCCAAAATTCTAGGGTACTTCCAGCAATCCCACAATGCTGAAATTTGGTATGCTTGTGGCTTTTGTGTCACAACTACAGGGAAAAGTCTGAAATTGAAGAATTTAGAAACATGTACTCCATAAAATAGAAACCAATATAACATCCATTGCTGACCTCCCATTTCTAATAATTTGAATGACGTTGGAGTTCTATGGTTTTCATCAAAAGGACGTTATCAATTAATTCGTCAGGTACTTGATATAGGTACTAACAGGTATGTAGTATAACTACGCCCCGTTGCTTAGCCCTATTCAAAGGTTATTTCGATGATGTGTAGGAAATTAGAGTAGTTACTGGTAGATCCTGTACTGTACTGGTAGACCTCGAGGGATTTTTTTTCAAAAATAATAGTAGAAATAACTTTTTATTTAAAAAACCGACTTCCGCCATTTTATTCGACAAAGTGGTGAAAGGATTATTATACTTTTTGAATGCAAATGCTTGGTTTGTTGCTGAAAATAGTAAAATCGCCATATGTATGCCTACAATATTTGAGGAGTTCCCTCAATTCCTCATGGATTCCATCATCAGAACTGGATTCTGAAAAAAATGGGACCAATCTGGAAGTATATCTATCCAAATGTAAAAAGAATTTTCCAAATCGGTTCATAAACGCAGGAGATATGCGGTAACAAACACTAAAAAAAAAAAAAAATACAACCGAATTGAGAACCTCCTCCTTTCTTGGGAAGTCGGTTAAATATGGAAATTACTTAGTTAAGTAGTCGGGTTGATAAAGGTGTTATCGCGAGGTCTCAGTTCGGGGCGAACCACTAGTTACTCAGGTGGGTGCTGCTGCCTATCCTCTTGTGTAATCATGCTTTTACGACGGGTATGAGAAGAGCGGAGGGATCTATTGACGGACGGAGGAAGGGCTGGACTACCACGGCAATATGTGCTTATAAACACATAATTAGCTAATACGTGATCTCAATTTAGAGCGACGTAATAAGTGCACAATTTGCAGGTATTTCCACTGGCGCAATTCTACAACACACTGCAAGGAACGCTTTCGATAATCATGTCCAACGCCGTTTCCTTCTTGGCGGAGGCGCTGATATCAGTGCAACGCCTCGAAGCGTTCATGTTGCTCGGTATGTGAGACTGTGCTCTCTGTGCACTCTGCATGCCGTCTTCTGCCATCTTCTTCCATCTTCTTCTACGAGCTCGATCTATAACTATGGCTCGTTTGTGTAAATAACTGTACAATAACACCATCACTTTTTTTCTTTATAATATTACTTACTATGGAACAATGTACAAGAAGCTACCTACAAATTGAAAAGTTAACATCTAAACTTTGAGGGACTATCATAATCTACGCAAAGGAGTTTTGACACAAGAAAAGAATAATCTCATTGACACTGAAGAAATAAAAGTAGTTCAGGTTTAATAACCTGTACTACTTTTATTTCTTAAAAAAAACAAAAAAGGGTCCGTGACCTTAGGTCACTTACTTTACTTTCCAATAATTTCCACAGGCATTTCCGATGGCCCAAAATTTCAACATACTTCAATGTTCAATGGCTTTGTTGTTGCCGATGAGTCTCCTCCAATGGATGGAGACCCTAGTTTCTATTCGCCGTATTGAGGCTCTATTACTTTTGGGTACGAAAACTTTATATGATAGTGTGATTGATTGGTGTTGCTTGTCAACTTTGTTGGGAACGTTTTCTTTTGCCCAATTATTTTGTGCTGTTTTCATCGTTCTAATTGAAAGTTAGTGCGTTTAACTCAACTCTAGTCTTGATTTCGCTTAAAACGGCGTCCACACTGTAAAATATTAGTCATTGATTTTTTTTCAAAAGGGATGTTTGTGTTCCGAAAAGATCTACGAGTCATAGGAGTCATGTGAGTATTATAAGACCAAATAAAAAAAAACAAAAAAATTTTGGTTCTACATACACCAATGCCTAACCGTGTCGATCGCGTTGTATGGAAAAATCCCTTTTTTTTGCGATAACCGTATTGAAGACCGTTGTCTAAATAATTACCTTTCGGAAAATCAACGACAAAAATTTCACGGTGTAGGTACTTATATTTCAAAACAAAAGAGCGCTATCAAAGCGAATTCATCGTTTGTTTTTTTCTTTGATGTTTAACTTTTCTGGTTTTCTTTTGTTGTCACTAACTGGTTTGGAATCTAACAAATTAAACATATATAAGTATAAAAGTATACCGTAGGTAACATTTACCGTATACAGTTATTTATACCTAATTATAGTTTTCGTATAATATATAACCAAAGGCATGAACTGTTTTGTTTTGCTTCTCAAAAAATATTCAATAAGGTGCGGCTAGAGCCCTCACTGGTAGGTATCTACGTTCCATAAATGAGCATCGTTGAGGTGCGAATAGTATTTTTAATTTGGTAAGTATCCATGTTTAACTTTCGCTGCACTTAAAAATGCAAATACTGAACCATCAGTAAGTGATTTTTTGTGATATTTTTGAGAAAACACAGACATTAAAAAAACATTGAAATTTGCATTTAAAACACCAAATTCGGATTTTTCTGAAATGCTATTTTGTATAACAGATGAACGAGAGGATCTACGCAGTGTCCCTGACGTTAATATCGCGAAGCTCGTCCAAAGCGTTGAGAACCGCAAGATGAAGAATCTCAGTGAAGTTGACCTCCGACCCAACACTTTCAAGAAAATTGACGAGGAGGGCATTTACAATCCCGGTAAAAATTTGGTTAAGAAGTAATAGGAATACTTAGTCAATTGAAAATATAATACTACATACTACTTCAAGTATTATTGTAATTTATCTATACGGTATAATATAAGTAATCTAGAACACCAGGGGATGGGCAGCAGCTCTACCTGAATATCAACACCAATACTGCGATCACCAATCCCCCCTTAGCATTCTATGGGGGAGGCGTCATCTAGCAATGGACGTCTTATGGCTGATGATGATGATGATGATCTAGAAGTTTTTCCAAAGTAAAGCTTTCAAAATGTTCTAGAGATCTCTTGTGAATATATTTAATCTGATAAATTGTTAATTTTCTAGATTATACTGACTGATAACTATGAATTATCATTAATTATCTTGAAATACTAACATTTTAACGAAACATTTTTAGGTTTTGACTGCAATGAAAGAAGTGTGATGAGCCAAGCGTTCAGCAACTTGCCCGTTAGCTCAGATGTTGGAATACTTCTCCAAGATGTGAACGCAAGCTGGACTGAAGATGGCCCTGTCACTCTTCGTGATTTTAACCTTACTGTACCTAAAGGGAAACTTTGCGCTATTATTGGTTCTGTTGGCTCAGGAAAGGTAGGTATCAAAAAGATCCTTGTGATTTCAATGAATAAAACATTTTTGACCTTGACTTTGATCAGAATCAAAGATCAGTATTTAGCTATAAGTACCTATACATTATATATAATTCAATTAAATAACAGATCTGAAAAAGTTTTAACTCCAAAGGTAATTGCTCCCAGACTACCACTCCCTAAAACCAGAACTGTCTTCGTACGCCGATTCTCTAGATATCTTCACACTCACATATTGAACAAGGTGCCCGATATCTGCGACCTCACAAACTGCAGCCACAAAGAAGCCAAAACAATTATCAGAAAATGGCTCAAAACGCTCACTTATGACGAGACCGAAAGACAACATCATCAACTTCATCTTACAATAAAAGCCCCTCTGTTCCTTACACTTCCCCATTCGTACGTACAAATACTAAGCCACACACTACATAGTAGGTACATTTATGACTTAGGCAATCTAGGGTCACCAAGATACAGGCTTAGCCTAGTTTGGGACCCTTCGTAAAATCTGTACCTCATCATTGCATGCTATAAATACAAGTATTTTTAATTCTTGTAAATTTCACTTTGTTTGATGTTATAGCTCAACTTGTGTTTGTTTTGAATAAACTTTATCTTATCTTATCTTATCTTAATTACTCACTGTCTCGTATTATTTTCAGAGCTCTATCCTGCAACTTCTTCTGAACGAGTTGAGACCGACAAGTGGCCGCATTTATTTGTCTGGGCCTTTGTCCTATGCCTGTCAAGAACCTTGGCTATTCGTTACGACCGTTCGTCAAAACATTCTATTTGGTTTGCCTTATAACGCGAAAAAATACAAAGAAGTGAGTAAATCGATTACATCACTTTTTAATAAAAGACATAAGAAAGATATCCTAGGGTCCCTCTTAGGGTCACCAAGATACAGGCTTAGCCTAGTTTGGGACCCTTCGTAAAATCTGTACCTCATCATTGCATGTTTAAATATAACATATAACACATTAAATATAAGTTTTTTTTTTATTTCTGTAAATTTCACTTTGTTTGATGTTATAACACAACTTTTGTTTGTTTTTAAATAAACTTATCTTATCTTATCTTATCTTACCTACCAACAAAACCAACGCATCTTTATAAAGCGTCTAAAAGATTCATACAAAACCCGCGTGGAAGTACGTTAAGAAAACATTTGTGTAACTTATTGGTTTTTTCCTCAGGTGGTTAGAGTGTGTGCTCTACAAAAAGATTTCCAGCAATTTCCTCACGGAGATCAGACATTAGTTGGAGAAAGGGGCGCCTCCTTGTCCGGAGGCCAACGAGCTCGTATCAATCTTGCCAGAGCTGTCTATAGACAAGTAAGTACACGTAAAAATATAAGGCCAGTGCCATTTAGTGTTAAGTTTAAGTTTATTAAATACTTTTAACGAAATCAGATTTTTACTATTTCATCTCAATAAATGCGAGTTTGTATATATGTTTGTCACTCATTCACGCTGAAACTGCTGGAGCGGTTTGGTTGAAATTTGGAATGGGTATAGCTTACACCCTGAATTAATATAACAAAGGCTACTTTTTATCCCGATTTTCCCACCGAATCGAGATTTATGCGGCCCAAACCGCGGGCTCATTAAAATAGCTAGTATTAAAATTAAAATAAAAACATTTATTTACGCGACCCTAAGCTAGAGCTATAAATCTGCGTTGTAGTATTAATTAATTAGTATTTGTGGTGACACAATCAATATCTAATTGAAAATAATCTGTTACGTCCGTTATTGTTGGTAAGTTGCCAACAGTGTAGGCTCACCCATCTATCCACTATGCACCGCGCAGCTGTGACCTTCAGACATTTTTATAAAGTAGTATAAGGTTTTCTTCAATTTAATATCCGATATTAATATAGTGCTTGATGAACTCCAATAATACTCATCATCATCATCATCATCATCCTAAAAGCCTATCAGCCTTAAAGGTCCACTGCTGGACGAAGGCTCCCCCATGACTACTGATACTTACTACATAAAAGCAATTAATAAATTAATATGAATATGAATATAAAATACAATGGGAGGAATAAACACCACGCTTGACAGGCGGATTGGTGATCGCAGTATTCATGTTGAGTACTCGGGTGGATACTGCTGCCCGTCCCCTGGTGTAATATGACATCCACGGAAGGTAATGGAGGGGTCTATTTTTAGGTCGGATACACAACGGCTGGCTATTAAATATCTATGTTCGTTTTCACTTTACCCACGAAACAGGTCCTTAACGCACCTTGTAAAACCAGTAAAACCAACTAAATCGTTTATTATGATTTCAGTTTTGAAACATATTGAATAGTAATAAACATCGATCAGCGTATAATAATACTATAGCGGGATTAAGCTAGGCACTAACGAAAGAGAAAATTAGGACTGTCAAAAAACATCTCACCGTGGTTTCTTGTTTATTCAGGCAGATATTTACCTCCTCGACGACCCTCTCTCAGCAGTGGACGCGCACGTGGGCCGGCAACTGTTTGATGAGTGCATCAGCGGCTACCTGCGCCACACCACGCGAATCCTGGTCACGCACCAGCTGCACTACCTCAAGGCGGCGGATTACATCGTCATTATGCAAAATGTACGTATTGTACCTTCTAGGTCCTCTTTCAGCTGTTCGACAAGTGCATTTCCTGTATTTCCATTCAAGAACAGATGCGTGGGGATAAACAGGAAGTGCTGCGTGTAGCAACTACGCCACATCACGAAGATCCTGGTCACGCAACAGCCGCACTACCTCAAGGCCATAAGATTACCTTCGTTTTCATACATAGTAGCTAATATACCTATTTAGGTACGAAATACCATAGATAAACTATATTATTTATTAAGGTGTACGTAATTTAAGTAGTACCTAGGTATATCGTTGGCCTAGATGATTACGAAATTACTATATTTGCATGAAAATGCGCAATGTAACAGTCCTAATATCAAGCTCAAGGTAACGGATAAACGAACGCTTCGCAGAGAAAATTCCATTGCTGATAGATCTGGGGCCGTAGACAAAGTAACATTCTAATAGCGATGTCGCCAGTAGAAAAGTCCAAAATGTATGGGATTGACGTTAGCTTTCGATATGTCACGTGGTCTTTTGTATTGAATTACGACTTTAGAAATGGAATCGCTTCGAAGCGAATGCCACTTGGCTAGGCCCTCTGGTATACAAACTGCATTTGAAAGGTACTGGGTAGACCCTATTTTTTCGCATGTCTGTTTTCGACCGCACTCATCAACTTTAGAAATTAATACTTATTTTGTTTACCGTGTAACTTTAAGTCGAAGCCATGGTTAAGGATATGGCCTCAATGGCCAAAAACTCAACCTATAGATTGAGGCCTGTAGGTAGATATTAATCTGATTCGATATGCATAGTGAGATGAATCTCATGATGCTGTTATATTTTTTTTAATTTTTTTTATTACATTTTGTCATAACAGGGATCCGTAGACGCAAAGGGCACGTATCAAGAGTTGATGTTATCTGGAAAGGACTTTGCCAAGTTACTATCTTCTTCTCACGATGAAAACAATCCCGAAGCTGAGAAGCCGCCTCCTATGTCAAGACGTACTTCTGCCAGAGTAAGTTTACCTATTAGATGGTCTGCAAAGTCTACGAAGACTTGTGTTTCACTCACCCTGTCATGTGCCTCACTAAATGCCGGTAGGTAATAGTAGATTATGCACTAACGGAATAAAGCTGCCCTAAGCGTAACGAAGGACTCTATCGTGAGGGAGTTATATACGAGTCCTGAGTGAAGCAGATAATTGTTCAGGGTGTTCTGGGTATTTTTTATGTACAATAAAAAAAACGAAGTATTTAATGTATTGTATTATATGTTATGTATATCAGTTATCTAGTACCCATAACACAAGCTCTGCTTACCTTGGGGCTAGATAAAGTTGTGTGAATGTCCAGCATTTATTTATTTATTACTATTCCTCGTGCGTTTATTTACAGGTAGTTAAAAGCTGCATATAATTTTGCCAGTAGTTTTGTGTTTTGTTTGTTTTATTTTGTTGTTTGTTTTTTAGTTTTTTGCCTTTTGCTTACTCCTAAGAAGACTGCGTGGTAGTAAGTTTCAAAACACCGAATAGAGAAATAACAGTGTTTCAAATGTTTTAGCTTTCCACCACACGCCGACCATCATTGACTGAATCCATGACAGGATGCGAAGGGCCGGCCCAAGAGATGGAAGAAGAAGAACGGGAGTCAGGCTCCATGAGCTGGAGGGTCTACAGCGCATACCTACGAGCTGGTGGACGCACTCCCAGACTTCTATTCATGATCCTTCTGCTGGTCATAGGACAACTGTCAGCTACGCTGTGTGACTACTGGGTTACTTTCTGGTATGAACAAAATTATATCAAAATCAGTCTTAAAACATACTCATTAGGCTGTACTTTAATCATTAGTATCTATGGTATTATTTAGGGATTACGCCAGGAGATAGGCAGCAGTATTTATCTGAGTCTTTTCATCCATAGCCATGCGTATCGTGCAATGGGGGGATTTGCCATAATCACCACGCTTGGCAGGCAGATTGTTGATCGCAGTTTGGTGTTAAGTACTCTTATGGATGCTGCTGCCCATCTCCTGGAGTAATCCCTTAGTCCTTTCTACGACTTCTACATGAGGAGTCGGAGGAGTCCTATTCTTAGGCTGAGACTAGCACGGCTCTGATGATATCTGAGTACCTAACTTGGCACCAATACCAATCCCCCTGCTAAGCGTGTTGATAGTGGGAAAGCCCCTCTACTCTATTGGGAGGCCTCGTCCAGCAGTGGACGGTCTAAAGGTTGCTGATTATGATCTATAAGAGTTTTTTATTTTTTATTTTAGGACGAATGAAGTGACTCGACTAAAAGAGAAGGACAGCAACGCCACAACCAAAGACTACGATAGGTTACTAAGTTCGGAAGCTCCGAGAAATAGCACATTCAATCTAGCAAGCTACTTCTCTGGAGTCGATCAAAAGCCTGGTGAGTACAGTAGCTACTGTCATAATAGTTCACAACAAACCTTGACACGGTGAATGGCTTTAGGAAACAAATTGTGAATGGTATGAATGACCATCCATTGTGTAACTGAGCGGGACTGATGTATCGTAATAGCAGTAGAGGTGCTACACACTCGATAGTATATTTAGTGTACAATAACATGAATTAGGTTTTAAATTTTATACCTAAGCTGGTGGGATCCTCAGATATTGATTTTGAAAGCAATCAGTCAAGAAACAAAAAAATATATAAATTGCTTCAACTTTTTTAAATTCTGATAAAACACTACAAGGACCGTTAGTTATAGGTTTTAAAAAAACATTCTAGTGTAATAACTTTTCATTTAAAAAACCGACTTCCGCCATTGTATTTGACTAAATATTTAGATGAAAAAAAAATGATGAAAGAACCATAGTGGTGAAAGGATTATGATACTTTCTGAATGAAAATGCTTGGTTTGTTGCTGAAAATATCAAAATCGCCATATGTATGCCTACAATATTTGAGGAGTTCCCTCAATTCCTCATGGATTCCATCATCAGAACTGGATTCTGAAAAAAATGGGACCAATCTGGAAGTATATCTATTCAAATAAAAAAAGAATTTTCCAAATCGGTTCATAAACGCCGGAGATATGCGGTAACAAACATCCCAACAAAGGAGAACCTCCTCCTTTTTTGGGAAGTCGGTTAAAAAGATAAAATTTGTGGTGTTTTCATGAGTGTGGCACTTTTTTGACAAACGGCTTCTTTGGTACATATTTACTGTAGCGGAGAATTCTCTCCGTCTTTGTTTATAGATAATGTACCTACTAAATCCAATTAAATCTATCAGTGTTTTAAAGATCTCGTCGAAGGTGTAAATGATACATCCACAAAACAATTACTTGATATTTTAAAGGAACTAACAATAGAGCCAGTGCTCAATTTTGCACTGAGACCACGATTTTTAGAAGTAAACATAAATTAACCACATCACTCAATCAAATAAATAAAAAACAGCAGGTAGATATATTATGAGAGCTTAATATGCCATACTAGCAGATTATACATAAATGATTTAGTAAATACCAATAGTTTTCGAAATATCATGATTTTATTTTCAGACATGGATATCCACGCATTTATCGGCCCTCTGGACACGTCTCAGTACCTCTACGTGTACTCGGCGCTGATCGTCTGCTGCATATTCTTCATAACGGCAAGAGCGTTGATGTTCTTCAAGGTTTGCATGACGGCTTCCAGAAATCTGCACAATGACATGTTCCATTCCATGCTACGAGGCGTAATGAGATTCTTTGATACCAATTCTTCAGGTATGTTTCTTTGCCAAAGTGTTATCTGGCCACGGGACAGATCTGTGACTTTTAGGTGCCTAACGTTCATTTGTTTTTTCAGGACGTATTCTGAATAGATTCTCCAAAGACATTGGAGCATTAGACGAGCTCCTACCACGGTTCCTACTAGAATGCATCCAGATCTACCTCGTGATGTTCAGTATCCTAGCCCTCAATGCAGCTGCACTCATATGGACATTGCTTCCCACGACCATCATCCTAATGCTCTTCTACACGATCCTGCAGATCTACCTGAAATCGGCTCAGTCTATAAAACGATTGGAAGGCACAAGTAAGCATTGTTTCCCTAATGTTTACGTCACTATCAAGTCACACAAGTTAGGTGAGTCGATGCCTGCTGAACAAACAATACGGTACGTATCTAGTTGACAAACAGTGCGTACGGCGAGAGGGCAGCTAAGTAGTTACTTAGTAAATTGGTTTATTACCTACTGATTTACTCGATTTATTGTACAATGTGATTTAGTGGTACAGCTTGTATCAATTTGAGAACAGATTACATTTTTTTTTTTAATAATTTCCTCTTGTTACAATTTCCCTCTCAACTTTTTAACATGACCTATGTTTTTGAACTAAATGTTTTGTGATAAAATGCAATCAAAATGTGATTCGAAACCCAAACAAAATGTTAAGAATCTTTAAGCATATTCATCATCTCTGTTCTAAGCCTTTGTATTTACTAAAAAGCAAAAAACACTTATAATATTTTCTTGTAGTTACTTTATTGACTTCCTCATTTAATTAGGCTACTTTAACAGCTTCATCATAAGAACTTAAATCTGAAATTGATCAAAAATGGCATAGAAAAATAGCCACAAATTCTTAACAAAACGAAATCGCGGAATATTCGTAGGGTTAATTCGGGTATTCCTAGGGGTGCTCTACCTCTAGACTTCCGCTTGACACTGTTTAATGGGGCATCCTATATAATGTGACACAAATTGCCTAGCTTAGATTATGTATACCTAAACATTAAATGATACTGTCTTATGACTATGCTTATGTTATGGATATTATGACGAAACCAAAAAGGGGTAACTCAACCTCTAAAACTAAGTACAAACTTTGCCATAAATGTTCCTTTCGGCTTCTAGTTGCTCACTAAGAAATAATTTTCCGAAATTTACCCCTGAGGGTAAAATATGTTTGTGTGAAAAATTATCAAGCCAAATTGAATCTTACAACAACGTGTATATTTTATGTTCAAATTGGATATGGAGGCCTCATGGAGCCTGATGCAATTTTTTCGGATGTCTGTCAAACTTAACATAGTTTTATCACTCATGCTCTGAATACCTCTGAATGTAGGTATGCTCAGTGGTCATAGTAACACGAAAACTGCTCCGTAAAAGCGATTTATGGCCATGATTTTGGGCCGTAAGTAAATTTGAAAATAGAACGATTCTCATAACATTCATAATAATCATGCTACAGTGAAATACAATCTCCATGACAAGTTCTTATTTCTATTTTAAAATAGAACAAGTCTGGATGTGAAAAAAAATAAAAATCAAGGTAAAAAAATCAAACCGAACGCAAGATATCTTTTTAGCAACAACTGATAAGTTTTTTTTAGTATGGCTTTTTTTTCCTTGCATTCGTGATGAAAAGTTGTGTTATTATCGGTGTAAGCGATCAATATCAATTGCACCCTCGAAATCTTTAGCGTAAAATATCTCGGGTGTAGTTGATCGGCTTACACTTCTTGTATGACAATATGCTTTTTTTAGGGTTCCGTACCTCAAAAGGTACCAACGGAACCATTAAAAGATTACTCAGGTGTATGTATGTATGTTTGTTTGTCACAGCCGATTTTCTCCGAATCTACTGAACCAAAAAAGTTGAAATTTGGTACATACGTTTGGACATAGCGTTAGTGAACGAATTCTGGTTTCGGGTTAGTTTTGGGGCGCAAACTAAAAAATAAAAAAAAATTGTGTAAAATATATCATGTGACATAAATTTGAATTCAAATGAAGTTATGATAAATAAAAATACAAAACCCCTCCTCCCTCCCCCCCCCCCCCCCCAAATTTCCGAAACTAGTGAGCCAAAAATGTTGAAAAAAAATATGGAATACTGGGCCTTACTCATACTTTACAGGAAAACCTAAATGAAAATCTTAAATCCTAAATTCCTACCGGAAACGGAAAATACTCGTAATGAGAAAATGCGTATAAAATTGTGTTGATTGACTAATAATAAATTAGTTGGTCTACACTGAAAAAATATCCAGTTAGAGTAACCCGAACCCCGATAAAAGTTACTGTTTTGCGAGGTTAAAATAAATCAGTTTAAGTAAAACAGTTAATTTTACTGGTAAAACAGTGTCAATAATTTTATGGTTGTTGCTGTAACTGAGTGAAATTGTTAAAATTACTGGCAGGATACTTCGCTATTATTTACCAAAAACTTCCTGTAACTGTTTATACATCTTTATTTACTGTTTGCTCCCTAACAGTTTTTTTTCAGTTGCCCCAACGGTGTAAAATAATTAGATGTCACTGAAAAATTAGTTGTAACAACTGTGTAAATTTTAACTGTGCACTTTTTGCACACAGTTACATTTTTTTTTCAGTGTAGTGGTTACTGTACTACTCTACTTGTACGAAACCCTCTCTGCTCGAGTCTGACTCGCACTTGACCGGTTTTTTTTTGATACTGAATACTAATAAGTTCGAATAACAAAATAATATGTTAAAAATCTAAAGTAATTATTGTATGGGACTTTCGAAAATTACTCGCAGACGACAACGTCGTGGGCGGAATAGAGTACCTCTAATGTTATGAAGAATTTTCAAGTAATTAGAAAAAAAACCTGTTTGTCAAGTGAATGCATCAATTTAACTGATAAAAATACTTATTCATTTGCGTCATCAAGACAAGATAAAAAAATTAAAGATAAAAAGTTATACAATCTGTATCTATTTATATGTCATAGGTTTATTACTGTAGGTACCTACCCCTTTCACATATTTTAAAGGCTTCACCTCTAGCATATAGTACCATAGGTACCTACATGGGCTACATGGTATATATTCTGGAACATGGTATATATTCTGGAACATGGTATATATTCTGGAATGCATTTCTTTCAGCACGAAGTCCAGTATTCTCTCACATGTCTGCCACGCTTAATGGGATCAGCACGATACGTTCAGCCGGAGCACAACAAAGGCTGATCAAGGAATTCGACAGGTTTCAGGTTTGTATTACCACATAACATCACATAACATAACACCCAACAGTCACATACGTAGTCTTGATCCCACACTAGGATTCCCTGTGTCGTGGGTATCAGGAACTACGAGTACCTCCATGGTACCGTAACACCCAGACCCGGAACAAATAGGTCTATTTTCAGATCATGCATTTGTTCCGCAGCGGGAATCGAACCCGCAACCTCTTGCATCACAGCCGGCTACTCGCCAACCACGCCACAGAGGTCGTAACTGACTGATTCTCTTTTCAGGATATCCACACGTCAACATGGAGCAGTTATCTGGCCAGTGGAGTCACCCTTGGCTTCTGGCTGGATTTCATCTGTGTGATATATTTAGCCATAGTTATAGTGGCATTCCTTGTCATTGATAGCAGTAAGTAAAGCATTTAATTGAATTGTATTTATATTTGGTGGATGGACAGCTTAGTAAAAAAAATACACCAGCCAAAAAATATCTCTTACCTTTATTACTTTAATAATAAATTTATTAATAGAGGAATAACTACACTCTTCGCATTGATACAAAAATACTTTTGACCCCGACGTGATTTGAACACGCAACCTTCTGATCTGGAGTCAGACGCGCTACCGTTGCGCCACGGAGTCGTTGCTACGATACCCTAAATGTAATGTTACTCAAAGATAATGATTATTGAAAGAAAAGTGTTATCTCGCGCTAATCGTTAGGAGCAAAATTATATATACGTACTTATATTAGTCCATTTGACTACGCATCCAATGTTTTTTGTAAGATAAGTATTGTCTCAATTTCAATTAGTAATCTATATAGTTGCAATATTTTTTCATCAGAAACGATATTCTCCGGCAACGTGGGCTTGGCGATATCACAGACCCTGATCCTAACCGGAATGCTGCAGTTCGGCGTCAGACAAACAGCCGAGGTCATTTCGCAGATGACCAGTGTAGAGCGGATATTGCAGTACACACACATTGAACGGGAACCCAAATGGGAGAAAGGAGGTGAGTTCTCATACTGCGTGAAGCGTAATCATCAGTCCACTGTGATAGTTACGGTCTTGCAATCCGCGTCATCTACATTTTCAGCTCTTCTCTTAACCAACAGCTTATATTAGGTTAACTGGTCGCTACACCTGGGGGTGATTCTCGAAAAAGTCTCGTAAGCGATGATGAAGTCAAATCTCGATTGATAACCATAATTTTGTATGGTCATAAGAGATGTGACGTCATCTCGTGGGCTAGATTTATTCGAGAATACTTGCCCTGACCTGCGACAGAACATTTATTATCACCAATTACTAGTTTTTGGAAAACACTCGAAGAAGTGCACCTAAATAAAAATAAAAAATGCTAATGGGTAAATTTCCCGGTTTTACTTGACGAACCGAACGACGCAGTAGAGGAATGCACTCTTCTCGATCAACTAAAGACGTAAAGGTCACAAAACGGTGGATGAAGGCGGCTCAGGACCGTTCATCGTGTCATTCTAGGGGGAGGACTATGTCCATTATTGGACTTCTACAGGCTTATGATGATGATGACTTGCTGAACCGTCTTCAGTAATTATTGATCCTGAATTATTTTCAGAGCGGGAAACACCAAAGGGTTGGCCATCCCAAGGCCGCGTTGAGTTCCGTAACTGCTATATGAAGTACACCCCGGAAGATCTGCCCGTGCTCAAGAACCTTAACTTAGTCATCGAAAGTGGATGGAAGGTCGGAATCGTTGGACGGACTGGCGCTGGAAAATCATCTTTGATATCATCCTTATTCAGACTTGCCATTGTGGAAGGACAAGTTATGATTGACGGCATCGACACGGAATACTTGGCTCTGCAGGTAAATACGAGATCTGCTGCGCCAAATTTTCTAACAAAACATGTTAGTAAAACTGTTTAGTCTAGTTGCAATCAAGTTTTATAGGCAAACTGCGTAAATTGGGTAATCGCAAGAGCGTCATTTCGGATAGAAACAGTATTGAAACAGATAGCAAAACAGTTACGTAATCCACAAACAGGTAATTGCGTTCTTGAACTAAAAATATTATTATTGAAAATTACACGTATTGATTTAATTTGTCATTAGGAAAATTATTATAGTGGTTTTTCTTTTTTTAGGAATTGCGGTCGAAAATTTCCATTATCCCTCAAGAGCCAGTACTATTTTCAGCAACAGTCAGATACAACTTGGATCCATTCAATAACTATGATGATGAACAGCTTTGGAAAGCGCTGGAAGCTGTAAGTTTTGTTCTCACTCAGGTTCTGAGATTTAGTTTAAGCATTCTAGAGTTTATTGGTACCACATAGCATTGAGAAAACATTAAAAAGAGTTACCGCCGGTGCTTCGATCATTATGGAACTAGCTGGGTTACAAGCTCATAAAACAGTAAAAATATGTTCTTCATTCAATGTCATCCCTCAAGTAAAATAGTTGACCAATATTTTGTACTAATTAGTTTATGAATAACTTTTCATTTAAAAAACCGACTTCCGCCATTGTATTCGACTAAAATATTTGGATGAAAAAAAAATTATGAAAGAACCATAGTGGTGAAAGGATTATGATACTTTTTGAATGCAAATGCTTGGTTTGTTGCTGAAAATGTCAAAATCGCCATTATGCCTACATTATTTGAGGAGTTCCCTCAATTCCTCATGGATTCCATCATCAGAACTGGATTCTGATAAAAATGGGACCAATCTGGAAGTATATCTATTCAAATAAAAAAAGAATTTTCCAAATCGGTTCATAAACGCCGGAGATATGCGGTAACAAAAATTAAAAAAAAAAAATACAACCGAATTGAGAACCTCCTCCTTTTTTGGGAAGTCGGTTAACAATAAATAATAAATCGGTTAATATAATGTGCCGTGGTGTTACCGGCCTAAGAATAGACCTCTCCATCTCCTTCTATGGATGTCGTAAAAGCCGAATCACACCAGGGGACGGGCAGCAGCATCCACCTGAGTACTCAACATAAATACTGCGATCACCAATCCGCCTGCCAAGCGTGGTGATTAAGACAATTCCCCCCATGGCACACTATAGCTTGCCCCTCCATCTCTTCCCGTGGATGACGTAAAAACAGACTAATGAATTACACCAGAAGATAGCATCCATCTGAGTATTCGACACGAATACTGCGATCACCAATGTGCCAAGCGTGGTGAAAGGCAATTCCCCCATTGTATTTCATGGGGGAGGCTTCGTCCAGCAGTGATGGACGTATATAAGGCTGCTGATGAGTTTATAAACAGAATTATTCTAGGCTCATAATAAATAATCCAGCCGTTTGAATTTATCCTTTTGAAAATAAAGTAGTTTCCGAGGTGTTTTGGTACCTAAATGTAGAGTTGTAAAGTATATTATAAAGTATTTTATAAGTGTAAATATATATAAGTGTATTATATAAGTATATATTATTTAACTTTACTATTTCTATTGTTTCATTTCAGGTGGACTTGAAAGCAGCTGTCCCTTCATTAGACTTCAAAGTGTCAGAAGGTGGCTCCAACTTCTCGCTCGGACAGAGGCAGCTGGTATGCCTCGCGAGAGCCATCCTTCGAGGCAATCGCATCCTGGTCTTAGACGAGGCCACTGCAAACGTCGATCCTAAGTAAGTTACATAAGTACCTAATACTTATTATATTTTTAGGATCGTCAGCAGCAAGTATTGCTGTGTTGTAATGAGCAGGAGTTAGCGCTGAATATCTGCAGGGCTATTGTAAAACGTGGGAAAAGTTTCCGATCGGATTCGTTAGTTTTTCGTTTGATGTGGTAAGTAACTAAAACAATTTTCTATAAATTTTCTCTAGTAAAACACAGTAATATACAATATTTATTGTTTTTTACTGTGTTTTACTAGAGAAAATCGTTTTAGTTACCACGTCAAAATGAAAAACTAACGAATCCGATCGGAAACCCTTCCGAACGTTTTAGAATAGCCCTGCCAAAAGAAAAAAAGAAAAAAACAAGCAAAAAGAAGCCAAAAGATAGTTCCGTAACTCCCTAATAAAAAAAAGGTAGTATTTTATGTGAAAAACGTCATTCTCATTCATTCACAGCGAATCCTAGTGTGGGATCAGCCCCCCAATTATAGTAGCAAATGGCAATGGGGAACGCAACAATGGAGATCATTTTGGCAGCATTAGTGCTGTGCTGTCCAAATCTTAATAATATTTAGGTCAATAAATTTCCCATAGTCTAGTTTCATAAGATATGCACAGCGCTAAAGCTGCCAAAATTATCTCCATTGTTGCGTTCCTTGCCTTTTGCTACTATAATTGAGGGACTGATCCCACACAAGGATTCGCTGTGTCGTGGGTATCAGGAACTACGAGCACCATGGTATGGGAATATATTTATTACCATACCTATTGGTAACAAAGATAATTTATAAAGCTGATTTGATTACGTAGACAAACGTTACATGACATTACGTTGGTGAACAACGAAACACCTCGATGGTTGATAGTACCTAGACTGGCCGTATTTGGGCTTATATTTAATCAGTAGTCTGTAATATATCATCTTATTTTTAAAAATATATCTCTGAACATTAAATTTATTTACAGAACTGATGAATTTATCCAAAGAACAATAAGAACAAGGTTCGCGGAGTGCACGGTGCTCACGGTGGCGCACCGATTGAACACCATCATGGACTCGGACCGCGTTATGGTGATGGACTCCGGCCGCCTGGTGGAGTTCGACCACCCCTACAAACTGCTCGGCAACCCAGAAGGATACTTCACGAAAATGGTTAATGAAACCAGTGATAAAATGTCGACGCAACTGAATCAAATCGCGAAAAACACTTTCCTTAATAATGGTGGGGTTATAGAATAATACGTTTTTGAATAATTTAGATAACATTTTGTTTAGTTAGGTATTGGAGCGATGCATTGTAGGTATAAGTACTTATAAGTTAAAAGGTAACATCGTATTTTAAGTTTATCGTAATTAGGGAAGGAGTAAATTGGACTCTGAAAAGAATTTTACTATTAATTAAAGACTAGTTGAATGACTTTGTCCACGTGGATTTTTTTATACAAATTTCAACATCTGCCCCTGCAATTCAGCACCCCCACAAATTGATGAATTTGGGGGTGAATTTCGGAAATTGCTATCTGAGTTTCCTAGAACACAAAAGGAATGTTCCTGTAATGTGTATGTCCTTTCTGCCCCCCTATTCCCTATCTTGAAAGTCACTCAGTGACCAACGTTTGACAAGTAAAATTACCATCAATTGAGAATTCTTCATAATTTTTTTTTTTATTATGGTCATTCTACTTGTCAAACGTTAGTCACTGAGTGACTTTCAGCTAGGGAATAGGGGGCAGGTCTCTAGGACTTGCGGTTTAGGCTGTGCTATAGTCGGTCAGTGAATCAGTCACTCAACGATTTTATAACCAATATAGCATCCGGCCGTGGCCCTTGGCTTTACTCTCGGTGTCCTGGATAAAAAGTAGCCTAGGTATAAGTATATAAATCCAGGTAAATCTAGTAAGATTTTTGGAAAATCTGGATGTTCGCTGTAACCGGCGCGATTGAGTAACAACATAACAACATCCATATTTTCGTAAGAGTAAGTAGTATGAAATAGGATTAGTAGGAGAAATACCTAGATTCTGATGATGATGAATTTTTCACGAAAATTAATTAATGTTACTCGAATAGGAAAAATTCATTTATATTCTATGCATTTTATATTTTTTTATTACATTTAATGGAAGTAATTTAGGTAGTTATTATTTTACAAAATGCATAATTCCAATACTTTACTAATTGTAAGTTTTTACAAATATTAAGTAGGGATAGTGATAAAAACCTACCTACTATGCAGGACGGATACTGTGTTATTTATTTTACTATAAAAATGTATTATTAAAAACCTACCATTTAAGAATGCCATAGAGGTTGTCCTCGAGCAAATAAAAACACAAGCTTTAAGGGTCGTTTCCTTTTTCTACACACGTCGTCGACGTCAAGATAGAAACTTCTTATTGCACAAAAAATAAGCACAAAAGGCGTTAATAGGCAGGCGGGGAGGGGGTTGTATGGGTTTGTTTTTTTTTATGGGTTTTAGAGGTTTTCCCCGTAACCCCGTAACACTGGGGTTGTAGGGGTTTTAGGGGTTCATAGGGTTGTATGGGTTTTTAAGGCTAGGATATTCGAGCGCAGTAGGCATTTAGAGCTACCTCCCACACCGCGAGGCGAGTCGCGCGGTCCCGCATTTCAAATGAACTCGCTGACCTCACTGACCTATGTATATACCCCTCCGCCTCCTCCAGTGGATCTCGTAAAAGCATTTATAAAAAAAACTGTCACTGGATTCGACTACAATTAACATTACGTTAGTACCAAGTACCTAACTGAATGCAATCGTATGAAAAAGTATTTGTATTGATCAACTTCTACTGTCCCGATCTTTCTCTGTCCATATAGTGAAATTATACATATAAAAAACTGAGACGATAAAGAGTTTTTTTATGATAAACTTTTTTTTAATTTTATGAAAAACTCGCGCTTGATCAAAAAACTATAAGTACATCAAAATTATTTCCATAAAAAAAGACCTAATGGTACCTACCCCAGACAGTTTCTCTGTATCTGAAATCTGGGGTAACCCCATACATATAATCAAAACCCCATACCAAGGAACATAATACTCTCTAACGAGGTCCTAGTTAAAAAAAAAAAAACTGTGCAACAAAGCGGACATCGCCCCTCGTTTCAGTAGACCGCCCGCCGCGGTCTTTTTGCGGGCTCGCTTCCTTTCCCCGCTAATCGTTTTTAGTTAGTTTTCAGCCTGTAAATGTTGTAGTAGTTATGTCGTGTATATGTGTTTTAGTACCTACTGGTATATGGGAACTGAATGGGTACTGAATATATGGGAATATAAAATATATATACTTATTTACCTACCTTTATATTAACGGTATGGGGAATTCCAAAAATTAAAAATAGCAATGCAGAAATAAACTAGAAGAAGCTAGAACAATAAACTAGTGGTTCGCCCCGAACTGAGACCTCGCGATGACACCTTTATCAGCCTGAATACTAGTACTAGTATATCAAGTAGGTACCTGACGAATTAATTGGTAACGTCCTTTTGACGAAATCATAGAACTCCAACGTCATTCAAATTCCTAGAAATAAGAGGTCAACAACGGATGGTTTATTGGTTTTATGAGGTACATGTCTCTAAATTCTTCAATTTCAGACTTTTCTCCGTAGTTGTGATACAAAAGCCACAAGCATACCAAATTTCAGCATTGTGGGATTGCTAGAAGTACCCTAGAATTTTTGTTTTTTTTTTTATTTTCCCTAATATCTCAGAAACTACTTACGGTCTGTCTTATAAAAAATGCTTAAACGAGACATTAGGTGTTGATTAACTAATGCGTGCTCTAAGTCACTAAAGTGTACTTTATCGGGTGGTGTTTCATAAACGAATTTTATCTGTACACTAACTAAAGTGTTGCTATAGTGCATTTGCTTCCAACTTGCTTCCAACCTATGCCAACAATTTATGAATTTTTCATTCGGAATCTACCGGTTATAAGAAACCGTCACTTTTTGATAGAAAGCCCTCTATTTTGACTGACTTGACTTTGACATCTGAGGGACAGACTGACACGGGTGTTTGTTTTATTGAACGAGCGAAGCGAGTTCTCTGAGTCAAGTTGGAAGAATCGGCGTTTGTATGTATGTGTGTATGTATGTATGTATGTTTGTCCGATGAAAACTTCCAAACCGTTAATCCGATCTTCATGAAATTTTGTATGGGGGTAGATAGTATTGGTACAATTTGTAGGTAAGGTTATGAGCTATATCAGTCAGGGGGTTGCTGAGATATTGGGGTCCAAGAGGGGGTAAAAAAAATAAAAGTGAGACAGTCAGATCAAATGGGGTGTCTAATGAAAGCGCTTTAGTTGGACATTTCAAAACTGTTTTTAATAAGTATTTAAACTTAGTAGTTTCCGAGATATTAGGGAAAATAAAAAACGCAAAAATCTAAAATTCTAGGGTACTTCCAGCAGTCTCACAATGCTGAAATTTGGTATGCTTGTGGCTTTTGTGTCACAACTACAGGGAAAAGTCTGAAATTGAAGAAATTAGAAACCTGAACCATAAAAAACACAAACCAATATAACATCCATTGTTGACCCCCTATTCCTAGGAATTTGAATGACATTGGAGTTCTATGTTTTCGTCAAAAGGACGTTATCAATTAATTCGTCAAGTACTTTAAATACTAACAGGTATGTAGTATTTACGCCCTGTTGCTTAGTCCTATTCAAAGGCTATTTCGATGATGTGTAGAAAAATTACCTATACCTAGAGGTTAAAAAAAATTCTCAGTAAATGTTTTTAGAAATCGGTTAGAAGGGTAAAAAGTAAAATATGCAAAAAAATATCTCGAAGATACTTCAAGTTCTCTGGTAATGCTGAAATTTATTATTTCAGTATATTTTGTTCTACGGGGAGAAGTCGAAAATTGAGGATTTTTTCTTTGTAATATCCATTTTTAGAGTAGAAAACATAAATCTTTAAAAATTAGGTAGCAAAACTAGTTGGCACTGCTTAATTAAAAAAAACTTTTTTTTGCTTCACAAAATCTCTTTCATAGTAGAGAAATTGACTCGATAGTTTTAGATTTCTGATGGATCATCCATACAAACATACTTACATAGCCGTTAAATACAAAACCCTTTCTTCCCCTCTTAAATAAGTCGGGCTGATAAAGGTGTCATCGCGAGGTCTCAGTTCGGGGCGAACCACTAGTATTTATTCCGCCAAGGTTTTATGCAGTTTCGTGTTTCTCAACGTCTTATCTTGGATTTTGAATCACTGGGGATTTTGTTTCAAAATTGAACCTAATTGTCAATAGCTTTCTAATAGCCCTACTTAGTAACCACTAGGTTACTTTGGGTTCTAAACTTGTAAGCAAAAAAAGGGTGTTTTATAGTTGAAAAAAATTAATATGTACATAAATAAAGTTAAATTGTTTTTGTACACAGCAAAAAACACTTGCCTAATTACTGAAAGAAAGTTACAACTAATATAAGTTCCTCATACAAAATACACAAGAAACAGTTGAGCTATCTGAAGACCGTTGCAAACGATCTATAGATAGCTCATTTAACCCAGATAAGTAAGTATTTTGGCATGGGTGCGACGGGAAGTTTCTGATAGCAGAGAACTCCTTCATTCACTGCCAATCAGCACTCAATATCATCAGGCATTTTTATAAAGGTCGTAGAATGCCGCGCAAGAGCCCGCGCTGCTCTGCCTTATATACGGGAGTTGCGCGGGACAGCCCGTGGTGGTCACCGGCATCTTCTTGAACCTAAAACATAAATAGGTAAACCTGTAGGTACTTATATACTGTGAGCAAGCAATTGACAAACATTTAATGAATCTTGGAAAGACTTACCTCGCATCGCCCCCAACATCTTATGCTGTAAGGACTTGGAGCTCTAGTGATGTCTTGGCTCCCCTCCGGTCCTACTCCAAGTCAGAACGCACGACGTTTATTATAAAATTTGCTGTTTCTTTAGTGAAACTGTACCGCCGGCGAAAATGTTCTCCTAGTAGGAATGGGTCCGAAATTTGTCTATACACTTTCCTATTCCGTGGTGGTAGACTGATTTTCCATGTCTCAATATAATTGCCTCAATCGCTTGAATCGCAATTTCTTCACACAACAAACAAAGAAAATTTATAGATGAAAAACCACGGAAGAATGAATGTCAATGGAAGTAAGATTTAAAGCCAGCGTTTTTTAATTGTATCCGTCTCATTCTTATCAATGAATGTTTTAATGTGTTGGAATGAGAAAAGCATTTAGAAATCTGTTCTTATTTTATTTGCATCGTACCAGGTACTTGGGTCCATTTATGACGTCATGTTCCACATTACATCAAATTGAAGAGGTCCAGCTAAATATCTAAATCACCTTGTGATTTAGGACATTTTCGTGTATTCGGGTTATGTGTACATGTGAACGTCGTTTTGACAGGAGAGAAAAATTATAAAATTTTGTTGTAATACTGCGACTTACAATTAAAATTACCATAAAAAGGCAAGCAAACTAACAACAAATGGCATGTGCAGTGCCGGGATGTAAATCCCATTCCTCCACGAGACAAAACAATGATGTGAATATAAGTTTCCACCGGTAGGTAAGTTATTTTGTTTAGGTAGGTAATTGTAGATTAGGGGTTTAGGGGTCAGGGTTATATGTGTTTGGGGGCTATTTGTATACCAAAGTACCATCACATAATCCTGTTTTATAAGGATTCCTAGTCATTTTTATGCAAAAAATACAATTAGTATTGATTATCATAGTGTTGTACCAATGCACCTGATACGATCGACTATCGATAGATTTTACGCATATAAACTACGCGGCTATCAAAATGGGGTGGAACCTTTTCAAAGTAAATATTTTAGTCTTATCGTTGCGTTTTTCTTACAGGAGTATTCCTTTCAATTCTTTCCTCAAGATATTATTCATAAAAAAAAATGGCTAGAGGCTATTAATTAACAAACCAGATTGGATCCCTAACGATAGACGAATCTGTACCAAACATTTTATTCGAGAATACTTTGTAAAAAAAAATGATGATTTGAAATGGCGGAGATTAGAGCCTGATGCAGTACGCACGCTCTTCTTACCGCTAAGTCAACAATCCAGTCATCAAGTCAAAGTAAGATTCTACTCCAACGTTAGTTTTCAAGTTAGAATAAGTATATTTTTGTCTAATGTAATGCTGGTTTATTTATAGTAACATAACATAGCGCCCAATAGTCATATACGTTATCCTGATCCCACACTAGGATTCCCTGTGTCGTGGTTATCAGGAACTACGAGTACCATGGTACCATGGTACTCGTAGTTCCTGATAACACCCAGATCCGGAACAAATATTTGCAGATCATACAAATATTTGTCCCATAGCGGGAATTAAACCCGCAACCTCTTGCATCTCAGCCGGTTACTCGCCCGCCGCGCCATAGTGGTTATATATATCTGCTTAAATTGTTTATAAATGTCTAAACAAGACTCGCTCGTCACATCTTTGCTACTCACTCAGTTGACCATCGGTCGACTCAGCTTGAGTTTTTGAGTTTTGAACGTTCATCTATACAAAAAACATCTTCATCTTACTTTACGGCATCCACGGGAGGACAAGGAGGGGTCTATTTTAGGCCGGACACACCACGGCAGTTATGTGTACCTATCTAGTAAGCTACTGTAAATAAAAAAATAGTGTGTTTAGATATTATGGTTTTATTTGATACCTGCCTCGCGTATGTGCAAATTTTGTATTTTGAATATAGTACCTAGGGCAGGTTTCTCGTAACTGTTGGAAACCATCAACGATGAAATGAACTATTTAATCATCATCATAGTCAATTATTTTATCGACAAAAAATATTTACCTACGATGATGCTATGTTCCCTTCACTAGGGAAAACTTCAATTGCCTATGACAAATATTTAGCGGTACGGAAAGGAAAACAGGCTGTTCTATGACAATACATTTGTCTATCTCTAACATAGTGCCTTCTAGTATAGGTGTAAGAAGCAACACACTATAAACATCAGCAGCTATTTTAGTTGTACTTCCATTGGATTTCTTCTTCCATGTGAAAAACTCTTGGAGCAAGGAACAAAATGGAGCGGCAGTAACATTTATTTTGTATGAAAATCGCCCACCATTAGCTTGCTATTCAACCATTCATTTAATACTCTGTGACCCTTAATTGCATTCATTCAAAGTTTTGTTTACTTTTTGTGTTTTCGTAAATTTTCACTATTTTATTAGCAAATACTTATATTTTTTACTCCACAAGTTGGATTTCACAATGCCTGAGTGTAATATTGTGCATTGTGGTACGAGGCAAAGCCAGTATCGGCCTGGGCTGACTTTACACAAGTGCTTCAACAGTTTTCATTAAAATTATAGTTTTGCTTCATTATTTTGTTCTAAATGTATGTTTCGTTAGTGAGCTTTAGAGTAAACATAAGGACATTAGTGCCATTGTTGTGTAAAATATCATTATTTCATAGTAATTCATTTATTGCTTACAAGATTGTTTACAACTAGGGCTTGGTCGGGCAAATAGCCGACCCAGTCTGACCCAAAAATCGAGCACGCCTTATTTATCAGAACAACCGCCCTGTGGAAAAACTAAGAACATCTGACAGGCAGCAGACAGAAGTCGGCCATTTTTGTGGCATTTGTCATGTTATTGCACCGATAAAGTATGGTTATAGTAGGGTCCTTCCTCCTCTAACTTAGTGTCAAGATAGTGTGAGGATAAAGCACACTTTAGCGCTAAAATACGTTTATGAAACACCAAAAATAGCCTGTCGATATTATCAAGACATAATGTCTACTCTAACTTTTTATAAGACAGACCGTTTGTCTAAATACTTATTAAACAGTTATGAAATGTCCACCCAATGCGCTTTCATTAGACACCCCACTTGATCTAACTGTCTCACTTTTATTTTTTTTACTCCCTCTTGGACCCTAGTATCTCACACCCCCAATATAAACTAAGTTAACTATTCTAAGTTGACTTAGAGAACTCGCTCCGCTCGTTCAATAAGTTCGATAACTGTAGGTATGATCCCCGGATCATCTTGTACTCCAACAAAAAGATCACCTTACCCCAAACATAACTTTTTAATTCTTTGATCAATATAACAGAACCTATAAGAACTCTAATGTTACCACGCCTAGAGATGTGCCAACCCGAAAATATCACAAACCGAGTTGAACGGTTCGACTTTCTATGTAAACCGGTTTCAACCCGGGTTGATCAAACCGAGTTGCTATGACGGTCCTAAGCGTATTAATGTAGTATTAGGTTTGACCAGTCCGAGTCGATCCGTGAATTTAAACACCTACTTGTTCGGGTTTTAAACCTTAACTGTTTATTTATAGGTTATTGTTACATTTGTTTGTGAGCGTTACCTTGGTAGTGACATAGAGTAATAGTAATTATAAATTGCTTAATGTATATAGTACATAGTGTACATACATTATAGCTGAAAATTTATTTATAATATATTTCAAATAAAATGAAACACTGAATTAAACTGAATTGAACTTTCGCACGATCGTCGCACATTTTTCATAATTATAATGAGAGCAGGATGTACTAAAACATTTTCATTTAATTTAAAAAAAAATGGTTAATGCAGTGTCATTCTGTAGGTAAAGGCAAAAAACAAAACCAAGATATGAATCAACATTATTACTCTTAATTGAACATAAACATGAGGTAACTTCTACATACGTAAAAAAATAGAATGGTCAGGTACAACAAATAAACTAAACAGCTTCATATTTGGATCATTAAAAAGAAAATGAATCATTAAATAAACATAATCGCCTGTTGTAAACTTTGTTGCAACGAGATAAGGTCTACTAATGGTCGTCGTCGTCGCCCGCCCACCTGTTCGGCAGAAATCGGATTTATTCGACTTCTCAGTTCTCATTCGGTTTGCCCGTTCCAGCCCAAACCGCTCGCGCGAGTCGCGCGCGCGCTTTCGGTTCGGTTTCGTTCTCCCGGCCCGCTGTCGGCGAACGGGTTCGACTCGACGGGTTAGTGGACTATCAAACCGGGTCGGTTCGACCTTAGTTTGACTCGGTTTGGACCGGGTTGGCAAACCGAGTTGACACATCGCTAACCACGCCATTCAAAACAAACTAAAAAAACAACTAGACGCCTTTAAAGTATCGCAACAATTGAAAAGGATCATCTTACCCCAAGAGATCATCTGGTACCTACACCTTTCCCCTACTAGGGAATATTTATATTGCCGTAGTACCATCAAAGGTACATACAAAAGCATAAAAACACCAAAGTACCATATAAATGGACATAGAGTCTGTTCAGAAAGAGAACCGTCGCGTCGTGGCCAAATTGTGAACTAACGTTTTGAACTGCATGTTACAACTATAGCTAGAAGCTGGTTTCTTTCTGTTGGCATTTTGAATCATAAAGTAAAGGAATAGTTAGTCGTAATAGAATCAAAACGAACAGACGCGCTATTGTATTGCCCGCTAAACAAAATAGGTAATTAAGCACAGCAGCGCTCTCAAATCCCACGACGGTTCTCTTTCTGAACAAACTCTAATAAATAGCGCGGCTGCCTCAGAATAATGAATGCTTCAGTCATTATTCTGAGGCGGCTGCTATCGTTTTTGTCTGGTTAAGACATAGACAAGAAATTTAGAGAAACTTTATAACATAAACTTACTCCTTATTTACTCCTTTCGAGTTTTCGTGTCACGCACTCTAATCATTTGGCAATGACAGAAATTCTCTGATTAGATTCATATAAAAAATCCAGTCAAAAGAAGTGATTTTTTCACTTGCATCATAATTATTCATAGCAAAACATGTTTTAAATTATGTGTCTACAGTTGCCTCATTTTTGACAAATACTAAAAAAATATAAGAAAATGGCCTCAGATTAACAAAAGTAGAATGGGGCAGATAGAAGCAACATCATCTCTGATTATGGCTAAAAGCTCGAACATTAAAAAAGCTTCTTCTGGTTCTACTAAAGGAAAAAAAGGAATTAAGTCTGTAGATTTTGCAGACCCTAAAGTTCAGGTCATTGTTGGCCTTCTCGCAATCCTCGTGCTACTCCTGTGGTACGGATTCAAAAAGGGCTGCTTTCGCTATCGACGTAGACGCTCTTGTTAACATGAAAAACTCAGAAGCGGAAATATGTTCCGTTTCGGAAACAACCGGAGCAGCAGCGAAAACAGAAGCTTTTGCAGGGAACATAGCTACTGCAGGGAACGATCGATGCTTTACTGTCAATGTTCCCTACATTAATCTGAGAGAAGTTATAAACTTTGCAGACCCTAAAGTACAGGGAATGCTGCTTATTACTCTACTCGTGATGCTATCGCTGGCTCTGTTGTACGAGTTCGCTTGCAGGTGTCCGTGTCGTCGCCGACGAAATAGAAGCAGACAATCAAGGTGTTCCTAGTAGGTTTATATATCAAACAGAAAAAAACAAGATTTATTGTAAAATTTAAAAAAACAATTAAAATGTCTTTTATTTCTACATGAAACATCCAAAACTAAAATGTAGCCAGGGTAGATTCAATAATTAAAGCCATTTATCAATTTAAGTTTAGTTTAATTAAATTAATTGAACTTAACTAACTACTGATCAAGACTTAAGATCAGTGTATCTAACACACCATCATAACTAAGAAAACACTAATTTACTTTTCAGATTTCACATATCTACTCAGAAATAATATAAAAAAGAATGGAATCAAATTATCACTGTTGTGAAGATAGTTATGGAAGCCGAAGATATTCTATCCGGTTATACCTGAAAAAAAAAACCGTTTCATTACTTACACAATAAAAAATTGCAGAAGGTAATGTTGTTTATTTGTTGATAAGCCCATTAGTTTCAGGTAAATATTTATTAGGCAAGTATTTACAGCAGATTTAGCATGAGCCTCTTCCTGGCCTATACTGGTCTACGTAGACTCGACAGTCGACATGTAGACACGCACAAGTCTCGTTGTCTACGTAGACTCGACAGTCGACATGTAGACACGCACAAGTCTCGTTGTCTACGCAGACTCGAAAGTCGACTTGTAGACACGCACAAGTCTCGTTGTCTACGTAGACTCGACAATCGACATGTAGACACGCACAAGTTTCGTTGTCTACGTAGACTCGACAGTCGACATGTAGATACGCAGATCAAGTGTCGTTGACTATGAAGACTCGACCAGTCGACATGTTGACACGCACAAGAAGTCTCGTTGTCTACGTAGACTCGACAGTCGACATGTAGACACACACAAGTCTCGTTGCTACATAGACTCGACAGTCGACATGTAGACACGCACAAGTGTCGTTGTCTACGTAGACTCGACAGTCGACATGTAGGCACGCACAAGTCTCGTTTTCTACGTAGACTCGACAAATACACTTGAGAGCAATAAAATCGCACATGTATGATTTTTGGAATAAAAACAAAATATATAAAGTTAAGTTACGTTTCTTTAACGCAGATTCAAAGTCTATTTCAATACCTATCCGATGGTATCTTATATGTTTTTTAATCATGCCAAAAAAGTGCTTTTGGGGGTCAGAAACCAAAGTGCATGTTTTTAATGAATTTGGTTGCTCCAGAATTGGTGAAAAAAATAATAAATTAAAAGATAAAAGTCATTAAAGTTATTTATTAATACGAAGTGTTTCCTCCCCTAGCCTGAATCACTGACTCCATCCGGGTGTTCATTGATTTTACAAGAGTTTTGATCAAATCTTGTGGTGTCGCCTCCCATTCATCTGCGATCGCCTGCTGAAGCTCCTGTAGAGTCGATGGAGGAGCATTTCGGCCTCGAACTCTCCTCTTCAGCTCGTCCCATAAATGTTCGATGGGGTTGAGGTCCGGGCTTCGAGCTGGCCACTCCATAACGGACACATCAACCTCTTGAAGGTATTCGTACACTATGCCAGCAGTATGCGGTCTTGCATTATCCTGCATAAACAGGAAGTTTTCGCCAATATACCCAGCATAAGGCACGACCTGGCACTCGAGTACTTCCTCAATGTAGCGTCGAGAAGTCAATCCTCTCGATTGACGGCCAGTATTCGGTCCGGTGATGAACACAAGCTCAGTCTTTGCTTCCATAGACATGCCTCCCCAGAACATGCACGATCCACCGCCATAGGAGACACGTTCTGCTATGCAACATTGGGCAAATCGCTCTCCTGATCTTCTGTACACCCTTCCCCGTCCGTCGTTGCCATGTAAGCACATTCTGCACTCGTCAGAGAACAGGACTGTCCTCCATTGCTCCTCGGTCGAATTCAAATGCTCCCGAGCGAACTGAAGGCGGGCTTGTCTGTGGGCTGGGGTCAGTTTCAGCCCGTTTGCTGGTCTGTGTGCAGTGAGGCCGCCTTCTCTCAATCGTCTTCTGACTGTCCACCGACTGACTTCGACTTCACGAGCTTCTTGGAGCCGCTGTCCCAGTTGGACTGCGTTCAAACGACGATTTCGTAAAGACATCGTCATTAGAAAGCGGTTATCACGCTCTGTTGTAGCACGAGGACGGCCAGATCCTTGTCGTCGTTGGTAGCCACCAGTCGCTTGGTATCTCTGGTACACACGACGAACGGAGTATCGGCTCAAATTCAGCTGTCGAGCCACTTGACTTTGGTTTAGGCCCGATTCAATAAGGGCAACCACTTGAGCGGCTACTTCTGGTGTGGTATCCATTTTCTTGTTCCGTTTGAAGTCTTAATCGATGGAGAAGCTTTCACACTGTACGTTGGTATGCAAATGATGACTATTCTGTCAAAACACACCCTTTTATACTGCGATAAGTCCCGCCGCCAGCCCTACTTGGATCGAGCGATTTCGGGGTGGCCTATTGTTTTGTTGTTATTGTATTGTTTTTGAAGGTCAACGTCAACCCCTTATCAGTCTTGCGAAAGCCTACATTATGCACTTTAATTTCATTTGATTTTCGTTTGCTGTAACCTCCAAATAAAACAAATATTAAACTTTATTTTGTTTTTTTTTCAAAAATCATACATGTGCGATTTTATTGCTCTCAAGTGTACATTCAACAGGCTCAGCATGAGCACATTTAGCACCCAAGACCGAGCGTTTATTCCAATCTTTCCCGAGGTGGCACCGGCGCCGGCCGCGCAGCTAACGCAGCATTTTAAACTTTATCTTTATTACTAAAACACATATTATCGCTTGAGAACGAAAGGGCCGGGCTGGCTTGGTGTGAATTGAGTAAGACTTGTTCGGCTTGAAGCCAGCCGCAACTTGTGCAAGGTAGTGAACATACCGGGCTCGGCCTCAGGCGGGTGCTGGGTGTCCCACTCGGCACCGCCGCCTGCGCCCCACTCCTCGACCGGCTCCTCGGAGGCACTCACCGCCGGTTTTTCTTCCATAACATCTAGGACAAAACAAAATCTATAGCAAATCTCTACTACTTACATATACAAAACGTTTACTCAGCTAGGTTTTAAGCAACGTACGTAGTTGTGGGTACAAAAAAACTAATAACTGATTTGTGTTCTGTGGTCATAAGGACCCTCAGATATCTATTTTGAAAGCAATCAGTCCAGTAATCGCCACTCTCACTCACTCGACCATCGTTCTACTCAGGAGGTCAGTGACTCGCTCCGCTCGCCACTTCACGAGGTCTCGTGAGTTCGTTTCGCTGTAGGAATGAAGCAAGAGCTTCTGATTCCACGCTGATTTATTGACTTTTAAAAGTAAATCGTACAAAACTGTTTCTTTTTTTTTCTCAAACCTCCCTTATTTGATTGCTAAATCACCAAAGAAATTTCATTTCGATTTTTCAAGACTTCTCAAACGATATAACAGACGATATGGAATGCGTAATAAAATTGTTGTGCTTCAAATTGTGTTTACCAAAAAAGCTACACACTACAACACAACACACTACACGCTACACGTGTGTAAGCTACACGTCTAGTAAAGTTACACTATCCCTATTAATATAGGCTATTTTTTATTCTGACAAAGATGGACTGTGGTCCGTCTTTAACCACGCGGATGAAATCGCGGGGATACAGCTAGTGTAAAATAAAATCACGCTCCTACTTTGTGTTTCGAAATACATAACTTAATTTAAAAAACTGCATGCACATGTAATTTTAACTCCGCAATCATCAAAAAAGGTTTGTGGCAGGTTGATTCGATTTTGACGTAAAGTCACAGACTGCCTCTGCCTTTCCTTTTATATAATACTGTGGGGTTCAGACACCCATTTATGGGTCTGGGAACTGGTAGGAAATCAGAACAAACAAACGGATAGTAATAAATTACAAACGACACGCCCGTCCGGTCCGAACGTTGTCCAAGCAATGACATTCCACGGGGGCGCCTCGATCGCAATCGCTTTATTTCAAAGGCTGAATACCACATCTCTTCCTTTTTAACAAATTAAAAATTAACAATTGCTTATTTCCAAAAGTTAACTTACTATTCTTATTTTACTATATACCTCTAGTGATTTTACAACATAAAGTAAGCCATCATTATTCTAAAGTGATACTTCTAATGATTTTACAACATAATTATTATTCTAAATCGAATTTTATTTTAACCAGTAATTAAACTACGCCGTTGATGTAATTTTTAATTAAGTACCTATACAATTATCGATCTCTTTACTAGGTACGCTATTATTGTCCTCCTCAATTTCTTCATGATCACAGATCTTCCAATTACTACCTTCTACTCTTTTCAAGTGTAGGTATTATATTCCAACGATACTCCCGATCTTCCTGTATCAGAGCCTTCCAGATTTCTGATCCATGTGCATCGCAGAAGCAGCCTACACCTTCTGTATAGATTGAAGTAGTTCCCACCTCTGCTTGTACGCAGTCTCCGGTTAGACAGGTTAAATTCTGGTGGCAGACTTGGAAGACTGTGGCGTATTCAGATAAGATAGGCGTTGGGATGGGTTTGCTACTCAGTGATCTGTTAGGGCAAGTTGTCACAAATAATTGCTTTCCAAATGCCTTCATTCACAAAACTTAAAGATACTACGACACCACTCTGATAATACAATTAGGTGAAAGTGTGGTGTCATGCGATATGATATTATTAGCTAGTTGTAAGTTAGTGCAGACAATCAATTAATTTTTAATCTTAATTTAATGTTGCACAATTTGACATGTCGTCATAGAGACGTTTTGTATTTTAATACTAATAATTTTATTAGAAATTTTGTTTTGACACGAGATACTGTTGATACATAGTATCTTGAGTCAAAACAGACGGCAGACATAGTAAATTCATAATTGCTAAATTGTTAGCATTTCATATTTTTGATCTCGTTATAAGTATCTACTATAACGCAGTTCACGAGCTCGTGGTTAGAAGTAGGTAGTACTAATGAGGGTAAAAGGTAGGAGTGTCAGCTGACAGTCATTTAAACTAGTTCGACAATGAGAAGGCCGGCCACATAAAATGTACAAGCCCTTCCCAGCAAAATCTTAGGCTTAGAAACATTTTTAAACAGTTTTAATGTACATTATCATGTATGTAACTGAACACTGGATGTTACAATTTGAGTTACTCCCTTATTATGAGAATTACAATATTGTAAGTTCATACAAACGCAAGAACGCCATAGGGTTCCTTAACTGTTGTTCGAAATACTTTAAAATGCAAGAAACGTAAAGATATTGCAAATCTCACTATTGAGAGGACTATTGAGCTGTTGAGCTAGAGCTGCATATCATTGTGTGTTTACCGTCCCCCTGACGCAGACTTCGCGTTATTTTAATCCACTATGGAAAAAGTATTGCTCAAAACTTTTGTACATAGTAAAATGCTTATAGTCTGCAGAAATTTCAATATAGGTTAGTTCTTTTTCTGAGAGGCTGCTTAATTTGTTTAAATGTTTTAATTTACATCACCTCTTCGAATAACCAACAAGAGTGACACTAACAACATCCACCTGTTTTGATAATATTTATTGTAGTAGTGTTCCAATTGATACATCAGTAATTAAACATTTCACCTCAGATCACTATGGTCACAGCACAGTGCTTTAAATACTTGTAATTTCACTTATCACAGATAGTCGCATTTTGAAATTCCACGGCAGTATTGATCTAAAAATGCCCCTTGTACATACCGTGCGTAGATGATCCGAATGACCTTTTTACCAGTTTGTCTAAATTGATAAGTGAGGAACATAGTGAGATTGTAAAGCTAGAGCGAATGTCGGGTTAGCTGATTGGGCTACAACCCTATATGAACTCTATACGGCTGGGGAATCAATGTTGCACGACCCAACGTTTATCTTGTACATAAAGAACTATTCCAAGTCCTTCAAAAAATTTGTCATACATTAAAATCATTGCATTTGAGAAATTCAATAGAAAAGTCAGCAAATAAAATTAATACAACTTGGAAATTAATAATGAAACCGGTAAATCTAAACCTTGTAGTAACCAGATGAATTTAAACATAAACAATACTATGTTATCAAAAATATTCAGGTCATGAATGCCTTTGATAGTTTTTCTCTAGTAATTGTGCTAGGTGCTGATATTGCGCCGTGTATGGCCTACATTTTCAATAGATGTCTTGATGAGAGTCTTTCCTCATCTTATGAAACATAGTAAATTAATCCTTTGTTCAAGTCTGGAAATGATAAAGATCCAGGTAACTATAGGCCAATTTCTATATTGCCTGCTTTAAGTAAGATCTTCGAGAAACTTATTCTTACTCAGTTATTGTCACACTTCGACCTCCACGGACTTCTTCAGTCATTCATTTGGAATAACTAAGGTTCATTCGACAGCCGATGCTGATACCATGCTCTTAGAACACATATTTGAAGCGTAGGAGAACTCACAGAACGCGATCGTCCTTAGCTTTTGACTGCGTGTGGCATGATACATTAATTTCCAAGTTAAAAAATTATGGCATCCAAAATCAGGCAATTAATCTTGTAAATTCTTACTTATCCAATAGAATTCAAAAAGTTGATGTTGGTGGTGAAAGGATCGACTATTGTCATGGGGGTGCCACAGGGTTCAATACTAGGCCCTTTTTATTTCTAGTTTACACTATCAATCTCTTTTTTTAAATTATGTGGCATAGTTCTGTTTGCTGACGATACTTCTTTGATTTTCAAAGTTGATAGATCTAAAGCAAATTACGATACAGTAAATAATTCACTGTCGCGAGTTCTTGTAAATAATGTTTTGATCACAGTAAATAATCTTTTGCTTAATGCTAAAAACGAAAAGCATCAAATTCACATAGCCAAATGTAAAACATTATCAAACTAAATATTAAAATAAATGGGGAGACACTTGATCTTGTTAAGTCTAGTATTTTCTTAGAGCTTAATATTGATCCAGGGGGTCAGTGGGCACCGCAAATTGTGGCTTTAGCTGGTAGACTTAGTTCCACTGCATATGCAGTTTGTATGTTAAGGCAGCTTACTGATGAAGCTACAGCTAGGCTTGTTTATTTTAGCTACTTCATAGTGTTATGTCATATAGTATCATGCTGTGGGGTAAAACAGCTATATTTCCAGCTATATTTGTCTTACAAAATCGGGCAATACGTGCCATTTATAAAATGAAGTCACGTGACCCCTTGAACGCCTTGCGTTTCAAAGAAATCAATATTCTCACAGTAATTTCGCAATATATCTATGAAATATTATTACATACACATAAACACTTGGATAGTTGTATGAAAAAGGGTGACTTGCATGGTATTTGGATTTATAAATACAACCAAACTAAATATACCAAAATTTCGATTGAAGAAAGTAAATGGGTCTTTTATGAGGAATTCTGTACAGTTCTATAATAAACTTCCAGAAGGTGCATCCAAACATCTTACTCGAAGATAAATGGAAATTTCATATTCATATTCATATTTATATCATTTATTCACCGTAGGAACACTGGGAGCACTTTGTTTTGTTATGGTGTACATACATTTTAGCGGCCGCACATAAGCCTTGTCAGATAATTGCTACATCTGATTTGAGCTGATTTGCTATAATATCTGTACTTTTCTCTTTACATGGTTCTATTAGATTGTTATTTATAAGTAGGTATACTCATACTGATACTCATACTCATTTATTAAAACCATAGGAACAATTATTAAGAACACTTGGTCACATCATACATTATATTTAGAAATTAGGTTATATCAGAGACTAGTTTTACTAGTCTCTGGTTATATCAAGTGGAGCGTGTACTGTCTTATAAACTTTTGCTGATGTTTATTTGCATTTGACTAACTTTCTTAGGTTTTTAAGTTCTCATTTAATATGTATCAGCAACTTCCTGCTCCGAGGCACCACACAGGCGCTTCCCACCTTGTGGTAAGACGTGTCATCAAATTAAGTCAAGCCGTGTTTGTTGCCTGATTCTTCTAGGCTTGAGCGCGTTGGAACAGGAGTAATTTTAGTTTATAAGGCGATTCAAAATGATCCTTGTGATTTCAATGAATAAAATTCATTTCATTTGATTAACAGAGGGATCAAAATGCCTTAGAGTACGTACCTACATTAAACATGTGTAGGTATCGGAGGTTATTGCCATTTATCGCTCCATACTGTCACCATTTTGTAGACATTAACATTCGTCTTTTAGGCAAACTTGCGTAAATATATACGTGGCACAATTTCAATGAGTAGGTACAAGTTTAATTGACTCATTGAAAACAACTTTATAGAAGCTCGTAATACTTTTGTCCATTCCCTGGAGTTGGTTCACATCAACAAGAACTTTATAGGTAGTTATTTGCTATAAGCAAGGTACCAGAAATAAACTCATAAATTGGTTGACATGAACTGGAACATTTTGCCTCATTATTTTGTCATTTCATTATGGTTGCGACGTGTTGCGAGATAATTAGCCACCATAAATTTATTTCAAGTAAGAGGGTACTTAGTAAAAACTTTTAAATTCGTGTGGCCGGTTAAAAATCAAGTTAAAAATATCTAGTTACGACCACGTTACGACTGATTTAAATCACTAAGAAGAAGTACCCTTTCTCGAGTTTTAGAAAAGTTTTCCATGTATGTCGGTATTCAATTAACACAACACTACGCAACTTTTAGTCGAATTATCGACTAGGTACTCACAATTTTTTATCCTCGTCGCCAATGTGGGGTTCAGACACCCATTTATGGGTCTGGGAACTGGTAGGAAATCAGAACAAACAAACGGATAGTAATAAATTACAAACGACACGCCCGTCCGGTCCGAACGTTGTCCAAGCAATGACATTCCACGGGGGCGCCTCGATCGCAATCGCTTTATTTCAAAGGCTGAATACCACAAATACTAACCTTCTTCCGGAACGTCGGCGATATCCTCGTCATTGCTGTTCTCTGAAAATGGAAACACTTTAGAAAAAGAAGTCCCAAAAATTTATATCCCACCAAATAAATCGAAATAAATGTTTGCCCTAGCATATTCAATCCAGACAAACTACGAACCTACGAAATGTCAGATAAGAAAAATTAAACGGACAAGTGCGAGCGAGACTCGCACCCAGATGATTCCGATCCGTAAATTTTTCGAAATCGTCAGAGCCCTTTTCAAGTTTCAGCCGCTTTTTCCTGCAAATTTCACCATCCTATTTTTGGGTCGAAATGACTATAAGAGGTTTTTCATTTTGGCGATTTCCATACAAAAATTAGGCATTTACTGCCATAACTTTTTAATGCAATGAGTTGGAAGCTTGATTTTATTACGGCTATAAGCTCACAGACTTTTACATTTGGTATAAATTTCAAGTTGATCCCTTTAGCCGTTCTTGACAAATAGAACAACAAAGTAATCCTATAGGATTACTTTGTTGTTCTATCCTTACAAGGATCTTACGGGATCCTTATAAGGATCCCGTTTTTTCCTGTTGAGGTACGGAACCCTAAAAATGGTAATTATCATTCTGCGCGGGCAAAGAATAGGTGCAGCTAAAACCGGAACTAGCATTATTTTAAATTAGATTTTCACATACGTCATTGTAACTCCACAACCATGAAAACAGGTTCGTGGCAGGTTAATTCGATTTTGAAGAAAGGTCCACAGACTGGCTCTGCCTATTCTGTCATCTAATACTTACCTTCTTCCTTCACGTCGACGAAGTTTTCTTGTTTGCCTTTATCTGTAAATAGTTAAAAAAAACAACATTTCAGAATAAGCCGTTCCTTTTGATATCCTAGCACCAAAGATATAAATCGAAATAAATGTTTGCCCAGCACATTCACAGTACCTATACATACCTAGACTTTTACGAAATGGCAGATAAGAAAAAGAAACCATACATGTGTCTCCTCTCGAACCATGCGAAGGTGTTAGGGTTCCGAAGTTTACTCAACTCAAGACTAGATGTCGCCACTAGTAGATAAGAACGCACTGTTGGTTTAGTCCTTGGTTGGAAAACTCTTGTACACGTATCACCTTGGGATTTGGTTTTATGCATCTTTTATTATTTGCATAGAGTTCATGCCCAAACGCATAATCAATAGAAATTTATACTAGCTACCTCTTATAGTTGCTTAGATATACCCCTATGACAGAATACAGACAGACAGACAGATAACGGCGGATGACGTAGACGTAGTAATAGGGTCCTGTTTGGTACCCTTTGGGTACGGAACCCTAAAAATGGTAAAACTCATTCTGCGCCGGAAGAAAATAGGCGAAGCTAAAACTGGAACCAGCATTATTTTAAATTAGTTTTTCACATGACAGCCGAACCAAGAGTTCTTTTATATTCTTTTCCATAACCGTTTGTTTACCGTGGTACCATTAGAATATACCTACCGTTGATGGTACTATCATAATATATAGTAATGATAGGATAACTCCTTTGACGCGGGCCAAAATGCCGCTTCCATCTCGCCATGCTTACGGCACGTATGGTTTGGTGGTTTGGGGTTTTTTTTTGGGTTTTGGTGTTTTCTATACAATAAATATAATGTACCATGGTATTTAGTATAGTAAGAGTATTGTGTTTTGTCATACCAGTATGTACCAATCTTGTATTCAACCTATAATGACGAGGCAGTGCTACACAAAACTGTAACTAAGCACTGCAGCGCCCTCATCATACATTTTTGAGTACAGAATAAGAAAAGGCGTGGGGCCTTTTCTTATTCTGTACTCAAAAATGTAATTATCAAACAAATAAATTACCAGCATCGTTTTTGTTAGCTTTTCCCTTCATCATGTTGAGAATATGTTGCTTTTCCTTGGTAAGATGTTTCTTTCCGTTCAGATGGTTGGTCATTTGCTCCGAGCACGTCACCGAAGTCTGGAACACAAGGTACATACAATACATTTAAAAGCTGGTTCACACTTAGTAAAGGAATCCTTGGAAGGTTGCGCTAAGTACCTTGCATATTTCACAAATCAACTCTGGCGGAACATTCTTCTCCGCTGCAATTTGCTTTTCATCCTTTTCTGCCTCTGGAGCAGCTTTCAGATTTTTCTTCTCACGCCGAATCAGCTGGTCCCTGTTGATAACAATAGTTCTAAGCAACCAGTATAACCAGTCAACATGCGCATATTACCATCCTGGGCAACAGAAAATTTAGTAGCTTTTTCAACTACTGTACACACATAAAAACGATTTGTTAAATTAAGATTATTTGTCTTGTATGAAAGTAAGTTTCTTTGTGCAAAGAAAATGGTGATTTCATATATAGTGAAACTAATAATTTCTTGCTAAAAGAAAAAAAACCTCTTGAATACATACACTTAATCAAAGACAGTGTACCTTCCGCTAAGACATATTATTCTCGTTGCAATTAAACTTAAACTCTTGTTACACAATAATACTAGTCATTCATCAATAAAATCTAGAATCGATCAAAGAAATGGCGTATTACAATTAGAGAAGACAACCTTGGCTCGAGATTGTATGTACTTGAAATACATTAAAATAAAAATTTCTTGCTTAAAAAACTTGCGTAATCATTTGAAGGTCATAATTTTATCAGTATAAATCGACTTTTAATATTGAAGCAAGATTTATTTTGTTTTTCTGTCTAAAACTTTATTTATTTATTTCGAAATAGTTTTCTTTGAATGTCAAGTAAAATATTTTATTGCGGAAAAAACATCGAACTCTTGAAATAAAAAAAAAACTGTTGGACAGAAACACATTATCTTGACGTTACGAAATATTTCAAGACATTTTTCTTTCTTAATTGAAGTAATCGTTTTTATCTGTGTACGAATATATAATACCAAGCTTGCGAGGGTTATACAAATCAGTGAGATAACTTACACACGACCCTGCATTCCCTGGCGGAGTAGTATTGGGTTCTTCGGAGGTTTGCGTACCTCGACGATACTGTAACACAATAGTTTTCAATAAAACAAAAAAAAGTGCGAATCAGACTCAAGTGGAGATGGTTCCGTAAAAGTAAGCTACCATCATAGTAAGTAAAATTAAAGCTTATGAAAAAAACTAGCGTATGATACTTACGCACGGTGGGACTTCCCAGCATAGTGGGAGTCAGCATGAGATGTAGATGTGATGTGCACATCACATAGCTCACAGTACAAGTTCCGAGCTTTCATTGGTAGTATCTGCAAATAAATTATTTTATTTATATTTAAAAAGAGAAATCTACGGAATAAACATTAATGATGTCAATTTGTCTCATTCGCAGATGATCTAGTACTATTCGCGGAAAACTTTGACGATCTCCAGGCAACGTTACAACAATTTTTTGAAGCTTCTTTAAGTGTATTCTGCGGATGAATAATGTCCAAGACGAAGGTCTTGTCAAATGTCTCTGTCAACACAAATCCTACTGTAATTAACATAACATAACATATCAAACACAGTCAATACTACACTGTCTGAAGACCCGCGCTAAAGCGCGGTTAAACCCGCTCATATAAGCAATGTGTTCTGCCCATGACATAAAGAGCCAAGACATGACGCATACACATGAGGCTGTGTAGGTACAGTATGGTGGTTACAAAGAGCCATGGAGCGTGCTATGCTCTGCATCAAACATATAGAACGAGTCCCAAAATCGAAATACGAAGACGAACAAAGTTCTAAGACGGTAAACGGACTATGGAACTGAAATTATTATTATGTTGGGCGGGACAAATGGCGAGGCGAGGTGATGGATGAGTAAGGCGATGATCGGACAGTGGACCAAGAGACGGTATAGAAAAGTAGGTCGTTAGGCAGTCAGATAAGGGGGGGGAGGAGCAAAGTCAACGTCGAGGGCCAACGTGGGGGAACCCATCTGGATGAGACTAGCAAAGGATCACCTAAGGGAGGCCTATACCAAGCAGTGGGTGAAATCAGGCTGTGGATTATGACGATGGTGATGTTGATTGCGTAGTTGGATAGTTAACATTTTCATGGATATTCAATTACTTAAATCTTTTAACGTTTTTTTTTTGTAGTTCCATATAATCGAAAGAAAACTGAATAACAGCATAACCAGTTTTTCTATATTCGAGAAAGATCTGTATGGTACTGTGGAGTGTTCTATGCATAATTGTATGAAGTCACAATTATAACAATAAGAACAGGTAAGAATTAAATTTCAGGATAAAACATGCATAGAATACCAATAAAATATTATATACTGTGAATAAACCTCAAACCTCACGTCCATATGCTAAGACGTAAGGAAAGACAATTTGATACAATGTAAGGTTCTATTTTGATGACAAAGTTCACATAAAATTCACTTGTATTATTCTGTCAACAGGTGTTTTATTTATTTTCTACTGACAGCAACCACAAGCGAGGTTCGATTTAATTTTTATGGATAATATCTCTACTTTTTCCTTGTAAATTGTTCTAATGCTGGAAAAGTCTCGTCCAAACGTCTCCCTTACTTAACGAATAAACTACAGCAAATAACTATTGATGATTTTCATGTGAACTGGTGTAATCATCAAAATACCTATCGAATATTACATTGTCAAATTGTCTAATTACCTCATTTTTATTTTTGGTTGATTTGTTCAGCGCCATAAATTTTTTTTGCGCCTTGTAGTGATTCTTACAATTATAATGAATCTTTGCTGAAAAAAAATGATTTAGTAATTAAAAACAAATAATGTAAGTTTAATTAAAATATAGCTAATCGTCAAAACTTACCAACAGCAAATGATTCAAAACCCTGACCACAAAGGCCGCAATAATCTGGCTCAATCATATCCAGAAGTTGCCAGGGCAAAGGTTTAATGTATTGTTGGGCAACCTCACATTCTGAAATATATTTATATATTGAACAAATAAGCCTTTATTTCTGATATTCTTTTACAATAAAGTTATTTTTCTTTAATCTAAACGAAATCTCTTAATTCCGAGTGCCTATCAGCAAAGTCCTCCTCTAGCTCTCTCCAATGAAGTCTGTGTAAAGCTTAAGCTCCACCCATCTCATCTAGAACAATAACTGAACAGTGAACCCACAAAGGAAACAAGCGTGGTATGCAAAAGTCCATGTCACGCAAGTCTTCTCAAGTAATGTTCAATTCTATTTATTTATTATTATTATTATTATTTTTTATCCTTCCGTCTTTTGGTCTTCCCCTTATCTTCAAATTCAAATTCAAATTCATTTCTTGCGTATTATGGGTTACAGTTGTTTAGTGCTACAGTTGAATGTACATAATCAACATTTAACGCTTCCTTGGATATTTCGCAGACCCTCGTCAAATCCTTGATTAGTCAAATTAGAGATTGATCAAAGTCTAAAATGGTACAATTCTCGATTCGTCAAATTCTAGGCTTATCAAATTTACCAGTTTGTTCTAATGAGTTGATCACCCAACCCATAACATAGAAATGATAAAAGTTGTGTAAGTTAAAGGTTAAACAGATAATTTTACTCCATTTCTTAATTCATTACATTTTGGTTCCTAGTTTTTAACTATGTTGAACTGAATAGTGAGTAACTATTTATTAAATTGCATGCATGAGTGCAAGAACTTACTGGACAAAAACAGCGCAGCTCTGTGTACAGGAGGGCCTCTACGCTGTGGTGGACCAATCGGGCCAAATCCACGGCCTCGTGGCGGTCCTGGTGGGTATGGCCGGGGCCTTGGTGGCCCAAATCCACCACCCGGTCCATAACCACCTCTATAGTCACCAAAAGCTTCACTGTACTGAGCATTCCTAATACAATATTTAGAAATAACACAATTATTATGATTAGACTAAACATTAAAGCATGATTTAAGAATGGGAAGGACTTTCCAATGCTGAGCATTAGTATAAGGCTGGAGAGGGAAGGGGAAAGGGGGAAGGAGGACCCCCTCCTGTGGGCAAAGGCGGAAACTTATTGTATTGGAGAAAAAAATGTATGGAATTTTCAGAATATAATAAAATAAAATATGTTAACAACCCTATGTTAACATATTTAATTTATTATTATTATTATTTTTATTAATTTATTGAGCTATTATTGGGTCTTGAAGACCGCAATTATCAGTTATGGGCTCACACTAGTACTCCCGCGAGGTCGCCCTAGGTGTCGTTAAACCCACTCGACCTTTGCTACACTTGGCCTCGCGGAATTGCTCCACTCATGACCTCCCATGCGAGCTACTGCCTCCGTGCGTTTTATATACTCTCTAAGGCTGTGACGCACCAGACCAGGTGGAGTCGGGGTGCTCCGTACCAGATCTGCCACTTATTTTGAACCTAACGTACTCATGTCAGAGTGCCCTGTGTTGATGCTGTCATTGATTTTGAACCTAACCTACTAATGTGGGAAACCATGTATCGATTCTGTGACTCATTCTGAACCTAACCTACTCATGACAGAGTGCCCTGTGTCAATTCTCTGACTCATTTTTAACCTAACCATCTAATGTTGGAGTGCTGTGTGTCGATTCTGTGACTCATTTTGAACTGAGCAATACCAATCTACTAACTTAAACCTAATCTACTAATGTCGGAGTTTTAACCTTACCTGCTAATGTCGGATTTTTAACCTAACCTACTAGTGTCGGAGTGTGCTGTGTCGATTTTGTGACTCATATTGAACCTAACCTACTCCTGTTGGAGTGCCCTGTGTTGATTTTCTGACTAAATTTCTTACCTATTTGGGTTTGTCTAATAAAAGAAATACTTAACAAAATTAGTCAAAATTGACAAATGGCCAAGAAAATGCCGATAATACCATTTTAACTGCCACTGTAATTGCAAAAAGCCGAAAATTATGATCCAAACCAAACTGACAAAAAACTGTTAGCTATCATTATCATGTCATTAATGACAAAATAGAAAAAAACCTCTCGAAACATGGCATTCGGAACCAATTTAATGGAATCATCAAAAATTAATTTCTTGCAAAACTATTGGTTTCAGCGTTTCATATTTAGGCTTCTATTATATAAATCTACAAGTAATAAAAATATGAAGCTCCTCTATGAAGCTCAGTTGATATTGGAAAGTTGAACCAACCCAGGGTGACCAAGCTGACTGATATTGTACAAAGCCTATTAGTCAATCAATATAGAACATTGATGTGACTATATAGGTAACTATGGGTGAAGTTGATGATTTATGAGCAAAACTTACATGTATCCACTATTGGAACGCCTAGAATTGTACATGGGACCTGGGGCCGGCCCTGAGTTCTCCCATTCAAACTCATCTTCCTGAAAGTGTCCTTGATACTCTTCATCCACATCAAGAGCGTAATCAAAATCACTCATCATATTCATCCTACAATAATAGAAACATAGTTACATATAAGTAGAGCAATTGGTGAACAATTTGTGCAACGTTTACAAGAAACCAATGTCCCGCAACAAATTTTCCCAGGGCGTTCTTCTGGATGTCTGTTGGTTAAGCAAATATAAGCAACTATTTTCGGTATGTACTGAACATGATTGACGCACGCAGTAAGGCTGTATCATGGTACGACGATGGGACAGCCACAGAAAAAATTGATTCGCCTCAAAAAAATAATCTCATCTTCGGACGGGAATTATATTGTTATTGTTAGGTAAAACAGCCAGACTTCCTACAGAAACGGTCTATTTATGGGTTTGGTGGGTATAAACCGGGTCTCTGAAGTAGAATCGATCGTCCAAATTTTCCATCGACATAAGTAATTGTTATTGTTACTAAAACAAATCCTTCTACAGTCTTACTTTTCTATTTTCTCTTTATCCAACAGGCAGAATATCTCGATTCAGTACAGTAACTCGTAGGTAAATAAATCTTATAGCTAGCTAAGTAGCTAACGCGAGCGAGTCACACAGCGTGTTTTATGTCTCGTACGTAACGAAGAACAACTCAACTTCACTCACGGTTCGTATTTTATGCAATTAAAATAAGAAATTATATCGTATCGATCGGCTAGGCTGGCAGGAGAGGCAGGCCATAGATAATATAAATATAAATAGTAAATACTACATAGAGTGCGTTCCTTTTGGGTGACATTTACGTTATTTTCGTTATTTTTGATCACAAATGATGTTCCATTCGATTTGAAAGTGCTCACTGTGATCGTTTGTAACTGTTTTCACCGTTCTTTCAGACAGATTAAAAACGCTAAGAACGCCACCGAATTTTGCCAATTTTTACCCAGCTATTTCGATGGGTAAAAATTATCGTTTTTTGACATTGCGTAATGTTTGACATTCTGAAGTTATTTGTTTCGTAATATGCTGTAGAATTAACATTTTAAAACGGTGAAAATGAAATATTTACTAGTCTAGGAATAAGTTAAAACAGCCTATGAATAGGGCTCCTCGAACTCCTCCTGTGAATGTCGTAAAAGGCGACTAACGGATTACGCCAGGGCAGCAGCATTCACCTGAGTAATAAACACCAAACTATGATCACCAATCCGCCTGCCAAGCGTGCAAATTCCCTCCATTGCACGCTATGAGGGAGGCATCATCCAAAAGTGGATGTCTACCGACTGATGATAGTAAGTATAAATAATATTTGATATATAACCTGCACCTGCATAATTATGTTTACAATTAGACTTACTACCAAGTAACTGACAACCGTTGGGGAATGAAGTTCTCGAGTGGCAACCACAAACCTAGCGCAGAAGAGGAAGGCCCTTCCTCCCCTCTCAATGAACCAAAGATATTATGAAGGTTCCAGGAAAATGGTGCATGGAGGTGGTACAAGACTGTTTGTTGTGGCATTCTATGCGGGAGGCCTATGTTCAGCAGTGGACTTCGATAGGTTTCATAATGGAGATGATGAATGGACATACTGATCAGAAGCCAAATGTTAAAAAACATAATAAGTCAGGTACATAAGATAAGATAAGATAAGATAATAATTTTATTTATGAAACTTAATGAAAATACATAACATACAATTAGGTTAACTTAAACATGTCTAGTTTAATTGTATGTTGTACCTTTAATTTATTTTTTCAGTGACACTTCGCATTCGGGTGCTACAGCCAGCACATCAGCTACCTACATAGAAAAAGATAGGCTGTAGAGAAATCTCCAAAAGCTATCGGATCATTATCGGACCTTATGAATACCGTTTTGGAATAATTTTGTAGAACATGAAGTCTGATTTCACCTCTTATAAATCTTTAAATTGAACAGTGTTAAAAGATACATGTTTTTTTTTGTTTATAAATGTAAATTGTGATACCTACTTAAGAGAAAAATGTTGCTTAGGAATGTCTAATTTGTAAATTCAGGCACATTGGTACTGACTGATGCACACATTTAATAATATAAGTATACATTAAATTACAATGTATGATAGTATAGTTCTTAGAAGTAAAGACTGATCTAAGATTCTTTGTTATAATTTTTTAGTTTAAACAATATTATTTCATTTAAATGCTGTGGTATGTCTGGCCTAAAAATAGACCTCTCCATCTCCTCCTGTGATGATGTAAAAGCCATCTAATGTGTTTGCCACTGGAGAACCTTTATTCCCCAGCGGGTGTCAGTTCTGCGAGCTAAATGACCTGCTCATTGCCACTTAAACTTGCTGATTCTGAGAACTATGTCGGTAATCTTGGATCTCTAAGTCATCACTCACAACACGCACTGATTATAGACAATAATAAATTACAAACAGTATATTCTGTTACCATATATTTTATTATATGCAAAAACATGTACTTAGCCTAACTGAAATAGACTTTTATATTTAAATACCCTCTAAATATCCTGAAGAGGTAATTTAGTTGCTACATAACATAATAATTGGCAATAGCTTCTTGATGATAGAGTCCACGCACGCACAGTAGTCGACTAGAGTGTCTGAACTTGAGGCTCAGACTGAGCTATTGTTATCTAGAATTAGTTATCTCATTATATTATTCTACAGTCCTTTCTTGCTTTCTATTTCTTTCAAATCCATCCACAATTTCTCGAGTAATTTCCACATACCACATGTTTGTTTACAGTGTTTGCGTGTTTGGTTTGGTTTGCTTGACAAGTTTGTTTGACAGATTTCGTTCCAGACACCTGTGAACAAAATTTTTGAAAATATCGTTTTTATCAGTTTATAGCCAAGTGGAACACTATTGAACGAATGTAATCGTTTTGTGCGTTCTTGGCAAAAAAATTATCAAGTGGAATGGGCCCGTAGAGTACGCATAGGCACTTCAGGCACAGACACTCAGACCAAAGACAATGTAATCACTACGCACAGACTAAGAACCTCAGAATAATAGTGCTTCGGACTGAAGCCATGGAAGTAATAAGTACTGTTGTACTGAAGCAGACTGAAGCCTTCAGTAATTATTCTAAGCTAGGAGCCCTGCCACCCACACAGGCGCTGCGACGACGACGGAGTGGGTACGCTCCATAGTTCTACATACAATGCGTTGCGTCGTTGCGACGCACCGGCAACGCCCGTGTGGCATGTCGTTCAGATGTGTATGTAGAACAATGGAGCGTCCCGTTCCAACCCGTCCCGTCCCGTTCCGTAGTCGCAACGCCCGTGTGGCAGCGCCCTAAATATTACACAGATTAGCCAGGCAGGAAGTTTTGGCTAACTCTCAGAATAATGACTAAAGTTGGTCATTATTCTAATACGCGTCATGGACTTAGAATTGTGACAAGTCATTATTCAAAGGTCATGGATTTGGGTTCATGCTTAGATCCATATTCTAAGGGTCTATGTTCCTTGCTCCAAGACTGTCAGCACCATATATCGAACCTATTTGACTACTTTTTTTATTGAAGGTGTAAAGGTCATTATTCTGAGGTGAAAAGCCCTCATTACAACTTTACCGTAGACCGTAGACACTTGTCTACGGTATTGACGCAAAATCCTATATCTTATTGTTGTCTGTGACGCTTTTGAAGTTGTTTCTCAGAATAAAACTAGGAATAAAAGAGTTTTTTGTTAGATTTGACCACAGATCAAAAAAAACTTTGTTTTTGTCTGTGGTTTGGTTGGTTTTTGACATTGACGTGACTGACGTGCGTGAGTGACGAGACGAATGAATGACGTTTTGGTTGTTGTAGGATAGGAATTTTGGATTTTTTGGATTGGGCCTGGATTTGATTATTGAGGTTTTTGGATATAAAGTCTCAAACGAAATTAATTCGCTTCTGTAAATAAAATCTTGCTTTATGATAAATAATCTTACTTGTGACGTTGTGAATGTCTTCAATAAGTTAATAACATGTTCAAAAAGCTCAAGGATAAGTTGGCTGAAGAAGTGAAATCATCACCTCAAAGAATTCAACAATTTGCCCAGGCAGCCCAAGTAAGTCAATATCCAAAAGAACTTATTCATAATATCCTAAAGTTTCTTTAAAATTACTAACTGCATGGTGTACATATTCCACAAGTACTTTATACAGAATCAGAAAAAGTTCCTCAGATCTCAAGTAAAAGGATAGGGCACCTTCAGGCTTCGGTACATAGTATATTATTCATCATCAGCCTTGCTCTCACTACTGTTGACTCAGTACTACTTGTTCACATCTATCCAATCGGCCAGTAACAAACACTGCTAAGTGAAGTACTGTGCATATACATCTGGGATAGAGCTGGGCCTTGTTTGTCATGAGCGTAAAGCCCCGCAGCACAGATTTATGTGAATGCCCAGGCTGTGACAGGGGGGCTTTTTGCTCTGGATGGAGTATGGCCCGGCCCCACCCCTCCTATTCCTCCTGGTAAATACTGTTTCACTTATAAATTATAATTTTCAGGCTGCAGTGACATCAGCATCTAGCAGCATATCCGATATTACCAACAATGACCTCTTTTCCATTGCTGACAATGGTAAGTTACCAGTTTACCACCACCAAGATGCTGTATAGCCCTGGTGTGTCCAGCCTAAGAATTGACCCCTCCTTCTCCTGTGGATGTTTTAAAAGCCGACTGAGGGATTTCATCAGCATCCATCTGAGTAACTTTGTCAAGCAGTGGACGTAAACAGGCTGTTAAAGAAATATGCTAGATAGTGGTATTCAAAAATTTTGCATAGTGCTTTACAGACTACTGATTTCTGTTCTTTTCATAGAATTTTTGACTTATCTGAATATTTGATGTAAGAAAATAATTTTATTTGTCATTATTTTTATAGACAACTCACAAAATAATGCAGCCAGGTCTCAACACTCACCACAAAAACAGCAAAATTTGTTTCAAGATGTGTCTCTCACTCAATCACCGCCTGAGTTAGTGGACCATGGTCATGAAATGGTAAGATTTATTTATTTGTGAGTAAATTTACAAAACAATATATTTGTACTCAAAAGATTATGTCCATCAATTAATTTCAGGAAAACCAGAGGCAAAGGAAGCTCTCAAATAGTTCCTTTGCTAGTGATGTATCCTTCAGGCTACCAAGCTATGAGACTCCGTCCACATACCACTTGCAGGTATGTTTCAGTTAAGTACTGTATTACTGTAAAATAAGTTTTATATTAAGCCTCGGTCTGCTGCACCAAATTTTCTAACAAAACATGTTATATGTTTGTAAAACACCAAAACATGGCGCAGCGGACACGGCTTTATTGTGTAACTAACAACACATGTTATATGTTTGTAAAACACTAAAACATGGTGCAGCAGACCTGGCTTTACACTGACAAACAAAATTGCTAATCAACATTTAATTGTCTCATAGTCTGATATGGAGGTATCTGCAAGTGAGGCAGATGAAAGAGGTTTCTCCAGCGGTCCAGCAACACTTGATCGAGTAACAAAAGAACAACTGTATTCAGCATACAAACGCACACAAGAACGTTATACTAAATATAGAAACCAATATGGAGACCTTGCCCGCCATTATAAATTGCTTGAGAGAGAGAATGCTAAAGCAAGGGTGAGTTTTGTGCATATTTTTGTATGCATGCATTAATTATATAGATCCATAAAACTACAAGACTTATCACATTTATCAATTGTCATAATTCCTTTAATATTTGATTATTTATGTGGCTAGATTAGTAATTCATTCATTTAAAACTTTTTTTAGAGTGTATTAGTTGAAACTCAAGATAAAGCTCTAAGAAGAATTTCAGAGCTAAAAGAACAATGTGCATTGGAACAAAGTGCAAAGGTAAGTGAAATAGCATATAAAAACAATGTTTACTTGTGGCGCAGACTCTTTTCCGCAACTAGGCCGCCAGTGGGCCCTTTTTGCGTGGCGCAAAAAAAAAAAAAAAAACAATGTTTATAAAATAACTTTTGTGCATTAAGTACATAATTTATTTTGTAAAACGGGAAATTTTCACGTACCGATATGTTGGTGGAGGCACCAACTGGTTTCGACCCTAATCGAGGGTCTTCTTCAGGGTGAGTGCGATCGGCGCTACACTCTCCGCGTCTCTTCTCGAACTGCGTCGCTGAGTGGCTTGTCTCGTCTGGCGTGGAGACGGGGGGAGTGCTTGTGTCCCTGTCATCAATCACGCGTTCTTCGGCGACGACAGTTCGGTACGGTTTGTGGTGCCTTCCAGTCCTCCTTCATCGTCGCTGCCGCTCCCGTCGCAACCACCGGGCGCGCCAGGAGCGGCGAGACAGGCTACACTATCAGTGTCTCTATCAGACTTAATTAATCCCTGTTGAAGTTAGGCAGTCTACTAATCTCGATACCTAGCCTTTTGCGAGGAACGAAAAACTTTTCCCTGGACAAGACCCGGGCCATGGCAAATCGGATGTAATGCGACGTACCAGGCGTATGTGTGTAACTAAACATAACTAATTGTTGTTTTTAATTTCAAACCATTTTGGCGAATACAACCTTATGACATTAGATAGCGCACTTTCGTAATGCAATTTCCGCTTATTATATTTAAGAATAATAGTTTATCACTGCATCATTTTAAAAGGTACTGATTACATAATGGCTTGCAGTAACTTAAAAAATCTTTTACAGGCACATCTGGAAAAAGCTCTTCGAATTGAAATTGAAGAAAAAATCATGAAAATAGAAGCTTTAAGTACAAAAGTTCATCTTCTGCAAAATACCGACGGTGCAAATAATCATGAAAGAATGGATATTGAAAATGATGTTCAATTAATCAGTTTGAATGCTGACAACACATCTAAGCCAACAAGTGAAGAGCCCTCTCCTCCTGACACTATCAGCTTAAACAACAAAATTGAAAAAATGGAGCAATTGTTGAATAAGTACAAAGACTCTCTTAAAATATCCAAAGATAAAAATTCACAAATAACTGTAGAGTTGCAAATTTTATCAAACGAGATTGAAAATAAAAATAAACAAATTCAAGAATTTAAAAGTACAGAAGAGTACCTAAATGAAGCAAACAAAAAGATTAAAGAATTAAATGATGCAAATGAAGAGCTGCAAAATCAAATTAATGCTTATGATTTTACAAAAATAAAACAGATGTCTACTGTAGAAATGGATCTACAAAAGGCTAATGAGGAGATAACTGAGTTACGTAGCAAAATTGAAGTATTTAGTAAGAAAGAAGAAGAATATGCCATTTCACTTGCCGAAAATAAACTGAGCATTCACAAGGAACTAGAAAGTAAAGAAGCCGAAATCAAATCCCTCAAGGATGGTTTATCTGCTAGTAAACAAGAAGTTCAGTCACTGAAAATAGTACTTGATGATCATAAAAATAGATTAACAGTATTGGAAGAAGAGAAAGCCAAGTTAAGTAAAGATTGCACAGAACTCACGACTACGAGAGTGAGAATTGATGAAATGAATTCACAACTACAAGAGCTCTCAAAGAAATGCCAGTCATTAGAACAGCTAAAAGCAAAGGCAGATGAAGAATATAAATGTCTTCAGTTACAGCTTAAACAAGAAACTGCAGAAAAGTTGGCGATGATTGATAGAAATGTGTATTTAGAAAGTAGAAACACACAATTGAGCGAAGAAAACACGAAAAAGAGTGCACAAATAACTAATCTGGAAAGTGACATGCAAGTACTGTCTAAAGATAAGATTGATGCTTCTGCCAAAGACGAATCTGAAGTTATCAATTTGCTCAAAGAATTGAAAATGTGGAAAGAAAAATGTGAAAAGGTGGAATCAGAAATTCAAGAAGAAAGAGAAGAGTTGGTAAAATTGCAAACTGAAATTGAGAAACTTTTGGCTAATCATGAGTCCATTCAATCTCAAAACGCAGAATACCGTTCCGCAATAGCTAATATGACGACAGAACACTCGACACTAAAAAAAGTTTCACGCGAATATAAAACAAAAATTGCAAAATCTGTTAAGAAAATGTCTCAGGAAGTAATTGAACTACGGCAGTTAATCAATTTTACTTCCAACGAAATGCAGGCATTCATCAATAATAATAAAGAGTCATTTTGCTTTTTAGTAAAAGATGTGAACGATTTGATAAAAAAATCATTACAAAGCTTAGAAGAAAAGATTGACGTAACTTCAGCTCAATGTAGCAAGATAACAAACGATTACGAAGAAAAACAAGCTGAATTAGCAGTATCTTATGACAGAAACTCTAAAATTTTAGCTGAGAAGATGGCGCTTGAATTTGAAATTACTAAACTTAGTGAAAAACTAGACACTGAGGGATTTGCGTTAAAAGACGAACTATTAAATAAAATGAATGCTCATGAACGAGCTTTAGAAGACATCAAAACTACAGAAAGTGAAAATGAGACATTACATAAAAAAGTTAAAGAACTTGAAATTGAAAAACAGAAAATGCAGGATTCGTTACGGATGTTGGAAGACGACAAAAAAAAATTAAACGTAATCATAACGAGTTTAGAACAAAAACATAAAAAAATAAGTGAAGAATTTGAAACTGTAACTCGTAAACACGAAGAATCAGTTAACATACTAAATGGTTTTAGTAAAGAAAACGAAGAACTCATCAAAAGTAAAGTCATGGAGTTAGAGGCTTCACAACGAGTTCAACGTCATTTAGAAACGGAAAAATCTGAACACGAAGCCACCGTTGGGCTATTACGGCAAATAAACATTGAGAAAAACGAACTTAGCGAGAAGTTAATAAATGTCGAGAGCAAAAATATGCAACTAATAACACAACTTAACGAGCTCAATGAGCTACACCACGCGACAAACGAAAAGATGATTGAATTAAAAGAAGTGGTAAATAAATCTGATCAAACTGAAGGAATTGAAAAGGATCGATATGAAAAAGAAACTAAAAATCTTAGTGATGAAATCAAGGCAGCAGAAAATAAGTATTTAAAGATTCATGGTGAGTTCGAGGATCTCAAAGTACGGTATGAAATAGCTGAAGAGAATATAGTTAAATTAAATTCTGACATTGTACATAAATCTGCTGATTATGAGCGAAAAATTTATTACATTAATGAAATGGAGGAAAAATATGAAATTTTATCTGAAGAAAACGTAAAACTAAAAATTGAGGTAGCTAATTTTACTTCAAATATTCAAAAACTTGAATCAGAAATTAATGACATAAAAAAATCACATAAAGAAATTGAATTTGAAAAAGATCGTCTAAATTATATAATAGAAAAGTTAGAAAGCAAAGAAGCAGAAGAAAATAAATTGAATGTCACTGATACTAAAGATACCCAAACTGAACAAGACAGCGTCCCTCTAGACAATGTCTCAAATATAAATGAAACCTCTGCTATGTTTGAGAATAAATGGGTACTAGAACACAAACAAGCTGCAATGGCTAACACTGCTTCTCTAAACTTAAAAACAAATGTACAGGAAGACATTATTGAACAATATACTGCATTAAAAATTAATTATGATGCTTTAAAAGATGACAACAGACGGTTGCATTCTGATATTGAAGGCCTCCAATCTTATTTGACAAAAATATCTAAAGAAAATAGCGTTTTGAATGATAAGTTGAGAGAACTGATGGCGACAAGTGAACATTCCATGGATAATGATCAGCTATCATGTGATATTACCCAATTAAAAACTGAACTTCAACAAGGAAAAGAAAAAGTAAATGATTTGTTGCGAGAAAACTCATTACTAAATGAAGAGAATCTAGAGCTGAAGGACCAATTAAACTCTCAAAATTATATTAAACCTTCAGAAATGGTCAGAAGTGTAAACAACAACCATAAAGAAAAGGAAAATATCAAAGAAAAGTATGATGATTTGTTGCAAACTAGTAGTGAAATAAAAAAGCATAACATGGACTTGGAACAAATCAATAAATCCGTCAGTGGAAATATTGTACAGCTACAAGAGAAAAACGAAAAATTAAGACTTTCAAATGAAAAACTGGAAAGGAGACTTGATGAAGCCCTTGTGAGCTTGAGGCACTTGCACTCTTTGACAGAAAACACAGAGTTGGAATATTTACGCAATATCTTGTATGAATATCTTACTGGAACAGGCATACATTCCGTAACACTTGCTAAGGTGCTAGCTGCAATAGTCAAATTTGATGACATGCAGACTCAGATGGTTCTTCAAAAAGAAAAGGAACGACAAGGATTTGTAAGTGGACATTTATAATCTTGTTTTAACTATATATTTGTTATGGGCTGTGCTGTCTAATAGTCAGTGTGACCATTGTCTCAGTGACGCCACAGTGCCGCACCGTAAGTTATCACGCACTGAATAGACTTTCGTCTTGAGCACAGAATACTTTAATAGTATTGACGAGAAGATATAGCGTAGTTTTCCAAACGCTGCCCATCCTGAGTCGAATTCGTCGGCTAAACTTTCTTGTCGAATTTGGATCTACCTAGTTGACCCAAATAGATATATAGCGTTCAACTATGATATCGTTCCCAACCTGTACCGGGCCGAATACCAAACAGGTTCATCCCTACGTATTATTGTATTATTATTACAAAGTTATTCAATCGCGCGCGCGTTCATACTGCACCATAACAATATTTTTTGTTTTATTTTCAGTTGCGACAGCTTGGAATCATTTGATATTTAACCATGTGGCAAGGAATAGAAAATATTGATACAAATTATTAGAAATTTAGCAAACGCTTTTTAAGAGTTGGATTTTCAGCTAAGTAAATGCAAAATCTTCATCTAAAATTGATTAAAGAATTCCCTCGTGATTTCTTATTATTCTGTTGATAAATAAACATTATAATGTAGGTACCTTCTTAGAATTTCAGGTAAGTTTGTTAATATTATTGTAACATTTCATGTTGAATGTTTAGTTAGGATTTAGAAGAAATCAGAAAACAATTATTTACTATATTTTTAACTAAATACATAAGTACCTACATAATTTATTTGTAATTGAGATTCCAAGTTTTTTTGTGAATATAAATATTTTTGATTTATTTTATTCATTATATTTATGTTCAACTAAATTATTAAAAGCACACAAGTTCTTAATTTTTAAATGTGCTTATGTAATTTTTTTACACTATGTACCTATGTTGTAGTACAGTCATATATGAACATTATGTTTTCTATTCCGATTTTATTTCCCTAGGAAGCGTAGATGGCCATTTCACTAGACTAATATAGGGAAATAGAATTTTAGTCAGCTTGATTTGAGTGATTTAGAAATACAATGAAAGTAATAGGGGTGGGGGGAAGAGAGGTAGGTTACTAGGCTTTTTTCCATTAAAAAAACCTAACAAAACCTACCTAGTGGCTAATGATGACACTGTTAGTGGGTGTGAGAGAGCTTGCACCTCTCATCCCTTCACCGGCTGTTACTTCTCCCTCATCGCCGCTACCTATCCCTCCCGTGTAATCATAATTCATCGTATTTGTAAATCACTGAAATCAAGTTCACTAAAACTATATTTCCCTAGACTAGTCAAGTGAAATGGCCATCTTCTTAGTGAAATACAATCGGAATCGAAAACACAATGTTTGTGACTATTTAACAGGAACTTATAGATAAAATTTATGATACCAGGCTACCAGCTCGCCAGCATGTCCAAAAACTGCGATCCAAATATTATAGCGTTATACGAAAACCAAAACAAATGTATGGGGATGACGTTTACCTTGGCAGAGTTTGTTGAATGCTTATGTCATCTCCATTAAATTTCTAGTGCTTTCGTATCGTGTTTGCTCGCAGTTTGTTTATGGGGGTTTATGTTACTCTATTCAACATGAACTAGGAATAGAACAAATGAGAAGAGTCCTTCCTTACTAAGGATCAAAATTTGCATAGTACAATTGTGTGCAATCATAAATGGTAGTAATTATTGCTAATGTTACGTTAATAACATAAATTAAGATGTAAATGATGTTACTGAATTTAAATCACAAAGCATTGAAAGCATTGCGCAGATATATTAATTATTTACTTATGTGGTTTTAATTAATAACGAAATGTTAGCTTACAACAATAGACTAATATTAATGAAGATGCTGTTTCGTACTTTTGTAAAGAGTTTTAATAATGTTAAATTATGTTATGTATTAAAATTTTGGTACCTGCAGCTAGTTGCATAAATGTAAGAAGCTTATTGTATTTTGTAATAAGTTGTATAAATTATTAAACAATTATTATTTATAATATAAGTAATTTTATTGCTAAATATAATATTAACAGTAACTTCAGTGTGTTTTTAATTTGTATAAGTGCTCCATCTAAAAGATCACGGATTAGGGAGACTGCTTTCTTCTAAGTGTTACTTATACCCATTTTCACCAACCAATACATATTTTAAGGGACATATCAGGTTTGCCATTCATTTCTCCTAAGCATCAAGTGCCCTGTAATTGGTTGGCGAAATCGAGCATTAGTCTTCATCACTGTCATCAGAGCCACTAAAATCATCACCAAATAAACTATCTTCATCAAAATTCATCTTATCCATTTTTGCAACCATGTCTTGGATCTTTGATATTAGTTCTGGTGAAATTTCCCCATGTTCTTCTTCCTGTTTATTTATATACCTGAATAAAAGAAAGAAGTATTTAGTGTATGCCAAAGGGATAATTAGTTTATTTGAGGTGGAATTAGTTCATACAAAATGTATTCAACCAAAATAAATAAGTTGTATTTTAGATGCATGTTAATCTCTAAGGTATACATTTCTAGGGGCTTATTGATCAAATTTTGTATATATAATATAAATAAAACATAATATATTATATTATTATTTTTGTAGCATTAATGAAAAATTTCTACTACACAAGAAGCTAAAAACCCAGCGCAATCACTAGGGTGGAGGTTCTCCAAATTGACTGAGTGGGAATTGTTTTTTCCACATACTGCATCTGTAGTTTTACAGGCAAGCAAAGTATATTGATGGTTGTCGATGAGCAAGCATAGGTACAACCTTGGCAATTTCTAATAAAACCATTTGTATACCTTAGCATAGTACGGCGTTTTCTTTCTGGTAATCCTTTCAACATTGATTTGACGTCGGCGATTTCAGTCTGGGAATCTTCGACTGCTGCTTCTTCATTCTGGAAATTAAGAAAAATATGTATATCTGAAAACATTACGCATAAAAGCTAGAAATCATTAAGTACGCGTATATCACAGTTAGGCTACATTACTTACTTCAGCAGCTTTACAACACTTAGCACAAACATTTTTCTCTTTTGCACATTGCTTGCAAAGCATGTGGTATGCATGTTTTACTGTCTTTTGATCGCAGCCCACACATTTACGAGGCGCAGTCAGGGGCTTGTACTTCTTATATTTAATTTTCCAGTCCAATATATCTTTACAACGTTTACAGACACCTGATATTTGCAGCGAATTCAATAGCTTTGTTTGATGACTGGAATCGTGCAAATCATTTTTGAAAACTGTTCTGTTCTGGTGTTTCTGAGGTCTGTTCCTATTTGAATTCCCTCTGGCAGTGCTCATTTTATAGAAATATCCTGTCCTTTTTGAAAATATCACTAAAACAACAAATATTTCCCAAACACGCGCAGTACAAAAAAAAACATAACCTTCTTTCCGTATTATTACATACATCCTCTTTGCTCATTAATTCCATAGATAATGTAACACTACGTCTACGTTTTATATGTTCCTTGCTCCAAGTTGCTTCAGTTTCAGATTTCAGTCTAATTACCACAGATTTATAAGTATAGTACTCTTGATAGTACTAAACTCAAAAGACAGAATCTAATTTGAAATTTTTCAGCTTTATCTTATGGTGTGGTGTGGTGACTGAGTAAGCTGCTGGTAATGATCATATAATTATGACGATATCTAATGGAACACTTATTAAAATTGCTGCATGGGGGGGTGTTATAATAAGTACAACAGGATTTATTTTGCAAAATCGTTTGGTGGATAGGGTCAGAGGTTTTGATTACTACAAAACTGCTCTGAAAAAACTGCGGCAGCATCCTGGTGCAGTGCATTACCTGGGAGAACCCATCAAGGACAGAGGTTTTAAACTAAGTGACACAGAAAATAACTGTTCGGATGGACAGAATGCTAGATTCTCTATACCTGTATCAGGACCTAAGGATAGAGGCACCTATTACTTCTGGGCAGTAAGGGAAAATGATGAGTGGAAATTAACTAGAGCTGAATTAGATTTGAAATCAAAACCTGATACAAGATTAGTTATTCATCAATAGACGCAGAAAATTATTTAGTGAGTGTGACAGAGTTATTGAAAATGTAAAAAATATACCTATTGTGTTGTGTTTGTCTTATCTCAGTCATGTTGATTGCTTTTCAATTCCTCTTTCAGCTTGTTTTTTGACCAACTAGACTCCTCTGTATTATAATAATACTTGGCTTCCCTCTTTTCAGTGTAGATATCATAGAAATCATGTTTGTTGGTACATCTAAAGAAAAATTCTTCTATCATAATACTTTACTTTGCTTGGTTAAAGCTTTACAAGGCAAAAACATAACAGTGGATCTTCGAAATGATTCGTACGTCTGTGGCTTCATCAGCTCCGTTGACGGGTAAGCTTGTAAACCAAACACCATAAATATATGTATATGTGAAAATAAACAGCCAGGAACAAAATATTTTTTGTTTGTTTCAGTTATATGAATATTTCATTTATAAATGCCATATATTGTGATCCCCAAGGCAATGAATACGCCTTTGAAAATCTTTTTATACAATCCAGGAATATAAGATATGTCCATGTTCCTGAAGAGGTAAGTGATGATGGTGGAATTTCTACTCAACTATCTATTTGTGCCTAGTTTTTACTAGATAGCTGCATGGAAAGCCCAGGGCCTATAGACAAAGTGCCCATGTGCAAGTTTGCATACCGCAAAGATGCTAAGTATGGAGTTGACAGCAATCAACAACACCACACGCAATCCCTTTCTTTCCCATCCAAGCCATCCTTTTTCTCTCTAGTCAGCGGCTGATGCAACCAGTGGCAATAGTGGCAAGAAATCCCATTAGGCTTGGCCACAAATCCCTCTGATAAACTGCAGTGGAAAATGCAAAAGGGTCCTCCCTGCAGTGGGAGTCTTCGAGCATAATATCACCTATATTTTACTATAATTTATTCATAAACAGGCAAAATAAACAGAAAAAAAACTTATTCAAATTCTATAGATATGACTTAGAACTAGAAATCACTTAGAATTAGAATTCTATAGATATAAAACTGAGTTCAGTACGACAAGCACAGTCCGACTAACGACTATTAGTAACTATAGCAAGTTGCTAGCGAGGCTGTAGTAAATGTCAAATATTAACCAATAAAATCTTGGAGCTATTTTTGATTAACAATCAACCACTCTGATGTCATTGGCCAATATTAACATTTCAGGTCATCTCGCTAGCTTAGGCTGACTAACGTAAAGTTACGTTAGTCAGCCTAAGCTAGCTATATGGGTCACAAACTGTAGGCAGGGTGCTCAAAGGCTGGTGACTTTATCTCGTTGGATGGCAATACTGATTTTATGACCGAGGTAAGCGCCAGCTCTTTGGCCATTGGTCTCATCAAATATATTTACCTTAAATTATTTTTCAGATGTCAATGTTAGCTACAATTAGGCATGAACTGGGATACAATAAAGAACAAAAACCAAAGAAGCCTGTTCAGAAATCTAGAAAGGTCAAAAAAGCTATGCAACAGCATATGCAAACTGTTGCTTTATTGGATACATAAACCACAATCAGCAGTTCAGTGATTTCTACAATAAACTGTTTCTAAAATATTAATATTGTTTTTTCTTTAATTGTTTATTCTTTAGTATTTTGCGTTTGTGTCTCTACCTAAACAAAGTGAAATTAAACTTTAGAAGATAGCCAGTGGATCAATAAGCAATAACACATAAAATAAAACAAATAAATGTAAAAAAAAACATTTATTAGATTTTGTAAGATCTATCAAACATAAGTCTAAAAACACTACATTTTTGCCACATATCTTGTAATATTAATTTATTTTTTTGAGTTCTATTGTGTTCAGTACAGGACAGGAGATCAAACAGGAAACCTGTAAATATATAGACTAGGTAGTTCCTAAATATTTGTACAATTAATATATTTCACAGTACAGTTTGCTGTAACTAGGCTGCCTTGAAGTTAGCCGTTTGGCTGCTCAATAAACTTTTAAACTTTATTGTCTAATGCGCAGCTTTAGGTGGCCTTCAAGTCGACCTTCTTATTTAAGGTTTCGATTATTTCTGGACATTCACTTTAAAATTCATCAATGCGCATCTTACATTTTGTGTATATACACAACATTTTGGTAACAAAATCAAATATATATATATATTTGATTTATAGAGTTATTCGTAAATCATAATTTACGAATAACTCTATAAAGCGAACCAACTACTTACAGTACAAACCAAGTACCTAACGTTCTTGAATACGGCAAATTTTTTTTGCATATTTGTGTTGAATTGTTGTTATGATAACCCGCATAATTCTGCATAACTCAATTAAATTTGCTAATATCGTCACGATCCTTTTGATTTGTCTATTAGAAAAGGACATCAACATTTTAGTGCTGTTTTTAGTTTAGGTTTAGAGAATGTTGCACAGAATCTTCACCAGTACAGGTAACCAACCTAACAAGAGCTGGCAAAACATTTTTATTGAAGCATTTAATTTTATAGGTATTTATCTGCTTATATAACTGCTTACTTCAACTACGATAACATAACACTATCCTTCCAAACACTAAATCCTAATTAATTACACTTAAGTATACATAAAGACGTGCTGTGGTGTGTCCGGCTTAAGAATAGACCCCTCCGTCTCCTCCCGTGGATATCGTTAAAGCCGACTAAGGGAAAGGACACGGAAATGGGAAGCAGCATCCACCTGAGTCCAATACTGCGATCACCAATCCGCCTGCCAAGCGTGGTGATTATGGCAAATCCCCCCTATCGCATTATATGGGGGAGGCCTCGTCCAACAGTGGACGTCTAAAGGCTGCTGATGTAATGTCATACACAAAGAAAACATCTATAATAGGTAACCTTAATTTTACGTTCCATTAATTAAGATTGATTTTGATCCTTTTCACCAATGTGAGATCTGTCTCCGTTCCTATTTATTGTTTTGTGTTTTTTACCATCGCTTTTTCTTTCTCTTTTGCAGCATAAAGGGCTCGGTATAAATGGGGCCGCAGAGTGGGCGTGTCGGGGCGGCACGTTTTGCGGGTAAACAGGCACGTAAAAATTAGTTTGCTCGAAATTATAGTTGTTTATTTTCATCGTTTGTTGGTACTGTACACTGGGGCTCAGTTGGTTATTCGGCATAACACCTGGATATACATTCTGTGACGTATGTGTGTGGACAAAGTTGTTGATGGCTAAATTTTGAAACTGGTAGTTTTGTTGTCTACAATGCTGCGGTAACATACAGGTTTGTTTGAAAGACGCATCTACTTTGGCGTTCGCCACGAATGTTTTTTGTGTATTGGCGATATTTGCCAGTGCAACGCTTGACTTATGCACTTTCTGAACGATAACGATTTCTTTGTATTTGGAATTTCTTTCGCCGCGGTGTTGCGGCGCGAACTTCATTGGACGTTGGAAGATCTCCGAGTCGTTGTACGGCACCGCCGGCGGGGTGGTTCGCGGGCTGGACGACTGGCTGCACACGTAGTTGGACTGGTTAATGCTGGCGATGATCGACGTCGGACTCGGCGAGGATTGCACCACATTGGGCCTTTGGACCTCATCAGAGTTCAGTGACCCTGAAATAGACAAAAAATAAAATCCAATGTAAACAAGAACAATACCAGTGTGACGTAGGTAGATCAGACAGTGACGTAGTGGTTACGGCACGTGGGTTCTAGACCCATCGATTGTACTTTTTGGGACATTACCTTGTGGTTTGTATTTGGCTAGCTGCGCGTACACTTGCTTGATTCGTTCGATATTGACCTGCGAGGCCTTGGTGTGGTCGATTATGGGCATCGGGTAATCTCGTCCGATAATACACTTGGCAGACTCCTGCACTGCCTCCGGAGCGACCCACGGCTCGTGAATGTAACAGGTCGGCATGTTCTTCAGTGCCGGAATGTATCTCCTGTGGATTTGATACAAAGTAACTGTTGGTAAGTTGGCTAATTGAGGCGATCTGCCGTATTCAAGAACTACTTGCCTGGTGTAGTTTCTTTTTGTGATATTGTTTAAGCAGAAGAGGAATGGACAACAAACGCAAAAAAAACGGTAGAATACAGAAGGTCATCGCTTCTATGTGTTTTACTCATTTATATTTACACTAGGGGATAGGCAGCAGTATCAACTTGAGTACCTACTCAACACCAATATTGGAATCACCAATCCGCCTGTCAAGCTAGCTACCCGTGACCTCATCGGCAACTGCTCGTGCATCATTCTTCGTGAAACCGCGCTGAAATTATCGCGGTCTCAATTATTTCCCTCGTTTAGAAAGATTCCAAAACCCTACGTAGAAACGTCGTTCTGCGTCGTTCGTTCGCTGTGTGTGATTTTGGAAATCGTAGGTATTACAAAACTCAAGTGAAGCTAGTCATAGGACACTTGGTAGGTATGATTTGGCGATGGCAGGTGGCGTAAGGCCTTGACTGGGATGTGGCCCAGAGAATACACGAGAGCCCTCTGCAGACCGGTACCGCTGGATGGATGACAGGAAAGACCAGCAGGGATATTCTAAAACGTCGGAAGTGTTTATCCGATCGGATTACTTACCACATTGAAATGAAAAACTAACGAATCCGATCGGAAACGTTTCCGAACGTTTTAGAATAGCCCTGCAGGATGCAAAAGGCCCAGACAGACTGGAGTGGCATTTGAGGGAGGAGCTTTATGGAGGCTAGTTTAGTATACAAGCTGCCAATTAATGAATGATTAGGAAGGGCTCGTGGTAATTTAACCGTGGTTAACTGCAGAGAATCGACAGCATTGGATAATGTTCAATGAGATACCTGATAAAGTCTCCGTTGGGGTCTGTCTTCCGTCCGAAGCGCACCGGGCAGTAGCAGTGGAAGAACTGCTGGAAGAAGGACGAGCACGACAGCCACATCCACATGCCGGCGTTCACCGACCAGTCCGCGTCCAGTAGGAGCTCGTCGAACACCTGCAATCATCATCAACATCAGTAAGTCCACTGTCTAGTCATAGGTCCTCCCCCATGGAAGAAGAAATCCATGCAGATTGTTTGATTTGATGCCGAGTTGTTAATCTATTTGCAATTGACGTCACAAGTAGGTACCTACCTACCACACCGCCATGCGCCACTATGTTCATTGTAGTCGTTATGTGCATCACATTTATGGATGAAGTTGTGACGTAAAAGTATACAGGGCGTAAAAAGACTACTCCCGAAAACTGAAACAGTGCATTCAGACCATGATTCTGAAAATATTTAAGATGAAAAAACACGAAAAAAAAATGCTCACTTTTGGGCCGCTTTTTTGGTGTTTAAATATCCATAAAATATCGTTAAAGGAACACAAAAACCTAATTTCCATAATAAATAAAAACGTCAAAAAAGCAATGAAAACCACTGATGGCGCTACGGGTCGATCAGCTGACCGGGAGCGTTGAACTCGCGCGGCCGGAATAAATGCGTACATTGCTGGCTGACAAATACGATTGGTACGAAACGAAAAAAAAGTTTGCTCCGGTATGAATGACCTCTCAGGCGAAAGCTATTTTATGTATAAATTATGATCCAAAGTCTATTTTTATTTCGTAAGCGAATCAGCTTTTACTACTTCAAGTAGGTACCTACAGGACAGGTTACTTTTTCTCTTCTTTAGATGTAACTAAAGTAGGTACATTTTAAGTAGCGAAAGGTTACACTAAAACATTTAAGGCTCGCCGCACATGCGCCTCCGGCAACAGCCTCAAGTGGTCGCCTATATCTGAAGCCAGACGCGGTGGCGCAGACAGCCACGGGTCAATGGCCGCGACTATTATGAACTTTGCGTTTTGTAAATTCAGTGGCGACTACTATTGCAGCGGGCTGGGCTGTGGGCTACAATTTTCATGCAATTTGGTGAAGACTCCCCATTACAAGTCTTAACCAAATTGCATGAAAGTTGTAGCCCACAGCCCAGCCCGGACACCTACTTTGATAAACTGTAGGTGTATTACGAGTTTTGCATTGCAACAACTGGTTTGCGAGTCGTGAGCATTGTGCAAAGTGACTTACGCAGTTTCAGTATTCATCATTCTGCAGTAGGTACAGATTAGTAAATAGTTACTACGTAAGTCACGTTGAATGCTCACGTTTCGCAAATCGGTTTTTGCAGGTTTTTGCAATGCAAAACTCGTAATACGCCCTCAGTGCTGTGCTCTTAGAAACTCTAACATAAACTGTGCGCGACCAAAACAAAATAAAACCCGGCGGTAGAGTGCGGGTAGGACTGCGCTGGGTGGAGAGTGGCCATTCTGTATGTCATTACTATTATAATATTATGTGCCACAGCTGGTTGTCGCTGTTTACTTGTGGCTGTAGTGAGTGGTAAGTGTGCTGCGACCCTAAGGGTTCGCTAACGGCTAGTTAGTTAACAGTTTGTTACCTTCATGCCTTCCTCCCACGAGATCCAAAGATCGCCTCTCGTGAGGAAGCACGCCACCGCGTGCCTTGCGAGGTGGTGGATCCAGCCTTCCTCTCTCAGCTGGGCCATGATGGCGTCTATCCATGGAAAACCGGTTTGACCCTAAACATTCAAAATTATCATGATTCATCATCATCAGCCTGTAAAAGTCCACTGCTGCACATAGGCCTCCCCAATGCTACGACGAACGGTTTCGAGCCGCCTCCATCCACCGACCTTCCTATGACCTTTGTAATGTCCTTGGTGCATCGAGAGGGGGACCTCTTTACTGCGTCGTCCGGTTTGTGGTCGCCACTCGAGAACCTTATTATATCATTAGATTTATGTAATGTAATATTGTAGGAGTTTTCAGTCCATTGTTGCAGACGCATTATTTTAGTCGTGAAAAAAAACACTAAGTAGGTACTATTCTACTCATAGGACATCACATTCCTACCAAAACCTGGGTTGGTGAGACAGATAATGATCTTTAAAGTTTTAGCTTGAATGTGTAGAAGATGCCTGCCTGAAAAAAATGTCATGTAGGTATGTCTGGGGTGCGATTTTTGAATGACTAAACGTCAGTAAAATTGCCATTATTCCCCGATTTCCAAATTTCTATTGATAGAAACACATTGATGACTAAAATGACTAATGACATTAAAAAATCGCACCATGGTATACTCAGAATGACTAAAATGACTAATGACATAAAAAAATCGCACCCTGGTATACTCAGAATAATGTTAGTCTTTATTCTGAGCTGGTATACCTGCGTTGAACTTTACATTGACATTTACATACACACATGACATTTTTTTGGTTGACATTTATGAGAACTTGTTTGAAACTTACACTTGCCCATTTGGCCAGAGCTTCATGGTTCTTCTCCCACGGTATCTGAACGCAAATAGGGTTCCCTTTCATGCGGTCAAAATTAGGGTTGCGCGTCGCTGCGCAGTAGAAAAACTCCCGCCAAAGTATTTGCCCGTGGAGGGATAGCGGCGGCTGAACCTTTTTCACTCGTTTGTATAATTCAGTCAGCTGGTAGTAAAACAGCCTGGTTGATAAACAACCAAATCTGTAAAAATGCAACAATCTAATTTAATTTATCGTGGCATGTTTTTAGAAAAATGACGACTATACACTACGAACTCAACGTCATCAGGAGATTAAAGTAGGTAAGCGGTGTACAGTCGTTACAACAATATTAATCAAACGGCAGAGCTATTCTCTACCTCGCGGCAGGACAGGTTTGCAACAGGCGTAAATTGTGCAATCAGGGGTGTGAAGTTAAAAATGTCACTGAGTGACTAAATATCATCAAAATGGCCGCAAATCACCGTTTTTCAGGGAATTTATTGGAGGAGGCACTTGTATTAATATCATAGGTACCTATAAGAATTATAGTCATCAATGAGTTTAAAATGTATAGAAATTTGGAAATCGTGGAATAAACGGCAATTTTAATGACGTTTAGTCACTCGGTGACTTAAAAAAATCGCATTCCAGCAGGGCGATTCTAAAACGTCGGAAACGTTTCCGATCGGATTCGTTAGTTTTTCATTTCGACGTGGTAAGTAACTAAAACAATTTTCTAACAATTTTCTCTAGTAAAACACAGTAATATACAATATTTATTGTTTTTGACTGTATTTACTACAGAAAATTGTTTTAGTCACTTAAAACATCGAAATGAGAAACTAACGAATCCGATCGGAAACGTTTCCGACGTTTTAGAATCGCCCTGCAGGTCTGTCAAACGGTACTTAACTTTTGTATGAGAAAAGCGACGTTTGACAGCCCTGATTGCACAAATCACGCCCCCCTCAACAGTGGATGGGCCGCATCAACACCTGAGTAATCAACACCCAATACTGCGCTCACCAAACCCTTGTCTAGTCCTGCCCATTGTCTAGTCTATTTGGTCGTCTGCTGAAAGCGACGAAAATGGTGATGATGATTACGATGTAGCTGCACTTCACAGTGTGCTGTCTATGTATGATAACGCGCAAGTCCAGTCTGACTTGCTAGTAGTGACTGCAGCATCATTTTGTGTCGTTCGATACGAGGCAAGGCAACCCACGGCATGCGTTAGAGCCTGGCCAGCATTAGATCCAGACAGCCGCCTTTACACGCTCAGTGTACCTCAAACATTGATACTTACCAGCTTTGCTAATATTACCTCAAATACGGTGACAGTCCGGTCTGACTGGCCAGTAGCGACTGCGGCGTCATTTTGGGTCGTCCGAAGGAGGCAACCCACGCCTTGCGCTCGAGGTGTCGCTCAAGCCGCGCCAGTGCCTCGCTCTCTCCGCCGATCCACACGGGCGCCTTAAGGTGCTCCGTGTCAAACCCTGCAATGGAATACATTCAGTTATTAAAGTAAGACATGCTTCAAAAGAACTCTTTTGTACCCGACTGCGCCAAGCAAACGAGGATTGTGTGTTTTTAAGAAATTAAATCGGACAAAGAACCAATCTCATCTCTTATAACAGGGTGTCCCTGGAAGTATTGATCAAATCGAATAGGAAGCAAGGCAAGTTCATTCCCAAACTTTTTAACCCTGAGAATGTTAATGCAATTTTTTTTAAATTATGACCAATTTTTGTGTTTTTTCAATCCCTTCTCATAGTGCCCAAGGAAAAAGATAAAAAAAAATAGCATGGCTATCAACTTTTTTTTCAGGACTTGTAGAACTTTTAAGCCGCTAGAAAACATGTGTTCAGTAAGAAATAATATTTACTGGAAAGGCTTCAGTCTGGTAAAAATTTTACCTTACTCAATTTTCGAGCGATTTTCATGGGTAGAAGTAACACTTGCGAAAATTTACCACGTATTAGAACTTGCCCAAGTCATAGAGATTTGGAGGGCGTCTCACACCAAAGACCAACCCTTCTCCAACGGTATTTTATCTAAATTCAATATTCGAACTAGTTTTTCTGTAAATAAATTGTCATGGTAAGTTTTATGATAAAGGGGCCAGCTAGCTAGTTCTGTCACTGTCTCAAGTAAACTAACCAAGTTCCTCCAGGGTCGGTACGCCGAAGCGTTCATCGTGGTTGTCAGCGACCGGCGTGGTGGCTCCGCGCAGCGACTCGGCGCAGACGGCGGGCTCTGCGGGCGGCGGCGGCGGCATGCTGGAGATCAGCGCTTGGAACTGGTGGTACGTCAGCGGAGCAATGCCGCCGTTGCACTCGATTATTCTGTTAGGTGAAAATTCTTCGTTCAAGGCACGAGTAACACGTAAAGACGACTGTAGTACAGTCAGGTTTATTATAAGCTGCCATCGTTTTCCATTCTGTTTATAAAACACTGGTGTCCCTACCGCGGCTTCGCTTGCGTTATACCGGGATAAAAAGTACCTAGCCTATGTTTCATTTCAGGTCATAATCTATTTGTGTACCTACCTACCAAATTTTTTAAATAAAGTGCTTAAAACAAAAACCTAACATCAAAAAAAAATAAAAGGTACGTACCTAATATCATAACAGCTATTCGTTCGTCATCATAAATAAACTATTAAATAAAAAAATATTATTAGCTTCAAAATTATTCCTGGGCTAGATTTTTACACACAACGATATCAATCAGCCCGTCTGTGAAAAACTTGGGTATTATCATGGATGCCAAGCTATCTTGGGAGCCTTGTGTTGCGGAGATTATAGTTCCAAAATGTTTGCGTCTTAGGTCTCGTTACGAAGACTATAACATTTTGCAAACAGCCACCAAAGCTACACTTGCAGTCCCTTCGACTCCCAGATTAGATAACACTGACACCAGCTATCTTGACCTCTCCGAAGTACAATTTAGCGTTTGCGCAAGCCATTTTTGTATTCTTTTTACGCAAATAGGTATTTCTATTCTCCCATTTCTCATTCATTTCTATTTGACCATTTCTCCGAATTTCGCGCAAAACTTAGGTCATTGGCTCCCACACTGTCTTCGCAGGAACGCATATTCTGGCCGTTCTATTTATTATCCAATTCAATGTATCTTAGGACCCATCCCATGCCGTGGCATATACTAATGTAGGTGCTATATAGAGTTTATTAGGCATCGACTACACAGCCTACTCAGTAGGTATAAATAGTAGATTATGCACTAAGGGAATAAAGCAGTGTCTTATGTCGCGGGCGGCATATTGAACCCTGAGCGTAACGAGGGACTCTAAAGTTAACTCCCGAGTGTAGCGAGGGAGTTATATAGAGTCCTGAGTGAAGCGAGGGGTTCAAGCTGCCCAAGACGAAGACAGGCTTTATTCCAGAGGAGCATACTCTACTTTTCACACCTACTGCGAGACAATAAAAAGCCAGGGCTCCATAAAATAAGTATCGTCTGTTTTGATGAACTCTGGAGTAGAATCATTATCGCTCGACATTTTTTGTTAACACTAATATTGCCATTGACATAATTATGTATTACTAGAATATTGCAATAAATTTCACTGAAAAACACAGCACCAACCTAACATCTCTTTTGTTTCACATTCTTTAAAATCGCGCCTATTTCTTTTTTTTTGAGTTCTACTTTTGGTGCCAGTTCGATTTTCGAACAAACCTCTTTACAATGCCATATGGGCATTTTTTTACTTGGAGTTTTCCACGAGTTTCCACACGAATTTGACGTTCCAAATTCAAATCACTTTAATCCCTAGGGAGTTTCATACAACTTTATATCCCTAGAGAGACAATGCTTTACTTTACGTTGAGGTTGTATGATATGTAATTGGACATTGTCGAGCAGGTGGTGTGAAAACTTACTTGTCTAATTTGTAAAGTGTGTGCGAAACTCGCGATATGACTTTGATGCCGACTTCGCGGCATTTCGTCATGATGTTGTGGTCCCGGACCCGGCCATAGGGCTCCGGGTCCTCTTCGAAGGTCAAGGCAGTGGTCCCCCATTCTTTGAATAGCTTCGGCAGTGCATCTGCCGGTTGACCACGAATCACGAAAAGCCGTGAGTTTAGTTTCTTTAGACTGGCGTCGAGATCTTGCAGACATTGGAGCAGGAATCTGAGAACAACATTATATCAATAACCGAAAAAATAAACAAATAGAAACACTGAAAAGATTATATTTCAATACAAAACCGGTCAAGTGCGAACACTCCAGTGGAGAGGGTTCCGGCTACTAGGTCTACCATTTGAACTGATTATTCAGTCAACATTTTCTGTTTCCCATGGGAATAAAAAGATTTTTTAAGTATTTTCGTTCAGGTTTTCTAAGTAGTTTCGGAGATAAGGAGAGGAATGCTCGATTTTCATATATTTTATTTAATATCTAATACTCATATTTAAGTATACAGTATACAGTGTACAGTTTTAGTATACAGGGCGTAAAAAAACTACTTCCGAAAACTGAAACAGTGCATTCAGACCATAATTCTGAAAATATTTAAGCTAAATAAACACGAAAAAAAAATCCTCACTTTTGTGCCGCTTTTTTCGTGTTTTCTTTATAAATATTAATAAAATATCGTTAAAGGAACACAAAAACCTAATTTCCAGCATTAAAAACACGTTAATAAATAAAAACGTCAAAAAAAGCAATGAAAACCACATAAGAAATACTGGCGCTACGGGTCGATCAGCTGACCGGGAGCGTTGAACACGCGCGGTCCGAATAAATGCGTACATTGCTGGCTGACATATACGATACGAAACGAAACAGGTTTTCTCCGGTATGAATCACCTCTCAAGCGAAAGCTATTTTATATAGCTATGATATAGGTAGCTTTACCGGTACCTTCAGTATTCGGAAGCAGTCTTTTTACACGCATAGTATAATAAGTTTTCATTAAAAAAATCTGATTTCCGCCATTGTATTTGAGTAAGTATCCGCATGATATTTTGATGGTGAAAAAACCAGTGTGGCGAAAGGATTCGATTAAGGCCACACATAAAATACGACTCAAGTAGCGCAATTTGAACGCGGGATATTACCATTAAAATCATTCATAGCCAGAGTGCATCTCATGGCGATTCCAATAAGGCAAAACACTGCAACATTTTTTCATGACACAGAGTTCTGGTGCCTTCCTTCCGGCTTCATCTTTATTACCATCAAAATCATTTATATCCAGAGGGCACCTCATGCAAATTTCAATAAGCCCAAATACGGCTAGAATACAATGCTTTATGACATAGTTCTTCTGGCTTCATCTTCAGGTCTGGGGATTTTATAGTCAGAGTGCATCTCATGACAATTCTAAAAACGCCCAAACACGGCTTGGATAAGTTTTATTTCCGGCTTCTACATATCAGTTCGATGGAACCATTTTTATCAGCATTATTTAGGTATATAAGTTTGCTTCGTAAAGTCGCTTAACTACCTTAATAATTAATAATAATAATAATAATTAAGCCTTTTTAATTTCCTTACCAACTAGTTACATAATTCTTAAAAACTTATTTTTAAATCTATTATCTAATAACCTAAATATACACTTAGTTTTATTAATTTTCCTGGTTAGGAACCCCTCTTTGGGTATAGGCCTCCTTAATAGAGACATCATATCGCCACCCATGTGCTTTCTTCATCAGTCCCAATTCACCAAATTATACTTTCTGAATGCAAAAGCTTTAACTTATTGCTGAAAATAATAAAATCGCTATATGAATGCCTGTAATATCTGTGACAGACACGTGAGGGATCCTATATGGTGCCGTTGGTACCTTTTGGTGTACAGAACCCTAAAAACTATTGCAAAAGTTCCGTTTGTAGACAAGTCAATCCCACAGCTATGAAAGAGCCGTAGTTACTTAGTACTTAGCTATGGTAGTTAGACACACTTTCCGCTGCCACCTGTCTGTAATAGGTATATGCGTGAGATGAATGAGTTACACGGATTATGACTGAAGAAAGTATGCCACTTATCGAAATTATACAAACCTCCATTTGTGGATTCCCACGTTAGAAAAGCTTGCGAACCACGGGTCGATTAGGAAGACGCATCGGAACGTAGCTGCGTCGACGAGTCCTTCTCGAAATGATGGGTTGTCATGGAGTCTAAGGCCTTTTCTAAACCAGTGCACGGAATGCTGAGTCGGGGCGGACGGCGTAGTCGAGTCTGGGGCTGGCGACGCAACCGGTGCGGGCGACCCAGCCGGGACGGGCGACGCAGGCAAGGCGGGCGACGCAGCCGGGACGGGTGACGCAGCGGAATCGGGTGACGGAAAAGGGGCGGGTGATGAAGCAGGGGCGGGTGACGGAACAGAGTCGGGTGACGGAGCAGGGGCGGGCGACGCAGCAGGGACGGGCGACGCAGCAGGGACGGGCGACGCAGCTGGGGCAGGCGACACAGCCGGGGCGGGTGGCAACGGCAGAGGCGCGGCAGGCGCGGGCGAAGGAGTGCGGACTCCCGTCTCCATAAGCGTCTCGGCAGCGGCAGACATCGCTTACGTAATCACCCCCATTTTATCTGTAGTAACGTTAGCCATTAGATTTTAATAAGTAGGTACCTATTAACAAAAGAACCACAGATTTCGACTTCAGAATTCTGTGAGTGGAAACAAGTCTAAGTTAGCTCTTAGCCTTTTCTGATAAACGCTCAAAGTAGTTGGCCAGTGAGCTTGGATAACAAACTTTGTTGGCTGGTGCACGCTTGTTGTATGCGACAAGTAGACGCCACGTGACTATTTCTGCGAACCACTATTATATTGCACTTGGAGTGAATCAGTCACAAGGCCGCAAAATTTTCAAAGAAAATTAAGTAAAACGGCGAGAAACCTTAAAGATGTATGCTTTGAGCTAACTTTCGAATTGGAAGAGGAAATCAGTTCGTTAATTTAAAAAGTTAATTTAAAATATGAAACAAAGTAGGTACCAGCTAGGTAGGTGTGGTATTGATTTATCTATTGCTTCCTTTTGCCATGTGTCATGAAACGTGCGCGCTGCTGTAGCTAAAAACAAGATGGATTATAAAACCGGCCAAGTGCGAGTTGAACCTTGCTTAGATTCAGCTCATCATAATAGACGTCCACCGTTGGACGAGACCTCCCCCATCGAATGCAATGGGGGATTTGCCATAATCACCGCTTTTTGCAGGCGTATTATTATTGGTATTATCGCAGTATTGTATATCCATAGATTATTTGTCACCTTTTACTATTTACCCATTTTTTGTACCTAAATGAATAAATGATTATGATTATGATTATCATTTTGACAGCCTTAGTGTTGTTCAAAACTTTTGAAACTTGAAACGAGGAATATTTAGGTCAAGAAGTTTCCCCTATCCAAGTTCATAAGATTTAGATAGCACTAAGGCTGCCAAAATGATCCCCATTGTTGCGTTCCCCATTGCCATTTGCTACTGTAATTTGGGGGCAGGACTATTATGTGACTGTTGAGTGTTATTTATTTAGTAATATTCGAGTTTATGATAAATTATTATTATTATTTTTGCCGTTTGGTCTTTTATTGTTTTATGTTTTTCAGGATTTTCTCTTTTGAGTTTTTTTCTGTAGGTTGTTTTTGCCTTTTTGCCTGTCGGCGGCAGTTTTTTAGGCGGCATCTATGAAAAAAAATGAAATAACAGTAGCAAATAAATTCTCTGAGAGCAAAACACTATAAAATAATGTAGGAATATCAATTTGAATTTTTGTGTATTTATATCGAGAATCGAATTAAGTAATTATTGTGATAAAAATAATGTTTGCAAATTAGCATATCTCTTCGGAATACTACCTACTTTAAAACAAGAAAAAAAAAACAAAGTCAGAAGTTGCGGTCAGGTAACTGGGCCGCTAAGTGTAGTGTAGTAGGTACTGTTGTAGATTAGCCTTTATATCTGTTTTACGTAACACCTTCCTTACCTTTAATATGAATTACGTTTACTCATGATATAATAATATTTTTGTACCTATAAGTTACAAATGTTTAAGCCTAAATAAAAGTTTATTATTACTATTATTATTAGGTACCTAATAAGTGTGATGTACCTACTACCCTTGATGTAGGTACCTGGTATGTGTTATGTTATTTCACAATAAAACAACAATCTTTAACAATTCCTACGAACACAAGTACTGTGCAATTACGCTTGATGAATAATTGTACATGTTCATCTGTATCTGCAACAAAAAATACTTATAGAACTTACCTTTCAAATCAATGAAAAACCATCCGGAATTTTTTTACGAAGTCATTGGTGCTACTGTTTGCCTGTGCACTGGCGCACATTATAGTAGAGTAATTATTTTATGTTCCTTGATGTCGACCAAGGAACTCTACTACCCCTAGTAGAGTTCCTTGGTCGCCATCAAGGAACATAAAATAATTATTCTTGGGGGGTGTAGGAAGGTCACTCTAGGGCTAGGGAGACTGACTAAATAATACATGCTAAGCATGGTACTACTGTTTGCCTGTGATGGCGGTTATGGTTTGAAATTTACTTATAATAGAGTAAACGACAGTGTTGCATATGTATGTAAAACGTAAAAAAATTACGAAAAAACATCCTCTAAATTTCCTACTTCTAATAAGAATGGAGTAATTAAAAAAGGACTGAAGAAAACTAATTAATAAACTAGGTACTATTTTATTCATTTAAATACTATAACATCAATTAGAAACCCACAGTGACATAGAACATCAGGTAACTAAGACAAGCCAATTACCCAACTATTTGAAACAAAAATATTTATTTCTAAAATAATTCTCGTTAAATGTTTTACCCTTGTAGTTGTAATGTGCTACTAGTCATACAGATAGAAAAAAAGTTACGCGACAAGGGACACAGACAAAAAGTGGCAAAAAATACGACCTGACCACTCCTCATGTCATGACTATTACCTATACTATCTACGCACGAAGTCGCAGGAGGGACAGCTAGTAGTTCAGAAATAAAGATAAACTTACCCAAGGATATTATTTTTATCAAATCCAATGTTCAATGCAGTCTAATGCTATACAAATGTGACAAAACAGGACAATACAATTCAGAACTTTAACCAATTCCTACAGAAATAATCGATATCTTTTAGAACTCGTTTAGCAAATATTTATTTATTACGTCCGTGCACAGCTAAGAATGGCAATCTCAGAAGTGAAGTGACACAACCGCACAAGTGGCGTTCCAATTACTACTGTACTGAACACTGAAATACGACCAGGGTTGGATTTAGGTCTGTTGAAAACGATAAATTTTTTGAAAAGATAGTATATGGGATAAAATTATGGTAGGTAGGTACACTTCATTATTTTAGCTTAGTAGTCATAAAATCAAAATAGTCAAAATTAAATCAAAACTAACACGAATTTATGCAAAATTTACTCCCTGTGAGGGAAATTTCCCGTAAATAGTTATTATTATTTATTTATTTATCGATGACAACTATTTATAATCTGTGGTAATAATGAGGGGTTTTCACGGCCGTTTCAAACCATGCTTTCAGCGTTGAAAATAGATGGCGCTGCTCTGTACCTAGCTGTCAAGTGTCAAAATAAAGTTAAATGTCATCATCAACAACGTAGATATATTTTCGTTTCATGGTAGGTACTTTTTATTTTTGCCTACTTCTAAAAACACCACGAAATCACACACTCAAAAAGCAAACACAAACAGAATATCATGACTAATAGCTTCAGACTAGTTAGATAATAGCTTAGTACGCGTACACCATAGATAGACCAGACCGTAGACCATTTGACAATCTTGGCAGCTAGAGTTGAGTCAGCGCCATCTATTGAACCAATTTGGAGTACTTTTTTTTTATCGAAGATGAAAAGCCCTAACGTCAAGCCCACCTTTTTGTTAAGTACAGTATTTTATGTGCAATAAAGTATAAAATAAATAATTGTCAATTTTTAGTATCGACTCTGTATTGTTCGACAGCATAGCAAACCAATGAACTTTTTTTTTTTTTTTGGATTGGCAATGTATGATGTTTTTTTGGTCTTAGAAGTGAAGTAATTAAATTATAGTATATTTTCGTACTATCCTTAGAGATGGATAGTACATAGTACGAACCATGAAATTGTAGTACGATTTACTATAATTATAGTACGAAATCCAACCCTGAATACGACGTATATACTAGGTACATAGCATAAATGTTCACTGTTCAGTCGTCCGACGTCTGTCCACGCCGCGTGCAACGTGACCACAACACAAGCCACCCTCCCACCAGCAACGTGACCTAGTATTATTTGTGATTGTGAGTATTTGGTGTGGTGTTGTTCAACAGGCTGACTAACTGGGGTTGCCAGATGTGTTGGAATAAAAACCCAGACATTTTTTAAAATCATATGCAAAAACATTAAGTACCTACGTTTTAACATATTTGGCATTCGATGCTGCTGCTTTTAATGAACGTTTATTGCACGAAATTGTAACATTAAATTCAGTGCAACTGATTTTTAAATTGAAGAACACACAATTCGCTTTTAATTACGGTATTAACACGTAAAACACAGCACTACAAGTTTAATTAGTAGAAATAATGAGGGCGTGTTGAGGGCAGGCGAAATGACGCGTGAGTGGGGTGAGCAATAAGCGCCTCTTTCCCCAGCAAGTCTGGCTACCACCCGCCAAAATCACTCACGGCCTTAGCTTTGTGAATTCTCTCGCGCGAGTGGTATATAGATATAATTTTTTCGAAAAAAAACCGGACATTCCGGTCCGGTTTACCAAAATTTAGTAGACCGTTTCAAAAACCGTAACTAGTTTAGTACCGTTAGTCATAGTTGCCAGATGTCTGGTTTTGTACCGGACATCTGGCAACCCTATGACTAACGTTAGTAACTCAGAATAATGATTAGGGCAAGTTACAAACGGTAGCGAGTCCCTAAGACAGAGACAGAGATAGTAAATGCTCAGAGAGTAAATGGATTTCAAGCTACCCCGATGTCATTGGCCAAAACGTAGTAATTATATCTTGGACGAATTATGATTATAATATGCTCAGTGCAGTGAGGCTCAGTTGTCATTGGCCAAATGGCCATTATTTGCGGTCGTCTCACTAGCGTCTTGGTAACGTTTGTTACAAACGGACGCCTGCAACACCAGAGGCATCACACGCGCGGTGCCGACCCTGAGACATAAAGGTGAAAAGTCTCATAATGTGCCTGTAATTTCACCGGCACCCGTACCCTTCAAACCGAAACACAGCAATGCGAGCACTACTGCTTGGCGGTAGAAATATGAACGGTGGTAGTATATACTTCCCCGGACGAACTCTTTCACAAGAAGTTCTACTAAGTTCTAACAAAATGTTGTTGGTGTGATAATCAAGACTTAAAGAAGATTAAATCACGTGGATTTGCCGCACGCGTCTTGCTTTGCATTATATTAAATTAATTTCGCTTTGAAGTGTAGCTAGTTTGTATATTTTATTTCTGGAAACACTGATAAAATCAAAATGTAAAATATGTCAATGTCACACACGATAGATAAACTTTTTTATTGGCAACACCGTCAAGTTCTTTCAAAAGTGACCGTCTTGGAAATGTACGTGAAATTTCAGTTTATTTTTCAATCCTAAGAAATCTCAATGGTTTTGATATATTTCAACATGTATTTCATGAAATATGTGATAGTAAGGAACCGTTGTTTTAGTCGGGACAAGATTTTGTATCGTTCTGTTTTGAAAATTTCAGTGACGGGACGTAACCATGGGTCGGGTTATTCGTGCTCAACGTAAAGGTGCCGGGTCAGTGTTCGTTTCACACACCAAGAAAAGGAAAGGAGCACCTAAACTCCGTTCCTTGGACTACGCTGAACGTCATGGATACATCAAGGGTGTTGTAAAGGTGTGTAGCAAATTGTTCTAATCCTAACCTATACACTCGCACCACATACAATAACATTACCGCACGATGTGTAGACTGTTTTAAATGAAGTGGGTCCGCTAGATATGTATACTTGCATGAATAGAAACCAAATAACTCATAAATTCGGAAGAACAGTATATTAATAGAACTTTTTTCCAGGACATTATCCACGACCCCGGCAGAGGGGCTCCTTTGGCTGTGGTGCACTTCCGTGACCCTTACAAGTTCAAGACCCGTAAAGAGCTCTTCATTGCCCCAGAGGGTCTTTACACTGGACAGTTTGTTTACTGTGGAAAGAAAGCCACACTTGAAGTTGGTGAGTAGGTATACAGATGATAGTAAATACTTGAAATAGGTACCTACGAGGTGTCTTACGATTATGATTTTTGTAGTAGTTAGAGCTATCTCTACAAAACAGGAATTAGGAGTAAGTAAAAGTTTAGTGTTTCCTTACATTATTTATTTTGAAATAAATCAGCACAGTGAAATCCCTATGTTGGTATCACAATAGGTTCATGATTTTGTGTCTAATATTGAGTGACTAAAATCTGAACTCAATTTTTAGGAAATGTGATGCCCGTTGGTGCCATGCCTGAGGGTACCATTGTGTGCAACCTGGAAGAGAAGATGGGAGATCGCGGCCGGCTGGCGCGTGCCTCCGGTAACTTCGCCACGGTCATCGGACACAATCCTGATGCCAAGCGTACCAGGGTCAAGCTCCCATCAGGGGCTAAGAAAGTCCTGCCCTCAAGTAACAGAGGCATGGTTGGTGAGTAAATATGCAAGTTGTTATTGCTGTGTCTAAGGCTTAATTCTTAACAGACAAACGATTGCATTGTCATTTGAAGAATGTCATATTGACAGTACATACTGATCTTGGTTGAGTGTCTTAATTGAAGCTTACACAATGTGTTTGATTTATACCAGTATTTTTATTGCATGACTTAATTGCATTACATGATCATGCAATCACTGGCCATTTAAGGTTAGGCCACGTAGTTTTGGTAAGAAACAAAGATCAAAAGTTCTAAGACTATATGGACTCAACAAGTCCATATTATCTTATTCATCATCTTCATCCTGTAGAAGTCCACTGCTGGACATAGGCTTCCCCCTAGAATGCCACAACGAATCGTCTTTAGCCACCTCCATCCACAGACTTCTTGCAATGTTTATAATGTCTTTAGTTCATCAAGTGGAGGGCTTCCCTCCACCACGTTGACCGGTTTGTGGTCGTCACGCGAGAACCTTTATTTCCCAATGGTTGTCAGTTCTGCGAGGTATATGACAATTCAACTTGCTAATTCTGAGAGCTATGTTGTTGACCTTAGTTCTTCTATGGATTTCCTTATTTCGGATTCTCTTAAATTAGTGTTTGTTTTTTGCACATCTTTGTTGCAGTTGAGCATGAGCACATTGGTAGCAATTGCATGCTGTTACAACAATCAGTTGCACAACTCGGAATTTTTTAAACAAGGATTTATCTTGGCCATCCTGAAGTTGACCATTTTGTGCTGCTATATCTGTTAAGAACAAATGATCTATTGCCAAATAGCTAACTTTAAAACTACCAAGGTCATTTATTATACCAAAGAACATGATGAATTTCACTTACCTACTCTGATCAGCTATGATTACACAAGAGGCTCTTTCTGAGGCTATTTAATTCAGTATTCTTTTGTTATTCCTAAAATAATCATCATTAAGCTCGCAAAATATATTCCAGGTATTGTTGCTGGTGGTGGACGTATTGACAAGCCCATCCTGAAGGCTGGTCGTGCTTACCACAAGTACAAGGTGAAGCGTAACTGCTGGCCTTACGTGCGAGGTGTGGCCATGAACCCCGTGGAGCATCCTCACGGAGGTGGTAACCATCAACATATTGGTGAGTAATAATTTTACATATGTTTTCTGGTGTTTCTTCATCTTCATCAGCTGAAGACATACAGATTATCTGATTATGATGACTCGTAATCACTAATCTTGGCTGGGTGATTGCAGTTTGGTGTCAAGTACTCGGGTGGATGTCAATGCTACGCATCCCCTGGCGTAATCCCTTAGACGCCTTTTACGACAGCCACAGGAGGTTGGAGGCGTCCTATTCTTAGACCGAGACTATCACGTTTCGGTGTTTATAAAGCTCTAAAAAAATCCCAAATCACAATGTGACTTTACACCAATCCTAGGTTACGCGCGCGCCATCGCAGTACTATTTCCTTGGCGACACTCCCTGATATTTATAAACATAGCTTTGCCGCAATATAGTTGTACACCATAGCTTAACTACTTCAATAAAATAGCATGAGAAGAATATATATGCTTGACATTTTACTCTTCCAACCAAACCCAGCCCCCATACTCCAGAATGGAGTGTCACCAAAAAAATTAATACTGGTATAGTCAGCAGTATTCCAAAATATCAAATTCAGTACAACTTATACATAAATAAAAAACACTATTTGATCGCCAAAAGCATCAAATCCAAGCAACTTATTCATTATTTCCTCAGAAATGTTCCCTACCAATATGTTGTAAAATTCCTTCACGTTCTTACCATCATGTTATATGCAGGTAAGGCTTCGACTGTCAAGAGAGGTACATCGGCTGGTCGCAAGGTCGGTCTGATCGCTGCGCGCAGGACCGGAAGAATTCGTGGTGGCAAGACCGACACCAAGAAGGAGGCGTAAACTTATCTTTATTCCAAATAAAAAATATAAAATCAAACTTGCAAGCAATTTTAAATGATAAAAAGGTTAATAATTTATGTTCCTTTAAGTTACCCATGATGTTTATCAAGGTGTGTATCGTTTCGTATTTATTGTGCTTTCAAGTAATCTGAATAGTAAGAAACTCGCTAATTTAAACCATTACTTTTTCAGAGGACGTTAATTAATGGGTCAGAAACAGAAAATATGAATTACTAGGATGCATTATTAGTGAGTTATTAATTTGTAATTGTAATATTTTGCTCTATTTTCTACACCGGTACTACAACGATATTAAAAAGGTAGCAGGACGTTGGTGGCTGGAAGCGGGCCAAGACCGTTTGTAGTGGCATTCTATGGGAGAGGCTTTTGTCCAGTAGTGAGCTATAGGATGATGATGACTGCATTCTGGACGAAATTCTCACAATTCTTATTATTGCTCGCGTTCTAAGGGTAACAAGGTATAAAGTATCCAGGTTATAATTTATGTCTGACAAATTTAATCAAAATCGGTTCATCCGTAACGGCGTGATTTAGTTTCAAACAAATATACAAAAACCAAAATCAATTTTATAAAATTAGCCTATTTCTCGTACCTACGAGTGAGTAGCCATTGGCTATGCGTGTATTCCCATTACAAAATAATGAAATAACAACGTTACCATAGCAACACACTCGCAATTTGTAGCTTGTAAGCTTCGATAAATAGGCACCAGGTCTTCGCCCACAACACGCGACAGCAATTTGCAACAATTTTTCAAGCAATTTTATTTAAACCCAGTTACTGATAGGCAAACATGATGATTTTCACTTACCTACTCTGATCAACTGTGATTACACAAGAGGCTCTTTCTGAGGCTTATCATTATACTCTAGCTTATAATTATGACCATTGTGATATAATATAATGTTTGGGTGTGTTTCAGGTACCTAAGGATTTGCTGTTGGAGCTAAGGGGACCACTGCAGTACACCTGGATGCAAAAGAATAACGCCAACCCTCGGGAGCACCAACCAGAGGTATTCTTGGTGAGTACTACCATAGATTTTATTTTGTCTATGATAATACTAAGACCCATTGATTTATCATAGAAGGATGCAATAGCTTACTGCCCACTGAATTGCACCCGAATCGGAACTCGTTGTCGTTTGGGGTCATATCGACTCTTCTAAAACCATTTAGCCGAACATGATGATTTTCACTTACCTACTCTGATCTGTTATGATTACACAAGAGGCTCTTTCTGAGGCATACGTATCATTTAACAATTTTTTTTTGTTTATTATTTGTTATTTTCACTGAACAAGTCATTATTTATTTCAGGTACTGCCAGGTGTTAAACTGAACGAATTCGTAGAAAAGACTGAAGTGATGAATCAGATGAAACTAAGGTCGAAAACTTGATGTTTGTTATCAAATAAAACTTTTCAAAATTTAATATATGGTTTTATTACAAACAAGCTTTTCCTGGTATTAGAATTTCAGTAAACGAAAAGTAGTCTCAAGTATAATTCGGCAAAAATAAAACAGCAGTTTTTGAAATATGGGTAGTTTTTGCAATGTCTAACTAAATACAGGACCTTAGACACATGAGTAATCACAGGGCCGAAGGGGTTCACGCAAACATTTGTCCCGCAGCGGGAATCAAACTCGCACCTCTCGCACAGCTGGGTACTTGTCCGCCGTGCCACGGAAGTCTCAACGAAAAAGTCCACAGAAATGTGTGTGTGTTGTGTTTGGTCCTTTCAAAAAGGTGTTATAATTATTTGCCTGTGGTTGTAAACACGAGTACTTTATGCATGGAAGAAATACACTTCCATTACATTATAGCGCCCATTTGCCAATTTCCGAGAGCTCGGTCGGCTACTTACTATTATAGGTACGTAGGTAGTTGAGGATATTGTCATTACTACAACGCAGATCGTAGAACAATCCAGCGCCGGAGTCCACGAGGGGCCCCGAATCGACCCAATATTTCCATGAGATTGAGTAGCTGCTGTACATGGGTACGTATTTATATGTATACTAGGGGTTCACCCCGAACCGAGACCTCACGATGACACCTTTATCAGCCCGACTACTTAGTAAGTCATTAACAAATCTTTAATTTTTTTTAATTTTACCTCTAGGTAATTTCCTACACATCGAAATAACCTTTGGGACTAAGCAACGGGGCGTACACACTACATACGTAATATCAAGTACCTACCTGACGAATTAATTGATAACGTCCTTATGACTAAAACCATAGAACTCCAACGTCTTTCAAATTCCTAGAAATGGGAGGTCATCAATGGGTGTTATATTGGTTTTATAGAGAACAAGTTTCTAAATTCTTCAATTTCTGTCTTTTCCCTGTATTTGTGTCACAAAAACTACAAGCATACCAAATTTCAGCATTGTGGGATTGCTGGAAGTACCCTTACCCTAGAATTTTTGATTTTTACGTTTTTAATTTTCCCTAATATATCAGAAACTGCTGGGTCTAAATACTTATTACAGTTTTAAAATGTCCAACCAAAGCGCTTTCATTAGACACCCCACTTGATCTGTCTCACTTTTATTTTTTTACCCTCTCTTGGACCCAACGATCTTATAGTGAGTATTAAAGATCGTTGCTTGGACCCCTATATCTCAGCATTCTCAGCAACCCCCTGACCGATATAGCTCATAACCTTATCTAATTGTACCAATACTATCTACCCCATACCCATGAGATTGGATTAACGGTTGGGAAGTTTTCATTGGACAAACCCCTGATTTTTAGTTTCAGATAATTTTTGTAAACAAACAAATGTCAAGATATACCACTGTGTGTATAAGTGTCATGTATGTGTGTCATATGTGAATTTACACGTATGCTACACAATCATGACACTTATACTCACAGTGGCATATTGCATTTGTTTGTTTACAAAAATTGTCTGAAATTTAAAATCAGGGATTACATACATACAAACGCCGATTGGAATAAACGGATTCTTCAAAGTTGACTCAGAGAACTCGCTTCGCTCGCGAGCCAAACTAACTTTCTGTGCTCTCCGGCAATAATGAAAATAATTTATTTGAAAACTTTATTCTTAGGTATATCAGAAGGAAGATACAGATTAATATATACTTAAAAGGATTCGTTCTTGTTAGTTACTGTCATCCCATCTATGCTAAACTCGGAGATGTCTAATTCACTATCAACTTTTTCATTTACTTTCCTCGGCTTCACGAATGCTTTGTGGTTCACAGCTGGAATGTCTTCTGAATCGTCTAGTATGGAGCTGCCTAGGCTAGTGTTACTGCCGCCGATGCTCACAGCCCTGACCATGGGAAAGGCGAGAATATCTACGCCTCCAACGATCGCAGTAGAAGGAGTGTCGTTTCTTCGTGCTAACTGCGATTCAATGGTTTTCTTCAGCTCGGCTATTTTGGGACTGGCACGCGTGTTGATTTGAATCTTCGTGTCATTCTTCAGCGGTTCATTTTCAATGCTGTGAACAAGGTAAGGTAAGTAAATTATTATTCTTCCAACTACCAAATAATTTCTCAATTGTTCACGTGAAACACGACGAGCACAAAGCATATTTTGCAGCGCCATCTACCTAGTAAGGGGAAATTCACTTCTTATACAAAGGAGTTTTAAAAATAGAAAGTTGTTAGACTACTGGCCGAACCGAAAAGAAACATTGAAAAATAGCTAAGCGACTGAATATTACATTGTAAAGTTTTTACTATTCAGATTTTGTAAAATGGATTCTTGTAGTTGAAAGAAAAGTAGATTGCGAACCTCGCTTTTAGAGTTACTTCATGTTGCACTCGTGTTTTTAAAGCCCGAGCGCTGATAGACTACACATAAGTAGGTAAGTACCTATTGCAGTATTTTCTCTGCCAACGATAAAATTTTAAACAGCTATCCCCAACAACATGGTTAACGTTAATTGTAAATTTAGCAAACTTTATGTAAACTTCTACTCTTAAAACATGACCTACTTACTACAGTAGTATTAAACATACCTTGAAATATCCCACTCTTCACCATCGAGGTTCACCAATCCCAATTCATATTTCTCATTGCCATCACTTTTTTCAGTGATACTTTGTGACGGAGAGGCGCTTACAGATTTCATCTGTATTGCATCCATATCAAACAACACTTTCTTTTTATTCAACGAAGATGTTGAAGACGCATTTTTGAGAACTCCTTTTGTTTGTTTTATATTTTGTATGTTTTCAACAGACTGAAATTTCTTGATTGGTGTATCTGAAAGCGATTCTACATCATCGCTGCTGTTTTCATTGTTCATTATGGCTTTACCGGCAATACTGATCGGCTCTGTTGCATTCTCTGATAGGTTTGTCGCAGACTGAGTGCGCATAAACAGATCTCCGTTCTCTATTGCGTATTTGCGTACTAGGTTAAGAGAGTTTATATCAGCTGAAGCCGGTCGTCTCGCTGGTGACTTGATTAAGTTTTCTATGGACTTAGAAGTCTCTAAAACAACAGCTGCCGTCGTATTGTGATACTCGTGATTGCTTTCATTAGAATCATCTTCAGTATCGTAATTCAAAACTTCAGTTTTTGGTTGCTTTATTATTTTCTTGTTAGATGTAGTTTTACCATTATTGGCTTCTGTGTTATTCTCGTGCATGTATTTGTCTTTTCTATTTGGTTTTGCATTGTTAGATAAATACTCGCTTTTTCTTTTGTTTGGGCTAGGTAAACTCATTGGGCTCTCATGTCCTGAGCTAGGTGGAGTTCTGAGTAGAGTCATAGCTTTTCTAGCTACATCTGCGTTGATTGATCTTAGTTTATCTTTGCTGTTATCATTTAACTTTACTAGAGATTTCATTGCCTTGGATTTAACGTTGGATATCACAGATGATATGCTTCGAAAAGACTTGTGTGCTTTACTCGGAGACACACATTCGTGATTTCCGTTGACTTTTTTTTCACCTACTTCAGCGTTTGCGTCCAAGTATGCTAGGATACTGTATCTCACTTTCTCGTATGTTGGCGCTTTCTGAAATACAGTAAAAGTATTTTCATTAAGTTGAAACGCTATAAACGACACAAGAAAGACATCATTAATTATAAAATTCAGACCTTAGATTTTATCTCGTTTAGTTGCTGCAGTTCCATTCGTTGCTTTTGGAAGATGTTTTGTGGCAATCTGCTCTTTAGCGGATCCACGCCAAAATATACTAAACGATTATTTACTTCTTCCGTTAATTTTGCTCTCACTAATCTCACAGGGCTGAAAGAAAGAAAAGTAATTATGAGCAAGCACAATTCGCACTAATAACCATTTACTTCTTTCTAATAAAATCTAGTTTTTACCTTCCTGAAATAGTAGTTGCCGTTTCCTTCACTAGTTTTGTATGAGATTTTATTTTGTCATTTCTTAATCTAGAAACTTTAGCTTTTATAAACTTGTGAGAATCATTCTCTTTTAGATTCATTGAATCAACTTTATCCTTCGCGTTAGTTTCTATTTGTCCATTATATTTTGAATACACTGATAGGTGATCTATATTATCTTGGACCTTTGCACTTGCTTTTTTGGCAGATGAATTTTCTATCAACTTATTTTTCCTAGGTGGTGGTGGCTTAACCTTTTCTTCCGATGAACTTGACGCTTCTGATGAGGTGGAACTCACTGAGCCAATGTTCAGGAGTTCTTGCGCTTTTTTGTGCAGATTTTCAAGTGTTTGACGATCAGTTATTTGTTTAGATTTATTATTTGGTTTTTTATTCTCAATCGTCGATGTATTGGAAGCCTGTTTTTTGGGAAGCTGAAAGTAATAACATCAATCTTTGTAATCGTACAATGTAATTATAAAAGTAATTAAAATTATCTTAAGTGAACCTCTGAATAGTATCTGAATATCTCTTACCACCAATAAATCATCGGTCGAAGTTTGTACCGTTTCAGATACTCTTCGTTGAAGACTTTGCTGTAGCAACACTTGCAGCTGAGCAGCTCTTTCTTTCTCCGCTTCAGCCAGAGCGCGCGATTCTTTAGCATCTCGTGCTACATCGTTCAGTTTTTGGAGCAAAGCGTCGTATTGATTAGACTGCACTTCTGCGCGCTTTATCCAAAATGAAATTTGAGCTTCAGCTTCCTTGTTAGTTTCACTATCCTCTTTCACGATTTTCTGAAAGAATAAAACAAAATCAATAAACACCCAACTACATTACTTCTATCACTGTAGAAGAACTAACAGAATTACTCAATTCCTGTTTGAGAGCTAGTAATTCAGCGCCCTGCTGTACTAAAGTGCTGTGCAGTTGTTCAATCACAGTCGAATCATTATGCTCAGCTGGTTGGACTTTGTTGGGTTGCTTATCTTTGATTGCGTTGATTGTTTCCAAAATCTGTGTTCGTAACAATTTGATTTCGTTTTCATATTTTTCGTGTTCCTCTTTTTTCCATTGCTCAAATTTATCCAACAGGTATTCTTCATTACTAGTTGATACTTCAGCGTCCTTTACATGACGTTCCACTTTCTTGTTTTCGTTTATAATCGGTGGTTTATTTTCAGATTCTTTGTCTGGTAATTTATTTTTTTGGCTATTAGTGTTAACTATGATTTGTTCCATATCCTTGAGCTTAGTTTTGAGTTCCATTATTTCGGCATTCATTTTCATGTTTTCATTATTTGTGTCATTGAAATGTTTATCCTTTTGAGGAGTATCCATCATGTCTGCATGTCGTCTGCTTAAATGACTTTGCAGATAAAGTTGATTTAAAAATACTTTGTCACAATAATTACATTTATTGTATTGTACCTCTGCATTTGAAGTAGAGGGAAATATATCACCCTTGTTTGATAGTGTTTTTAAGATCATAGCTGCTATGTTATCATTGCCATAAGGTAACGGGGTTTTGAACGTTTGCCTCGATCTTTTCCTCAGCTTTCTAAGTTCATCATCTTTTTCTTGAAGGTGCTTCTTAGAAACATCGAGTTCCTAAAAAATACATTCCATTTAAGTTGAAACGAAGACCTATTTAAACAATTTGAAATAATTAAGATGTTATTAAAAACCTGTGCGAGTGAATTAATTTCTTCTCTCAACACATAGACACTCCGATCAAGGTAATGTCTACAAAACTGCTGGTATTCTACTGCCAACTGCGCTAGCCTAAACATCTTCATGACTCCTTCATCTAGGATGCGTACATCGAACTCTGATTCAAAAACACAATCGAGGATCTGAAGATAGAAAATAATTAGGTTTAATGAAACTATGTAACAAAATATATTATATAGAAAGACACGTTTTTAGTTAGGTATTTGGAAAGTTTTCTTACATCATTTAAATGCTGCTCGATGAGGACAAATTTTCTTTCTCTTATCAAGTTATCTAGGTCGATGAGTTCTAAAATGGATAAACAAGAACTTTAGTATATTATTTATTTCAAAGTTTATGTAGGTATTTAGTTCGATAGGTAAGAAGTTAGGAACTTATTTTTCTATGAAATTAATTGTTATAAATTATTCAATTCAATATTATAATTATTATTCTATGTGTGTATATATACATATTTATGATACCTACACATAAATGGCACTTATATACACAGTGACATTTCTTTGTTTACAAAAAATGTCTAAGGTCAGGGTATAAATATCTAGTTGTACAGCAATGTTCTTTAGGTACTTACTTATTTTATTCCAGTCAATGCGCACCCGTGGCCGATGTGTGTTGAAAGTAAATCCTGATTCTTCAGCAAGTCTAGGAAAATGGTGATGAAGGTCGTACGAAGTTTTGCATGTCATACTGGATACCTACCTATTGATAAACTATAGGTATATATTGATTCATCTAGCTATTGCGTCCGTGGATTTGCAATTGCAAGTTGTCATTGATAAATAATAAATTAAAGTACCTATAAATTCAACTTCAAGTATAAGCCACGAACAATATTTTACAAAGTTTAGTACACAGACAAACAGTGTTTAGTAGAAAATGTTTTGTTTACTATTTCGGCAGTTGCTACGCAACCTGGAAATTATAGACGTGATTGCATTCTCTTTGTCATCTTTGTTAGGTATATAATGCGTCCTTATTCTGTATAATGCAGAGAGATTGAATAAAACAAATACCCAGTAAAGAGCATGGACAACGAACGAGTCATTCATTGTCATGGAATTACTACCCAATCCATGTTCATTGGCAAATAGAAGAGGCAGCGTTGACAGGCTGGGACTGGGAGAGATGTACCTACCTATGTCTATCTATTCGTAGCTGGTAGGTAGCCAGGGGTGGGGTGGGGGGGTTTGGTGGTTCAAACCCCCTTCGAAATATTAAAATGTTGACACAATCTGATACTTTTTGAAGAAACACCAGTGTGGTGAATGTGATTTTTAGGCTTCCGTACCCAAAGGATAAAACGGACCCTATTACTAAGGCTCGGCTGTCCGTCCGTCCGTCCGTCTGTCACCAGGCTGTATATCATAAACCGTGATAGTTAGACAGTTGAAATATTCACAGATGATGTATTTCTGTTGTCGCTATAACAATAAATAACCAAAAAAAGAATTAAATAAATATTTAAGGGGACTCGCATACAAAAAACATGTTTTTTTTTGCCGTTTTTATAGATAATGGTACGGAACCCTTCGTGCGCGAGTCCGACTCGCACTTGGCTGGTTATTTTATATTTTTTTCACTTTTAGTATCAAATTTGCGATATTATTTGTGTGGAGATGTGAACCTGAGCGGGTTGTTTATCAAATATTCACGTCTATACAAAACTATGTAGTAACAGTACCTAAAGCAAGAGATAAAAAACTCTCACTACACACAGGTTTTGGCTGCCCTCGCTTATAAAAGAACTCAATTTCCATGACTACCTCCGCTCGCCGCTGCCTCAAGATATAGTACTTATGTACTTTTGTACGCATGGCCTTGCTACTATAAAATCACAAAAAATTTGGCTGTTCACATTTCGTAAAATTTTCGCGGCTCGCTCCGCTCGCCTCTTCTCACCTAACATATTTTTTCAGCTGCTCTTGCTACTAAAATCAAATAATCTGGCTGTTCACACTTAAATAACTTAAATAACTAATAATAGTTAAGTAACTTAAATACAAAATTTTCACGGCTTGCTCCACTCGCCCGCGCCGGTCATAATGTTACATTTGCCCGCCGAGGGTAATAAAAATTAAAATCACGAAAAAAAAAAAAAACATCTCAAAACGAAATTTTCTTGAAAATAACACCGAAACTAAAAACCTGGCTACGCCCGCCCGTGTAGGTAGGTAGCTACCAATTATAGATATAGACTAGCTAGACGACATTATAGCTCTAGCTATTCGTTATGATGCAAAGTACTTAATTCAATAACTTATTAGTTGGTTCTAGTTATCTGTCGTAAATAAGTTAACTTAAGTGTAACATAATATTCATGAATCGAAGCTGTGACGTGGCTGAGATGGGCCCTTTATATTGTCAATTAGCTTACCTATTTGTAGGTACTATTGTACAGTACCTTTATTATTTATTGTCCTTACTTATTTGCATTGTTAATGAATTTATCAACACATTTGTTCGTGTTTTTGGGGTCAGCCGTGCTTTTTAATTCAAGTAAATCAGCAAAAAGTTTTTTACATGTCTTAAAAAATAGTGAACTTTTTGCGAATAAATAAACCGTAATAGTTAAAATCCGTGGTTAAAATAAAGTAAATATTTCATTTAATTTCATCAATTTATTTATTTTTATCGACAAATTAACATTATTTTTGTTATAATACATATTTATTATATTTTTTGGCTGTTTGGCGGGTTCGCTAGTGCCTCTATTTCCATCCAACTGCGGCGCGCGAAAAAACAAAATCTCCGCCGCTATTTTTCACAGATTAAGTAGGTACCTACTTAATTAATTATTGTTAATTCATTGTGTTTTGTGATTATTTTGAAAAATGTCGAGTAATGAAGAAGAACTAAATATAGATTCTACGCCGCCGAAAATACTTAGTGAGGCACAAAATGCGAGTAATATAGCCTGATGCCATCTAAGTAAATCAAGTTTTTCCTTGCAAGTTTGTTGAAAAACATCGCATGAAACGCGTGAGCGTGATAGTGATGTATTAAACTAGTTTCACTAAACCGATTGAGCTAAAATTTAACATAAGTAGGTACCTACCTACCTATCAAGTTCCGATGACAATACAATACCATGGTGACAGCGAGCTGATCTGATGATGGAGACGGAAGGTGGACAAACGGCACCCCTTGATGGAAAATAGTTGAATGATCGTGTTTAGGCTCATTTTGATTAGCTTAGTTCAGGTTACTAAATTCATTATCATCATCAGTCGGAAGTAGGTACATCTCATAAAAGCTTGTTTTGGAAAAATAATTTTTCAACAAAATACCTACGCATACCTACCTACCTATGCCTATATTTATGTTGCAAATGCATATTTTTTAGGAAAATGAATAAAAGACACTTGTATTGTGGCCGTTTACCACATTGCTTGCAGTAATCTTTATTACTTACTTAGTTCAAGATACAGAGCGCTTGTTTCGTCGTCATTAGAATCTATCGCATTTCTTAGAGCTAACGGGAGCAGTCTCATGGGCAAGGGGCAGCCTGACGACACGTTGAATTATTAGTTTTTCTTTGCTATTTTTCGCATCGCCGGCTAATGTTTACAAGCAAGGTATTAGAAAAGTGTGCAGGTTCAACTCAATAAACAAAACGTGAACTCAAAATACGCAGCTCTACACGAATACGTGGACTGAATATTTTGCCACTAGCTCACGCTCTGTGCTCAAGTTATACTTTGTACAATGTAAATGTTTGCGTATAAAAATAATAAAGAACAATCTCTTCGGCAGAATCTATGTCCCGAGAGTGGCGCGGGTCGTCGAGTCTTGAATTTTTCAATTCTGTGAGCGGGAAAGAAGAGCTGCTTATGCTGCTGGCTTCTCCTCGGAGACGGCGGTGGCGCCGGAGGCCACCGAGGCGCTCTCGTCGGGTGCCGACTGGCAAGCCAGAGCCGGGAACCTCGCGTATAGAGCTTGCTGATATTTAGGGTGGCTGGAACAAACAACATTATCAAACATGTACGTAGATAATATATTCCACTAGCTCTCCAATATTATAACTTATTAACCTGATCTATCTCTATCTCGATATACTGAAACATGAAATGGCGTAGTTACCTGATGCCATATACAATCGGGTTGTAGACAGCATTAGCTTTTGCGAAGAGTGATCCCCAGATAGTAGCGAGAGGGCTGATTGGCATGCTTTCGAAGACTCCGGTGTAGTTGATAACCAGGTACGGCGTCCATGCCATGAACCAAAGGGAAATGGTCATTAGAGCTACCTGTAACGGAAAATAAACTTTAGTAACTTTAATAATGAGGAACTAATTACATTTTAGAGCCAAAATGTTCTGAACCTTGGCCAATTTGCATTCAGCGCTGGTGTTAGCCGCTTCGGATGATCGCAGAGAGGCTACATTCATTTTTTTAGCCTGTTCCCTCATTCCCCTCTCATGAGCTGCTACGGCCTGTAAGCATAAAAAAAATAAGTAAAACGAAACACACATTAATAACAAAATAAATGGGCTGTCTGTTACCTGCACAATGAAGAAGTAAGAATAGATGATAAGGAGAAGCGGCATGAAATAGCAGAACACAGAGTAGATAAGGATGTAGCTGCGACTCAGCCATTCCTTGCTCAAGTAGTCAGTGCCACATGCGGTCATGTTACCCTCCGGAACGTATCTGGAAATTAAGAATAGTAAGATGATCCAGGCATTTTATAGAACCAAAGTATAATAACTAGTTTTTTCAAGTTGATTGGGTGCGCGAACCTGTTCCATCCGAAGAATGGCGCAAGAGTCCAGGCGAGTGAGAAGAGCCAGATACCGAGGATTCGCAGAAGAGCTCCATTGATAGACATGGGCTTTGCGGCAATACCTTTTACGATAACGTTGTAGCGATCGAATGCAATCATTGTCATCGTCCAAATAGAGGCACAACCGAATAGCGAACCACAGCATGCGTAGACCTCACAAGCAAAAGCACCTGAAACGGAAAATAACATTCAAATTAGTGGGGCAGTAAAACAAGAATACCTACGTCTAAAGTAGATAGAATACATACCAAATACCCAGGTCTCGTTGTAACAATTAATAACCATAGCTGGAGACATACAGCACATCATCAGGAAATCGGAGAAAGCAAGGTTTACAACTAGCAGGTTCGATGGTGTTTTCAGACTCTGAAAAAGAAACAACAAATTAGAATCACACTAAGCCAAACTATAAAAGAAACACTCGATTTAATTAATCACTGCATTAACTAACCTTAGTAGACATGAAGATATAAACGACCATTCCGTTGCCCGTGATAGATACGAATCCAAGACAGCCGATGACGAAGCCGAGAAGAGCGTGCCATAGTGGATTCATAGGGGGGAACTGGTACCTGGACAAAATATATAAGTTACAAAGGAATTAAGTAACGTAAAATACCAAAACAAAGAATGTAGAAGATTGACCAGGATCAGAATAAACAAACCAGTAAGGATCAATCATATGCAGCAATTCGGGTGGCACTTTGTCGACTACGGTCTGGTTGGAAGCGCCGTAAGCCGCCACTTGACCGCTCCATGCTTGGAGAGCAGCTACTCCCGGTCCGGGGTCCATGCTTACAATAGTCATCTTCACTTCAGGGAATTAACCTGAAAACAAAACACCAATAATAATGAAACAATAGATTAGGTAACTACTAATATTATGCAGGAGGTAGCACTGATAAGATATGCAAGCAGCTGTTTGCGTAACAAACATAAAAATTCAATTTACTTATGAGTCCAGGATAAAAGTGGGTCGCTGAGATGGTTATTACAAAAATACTGAAGAAAATCGCTTCACGAACTACTCCAGTCTTTAGTGTGTTAGTATAACCGATCCCGTGGTGCGTCGGGGCGCTGAGGTGGAGGCTACTCGAAGTTTACCTGGCTACACACGGCTTTTATAAGAAAACCCTAAGGATTACAAGTAACGTCATGAGCAACAAAATCAATATTCATAATTAGATATAGGAGCTACTTGTGTCTAAGAACGTGAATACATTACCTACTTTAGTCGGATCATTTTTTTACAGGGCTGGCTTTTATTTTCTTCAGAGTCAGACATCAATTCAAACGTACGGGAATTTCATTCAATCGCGAGTTGAGTAAATGTTTTTTGCGGCATTAAAGTTAGAAGCATTTGCACTTCAAAGGCAATGTAACATCAATTGATTTGAATAATAACTTTTCATTTAAAAAACCGACTTCCGCCATAGTATTTGACAAAATATTTGGATGAAAAAAAAATGATGAAAGAACCATGGTGGTGAAAGGATTATTATACTTTTTGAATGCAAATGCTTGGTTTGTTGCTGAAAATATCAAAATCGCCATATGTATGCCTACAATATTTGAGGAGTTCCCTCAATTCCTCATGGATCCCATCATCAGAACTGGATTTTGAAAAAAATGGGACCAATCTGGAAGTATATCTATACAAATAAAAAAAGAATTTTCCAAATCGGTTCATAAACGCCGGAGATATGCGGTAACAAACATTAAAAAAAAAAAAAAAAAAAATACAACCGAATTGAGAACCTCCTCCTTTTTTGGGAAGTCGGTTAAAAAGCCACCATCCAACTTCAGGCAATTAGCTCTGCTCCAAACTATCTCTAAAAAAATAGCTACTTAACAAGATATTGATGGCACAGGTACTTGGAGAAATGCAGTTTATTGTCAACCAATCAGTACCTACCACAAAAGTCAACTGATAATACTGTGCTTCAGTAGACTTCAAAAATCCACCATGCCATATGAAAATATATTTTTTCGCAATAAAACATTTGTTTTTGTATTTATTTGTATTTTATTTGCCTGTATGGATTTTTTTGGAGACCAATATACATACTTAAGTAGGTACAATTTCTTACACGTTAGGGGACTGCTGTAGGTGTTTACAGGCCATAGAAAAATAAAATTGTCTCCATGTTACAGGCTTAGCCGCTGTGCAAATCGTGGCCACTTGAGACAGGTGCCATGGCACAACAACAAACAGCTGAATTGCGGTTCGAAATTTTCTTTGAAGATTTCTATCCTAATACTATAATGCATGTTCCGCTGCCCAGATGAGAGCTCTATCAAAAGCAACTCTACTATTCATAAAAGTGTGCAAAAAGATTAAGTGCAGATAAACCTATTATGCCGATGCAGGACTAGGTACTCGAAACAACTCTTCATCAGCAGGAATGGGACATGTGGCATTTCCTGAAGTTTTTATAGAATTAGTAAGAGTTGTAGAGTTCACCCCTGTACTTCTTATACCTACTCTTCTAATATCGTTATGAGGCTACATACTAAAGTAGGTAGAGACTACACTAACAGGATTATGCAGCTCAGGCCGCGCAAGACAGCTCCACGAGGATTTACCTACCTAGCTATCTACCTACATGATTACATTTACCTAAGTACATAATTAGGTGTAATGGTATTCACTTGGAAGTTTTATTAAGTATAACAACATCATCTGCCTGGCAAGGAAGTCTAATTTCCTAATCGTCTACTCTAAACAGAGCTAGCTCTGTAGCAGCCAAAGTGGTGTACCTATTGCTGTGCTTCGGATAAAAAGGGTAGTATACCTACCTAATGGGTACGTGTTGGTAAACTACAGACACATGAGACTTTTCATCTAGGTAGGCAGGTGTAATATAGGTAGGTAAAATATTTCAGAGCGGTGGGCGTAGATAAATTTAGTCGTGCTTAACAGTAGTAACGTCCTAGGCCATGCATGTCAAACTCAAAAGTCATTGGTGGGCCAAATGCATCAGTGGGCCGCAAAACCCAACCAAGAGAAAACAAACTCATTGCGTAGATATAGTAGTACCTACTGCCTAACTGAAAGTCACTCGGTGACTAACGTTTGAGACTAATTGGCAATTCTGACCAGTTGATGATCATATTTTTACTTGTCAAACGTTACTCACCGAGTGACTTTCAGTTAGGGAATAGGGGGGGGGGGGGGGGGGCAGGACACTAATCGTTTATTTAATCATTACTTTAGTGAAATGACAGAAAAATATGCTATTATTTTCTTAAAATTGAATCGGGCCGCAGTCAAAGTTTAAAGGCCGCATGTTTGACATGCTTGTCCTAGCTGGGCGGACGTGACGTGGTCTACGAGGTGTTGCAGTTTTATTAGGTAGGGGTTAGGTACTACACCACATATCAGTTACGTCTCGCGAATCGCGACAGGTTTGCAACAGACGTAAATTGTGCGATCATTGCTGTCAAACGTCGCTTTTCTCCTTAGAATAATGATAGTCTAAGCTTTTCTCCATCTTTTTCCATACAAAAGTTACTCTTTGACAGCAATGATTGCACAATTTACGCCTGTTGCAAACCTGTCGCGAGATAGAGAGTCCATGGAGTTCAAGTCGCCTTGGTATGGTAATGGTTTAGGCTAGTACCTACCTCCAGGACCTCCATAGAGAAATTATCCCATTCTCTACTATATGACGTCGGACGACCTCTCGCTATAGTACCAATATAGGTATATTGGTACTATAATCCTGAGCTTAGCCGGGATTTTATCGGCTAAGTAGGTCTTGCTCTCGTCCTTCCTTAGAAAATTGCGTGTATTCCAATCTTTCCTACCAACAGTTCGATAGTCTAACAGTTTGGACAAAATTATTCCAAACTGTTAGCCTGACTAGTCGGACAGATTGGAATTTGGATTTTAGCCCAGTTTTGTTCCATATAGTACTACCGCATGTGATTGTGAGTGAAGTACAGTGAAATCAAAAAGAAAAACTTAAATAAATTATTATCAATTTTTATTCGTTTATACAAAAAAGTCAAATGTTTGTATTGCAAGTAACCTGAGGTGTCCTGGCTAAATAAATTTTCCTCATTTTTAGGGTAATTTCACCAAAGTCGGCATATCAAAATTCTGTTTATATTGAACCGTTACAAGTCTCCTGATGTGTTGCCTGGTCCAATAAGTTTTCCCATTTTAGGGTAATTTCACCAAAGTTGGTATATCAAAATTTTTATTACACAGAACCGTTTCCAGTACCCACAGGTGTCGTATGGACAAAATATTTTTCCCCATTTTTAGGGTAATTTCCAAAAAGATGGAATATCAAAATTTTTATTACACAGAATCGTTTCCAGTACCCAGAAGTGTCGTATGGACAAAATAATTTTCCGCATTTTTAGGGTAATTTCCAAAAAGATGGAAAATCAAAATTTTTATTACACTTAATCGTTTCCAGTACCCAGAGGTGTCGTATGGACAAAATAATTTTCCCCATTTTTAGGGTAATTTCCAAAAAGTTGCAAACTGTTACTCGAAATGGTTTTATATAATCAGAATTTTGATTTTGCATCTTTTTGGAAATTACCCTAAAAATGGGGAAAATTATTTTGACCAGGCAGTATTTTGGGGTACTCAAAATGGTTTTATATAATCAAAATTTTGATTTTGAAACTTTTTGGAAATTACCCTAAAAATGGGGAAAATTATTTTGACCAGGCAGTATTTTGGGGTACTCAAAATGGTTTTATCTAATCAAAATTTTGATTTTGAAACTTTTTGGAAATTACCCTAAAAATGGGGAAAATTATTTTGTCCATACGACACCTCTGTGTACTGGAAACGATTCAGTGTAATCAAAATTTTGATTTTCCAACTTTTTGGAAATTACTCTGAAAATGGGGGAATTTATAATGACCAAGCAACACCTCGGGGTACCTACTCAAAAAAGTTCTTTAGCATCAAAATTTTAATTTTACAACTTTTTTGGATTCTTATATTTTATTTATTTATTACTCTAAAAATGGGTAAATCATTTTGACCAGAGAATTTAAATAGGTAACAGTTAGTAAGTACCTACCTATAAAAAAATTATAATCATTTATCTTATTTTTGATTTCCCTTGCGGAAACCTACTTCACTTGCGGTTGCTATATAGAATAAAACTGAGCGAAAATCCAAATTCCAATCTGTCCGACAGGTCAGGCAGTTTGGAATAATTTTGTCCAAACAGTTAGACTATCGAACTGTTGGTAGGACAGATTAGTACTATACTTATAAATCTGTGGACAGATTGGAATAAACGGAAAATTGTGTTCGTTGATGTGGAGTACGGTAGGCACCTTCATAATGTAGCTTGTCTATCGTAGAGCAGGCGTAAACCAAGGCATGCAATTATTCACCGAGTCCGCCGAATAACGCCACCTATAATGCAAATTTAAATAATATGAAACACTAAAAGTCGCCATCTATCGGTAAGTAGACGATTGTAATGAGGGCTTTTCATAATATTACATAAAAAAAGTAGTTTGAATTAGTTCTATACACAGGGCGGTTGTTCTGATAAATAAGGCGTGCTCGATTTTTGGGTCGGACTGGGTCGGCTATTTGCCCGACCGAGCCCTAGTTGTAAACAATCTTGTAAGCAATAAATGAAATACTATGAAATAATGATATTTTACACCACAATGGCACTAATGTCCTTATGTTTACTCTAAATCTCACTAACAAAACATACATTTAGAACAAAATAATGAAGCAAAACTACAATTTCAATGAAAACTGTTGAAGCACTTGTGTAAAGTCAGCCCAGGCCGATACTGGCTTTGCCTCGTACCACAATGCACAATATTACACTCAGGCATTGTGAAATCCAACTTGTGTCGTAAAAAATATAGGTATTTGCTAATAAAATAGTGAAAATTTACGAAAATAAACAAAACTTTGAATGAAGGCAATCAAAGGTCACAGAGTATTAAATGAATGGTTGAATGGCAAGCTAATGGTGGGCAATTTTCATACAAAAATAAATGTTACTGCCGCTCCATTTTGTTCCTTGCTCGAAGGTTCTATAGATGGCGCTGACTCAACTGTAGCTGTCCAGATTATCAAATGTATTATCTGTGGTGTACGCGTACTAAGCTATTATCTAACTAGTCTGTGGCTATGTGTAGTCATGATATTCTCTTTGTGTTTGCTTCTTGAGTGTGTGCTAATGATTTCATGGTGTTTACGTAGGCAAAAATAAATTCCACGAAACGAACATATAATATACGTTGTTGATGTTGACATTTCACTCTATTTTTACACTTGACAGATAAGTACAGAGCAGCGCCATCTATTTTCAACGCTGAAAGTATGATTTGAACCCGTTGAACCTGCCCGTACGCCACAACCAGCCAGTCAGCCCAGACCTCAGAATAATGGTGGTCCTTATTCTAAGGCCCAGACTAACCGACCGAGTGAATTTCCTTTATCTCTATGAACCAAGCCGGCAACCTTGGAGGAATAAAACAAAACTTGGTTTCTCTGTCTACGAGCAAAACCCTTTTTTGAACGGTTTTCGGATTCCTTCACACATAATTTTTTGAGGCTTCCTTCCTTCCTCTACTCAACGTAGTATTTATTTCTCCTTAGTCTGTGCCTTCCGTTCTCCGCTAGGAGTATATGTGTTCTGTGCTTCCGTTCCGTTAGCTGGACGAAGTTTCTTCCAGTTTGTTTCGTTTTTTTTTGTTTATAAATATTATTTCAAATATAAGTATTCAAAATTCTTTGCTTTGTAATTTTGTTTGGAAGTATCTATCACTCACACGATCCTGCTAAGCTGTAGCTGTAAAAGAATCAGTTTCGTCCAATTATGGATTTGAATGAAGACATTGAGCTCAGTGAAGAAGAGGAGGAGATTACAGCCGATACTGTCCTGAAAACTCTACAAAGTGCTTGGCAAAATGAACGATTAGCTCCAGAAATACTTCCTCATAAGAACGATATGGTGGAGTGTATGCTGGGACAAATACAACACATGGAACGCAATATAAACAAACTACCCAAAACAGACCTGAGAGCTTCTATTCACAGGATGGAATTGAATAGAATTAAGTTCCTAATATGCAATTACCTTAAAACTAGGCTAAGTAAAATAGAACAGTTTTGTATACCAATAATCAATGAAGAGAAACAACGGATAGAAAGTGGTACAAACCACCTGACCCCCTCAGAGTATAAGTATGCTCTGGATTATTTGTCAAATATGGAAAGTCACCTCAAATCGGTAGCATTAGATAAGATGCCAGGTAATATGCAAGTTTTCGAAATGAGTAAAATGGCAGAATACCCAAATATTCAAACTCATGTATTCTTGAAAGCCAACGAGACTGTAAATGGGGTTGTTCTTGAAGATCTTACTGGTGATGATGAAGAAATAGATTTAGAAGGTATGCATCATATTTTTAGGGTTCTGTACCAGAAAGAGATTAATCTGAACCCTTAAAGGATCACCTTCATGCTTGTCTATCTAGCTAGAGCCTCTTTATCAAGGAACAAGTTAAAATGTGTACTAAATAACCAAAAAATGGGGGTGGCCAGCAGGTCTAGTAGTGGCTGCTGATGATGATGATGATGAACTAAACATGGTAAATGGCCACATAGTCCTGTAAAAAATCCAGACTAGTAAACCAAAAATCACCATAAAACTAGTAGTAAGTAGTTGTACCAAATAAGTTTAGGTACAAAAACATCTAACAAGATTCCAATTCCAGATACCGCAAGATGGTAATGATTTGACATGTTATGAGACTAACACAAATAAAGGGAAATGTCTAAAAACTGCAAAATTTTGTCTGTTTCCCCAAAAATGGGAGGATGAAGTTATTTTGGAAAAATCCCTACAAAATGCTGAAATTCCGCATTTATTTATTCTTTATTGCACCATACAAAATGTTACAAGAGGTATGCTTAATGCTATAAGCATTCTCTAACAGCCAAACCTAGTTTGTGAACTAACACAAATGGTAGGTAACACATTGTAGTGGGACAAGAAACAGTATGGAACGTTCAGAACCTAGTTCTGCTCGCATTTATCTGTCTTTTTGGGCCATCCTGGGCTAGACATTGTACTTCAAAAATCTTATTGGTTTACAATATAAATAATATACATAGACATGCCTTTTTCGTAGGCAGGGTCTCAAAGGGCCTCTTTTAACTGTTGGTCGCACAATCACAGAAATATAGACGTGACCAGTGGTAAGGTCAACGCAGTCATTGCTATCGCACAACCAACTCTGCTAAAAATAATATATTTTTTGTTACAGAGGGATCTCAACACATCTTGCAATACAAACCAATTGCAGATCTAGTTAAAAATGGAAAAGTTCAACTAGTTTGATACTTGTGTACCTGCTAAGAACTAAGTTGAACCATGTTTATGCAAGTACCTAAGGTATATGTGAGTTTCCTCACAAGTCTCCCTAAGGTATATAACCATTATTATTACAATACAACATCATCATCACCAGCTTATAGAAGTCCACTGCTGGACATGGGGCTCCACCATAGAATCCACAACGGTCTTGAGCCTCCATACGTCTATTTCCTTTATTCCCCAAAGGTTGTCAGTTCTGTGAATTACTTATATGGCCTGTCCATTGCAACTTCAACTTGTTAGTTCTGAGAACCATGTTGGTGATTTTGTTCTTTAACGGATCTCTGAATTTCGGATTCTATCACATATTGAAACTCCGAGAATAGCTCTCTCCATAGCTGCTTTGCGACTTTGAGGCCTATAGTTAGTGACCACGTCAAAGTTGTTTGTCTTGAGGCTCTGCGGTATCCGTGATGAGAAGATTGTTGGCTGACCTCTGACATGCTCAGTTCATTTTAAGTTAATTTGAAGACCCACCTGTTGGGACGGTATTTAGGTCTCTCTACCAAGGTCTACCAGTGATTCTGCCATGGTGACAATACAAAAATATTCGAAAAAAATCAATGTCACAGCTATGAATTGTCTCTGAAAAATGTATCAAGCTTAACATGATAAAAAGTGTATGGTTAGTAATACTGGAAACTAGTAGACTTAGAGCCAATTTCACCATACTCTGTTAGTTAGTAAATGTCTTGTTAAATCTAACCATTGGTCAAGATGACAGATAATCTTTGAAAACACCTGTCAAAAAGCATTGGTTAGACTTAACAGTTGTTTAATCGCCTGTTATTTGTTGATGAAATCAAACCTTACAATAACATAATATGTTCCTTTGGTACTGTATAAAGCTGGAAATCTTGGCTGGGTATAGTATGGCCAGAAAGTTGGGGGCAGAGGTAAGTGCCAGACTTAACCAGAAACCAGAACTATGCATCCCACATAGTTTCTGAGATATGGTTTTTGTGTTTTTTTGCTGTGTTGTGTCCGCCCTAATAATGGACACCTCCATCTCCTGTGGACCACCTGAGTACCTACTCAAACCAACCTGCAACCACTAATCCGTCTGCCAAGCATGGTGATTCTGGCTATTTCACCCCCATTGTATTTTATGGCCTTGTCAGCAGAGGATGCCTCAAGGCTGCTGATGATGATGAGGACATTTGTTCTGTTAGTAATATCTGGGCTGCAAATTATTCTAAAATTTGACATTAAAATTCAACAAAACGGGACTATGTAGAGGTAAAGCCCCGTTATGTCGAATTTTAATGTAAAATTTTATCAATTCTTGTTTATACTTGCAGACCCTGAGATAAGAACAAAATGTTCTATGGTATGTGTGCCAAACTGGAATTGTAATTGTGATGCTTGTTAAGCACCACATCAAATTGTTTTTATTGTTGTTACCTAAAGAATAAGGTTTGTGAAATAAAAGTAAGAAATTAAACATTTTAAAATATTGTATTTCTACAACTTTACAAATTATCACATTAAATAAAGGCAAATGCAAACATGTCTGATACATTCTCACAACATACAACTTAATATTACGCCTGTACCTGTGTACAATACAATAAAATAAGTAATTATTATCCTTCAAAGGGCGAAAGATTTAGTACGTGTTGAAGAGAAACCCGAGTGCCATGGAATGTGTCCGGCCTCAGAATAGACCCCTCCGTTTCCTCCCGTGGATGTCGTAAACGCCGACTAAGGGATTATACCAGTACCAGGAGTGCTATTTTTGAAAGTCACTGAGTTGCTAAATATCATCAAAAAGGCCGCAAATCACCGTTTTTCAGAAGATGTACTGGAGGAGGCACTTGTATTTATATCATAGGTATAAGAATTTTAGTCATCAATGAGTTTCAGATGTATAGAAATTTCGATATCGTAGAATAAACGGCAATTTAACATGACATTTAGTCACTCGATGACTTTCAAAAATCGCACCCCAGTACTAGGGTAAGCAGTAGCTTGACTACTCAACACCAAAACCGCGATCACCAATCCGCCTGTCAACCGTGGTGATTATGGTAAATCCCCCCATTGCATTCAAGGCCTTGATGATTACGTGACGTACCTAGGTTTTATGCTGTCAGAGCTCATCATAATGCTGTAGTTTTACCATGGCTTTGAAGACGGAGGAACTTAACAAGAGTTCCATATCAACATAGTAGTGTGTAAACACTCGAGTAACTAGTTACTTTCTAGGACTGTCTAAATTCTAGTATGTTTTCATAAGCGTGTGTTGTTGTCTGCGGCATATTTGATGTGTTGCGCGTACGCGTTGGCGGCGAGGTCTCGCAAGCTCTGCTCGGACGCGGGGCCCAGTTGCTGCACCATGCGCGAGAAGTGGCCATGCTCGTTCTGAAGCAACTCGTGCGGGTGACCGGCCTCCATGATCTCACCCGCCTCCATGACCTGATACACAATAAGAAAAAGGAAAGGACCTAAGTAGGTACTGGGGGCTGATTCTGGGTCCTGGGAAAGATAGGGCATGCAGACGTTTGATGGAATGCAGGGGTATGTAAGGGTTTTTAGGAGTAAGAATGGGTTATAAAAGGTTTGTAGCAGTTTGAATTCATAGGGGGATTAAGGGGTGTTTAGGGGATGCAGGATTTTCCGGGGTTTTTTGGAGGTTTTTAGAGGTAACGGTTTTTAGGAATTCTAGGGGTGTGTGGGTATTTTCGGGTCTTTTCCCGCTGTCCACGTTATTTTGTCGACGCCCACTGGTAGGTATGTCATGAGTTTACTTACGACAACTCTGTCGGAGTCGGCGACGGTGTGCAGTCGATGCGCCACCGTGAGCACCGTGCAGTCGGCGAAGTGCTTCCGAATCGATTTCTGAATCAACGCGTCCGTACTGCATAGCAAGGAAACACAACAATTAGGTAGTTTCATTTTAAAATAATAACAAAAAACGGATAGGTGCGAATGAGACTGCGCCCAGAGGGTTCCTATCCGTAATTTATTTCGAAATCGTTAGGGCCCTGAGTTCTTTTCTTTCAAACTTCATCTCATACTGGGGTAAAAACACGAAATTCCTGAATTTTTAACCGACTTCCTAAAAAAGGAGGAGGTTCTCAATTCGGTTGTATTTTTTTTTTTAATGTTTGTTACCGCATATCTCCGGCGTTTATGAACCGATTTGGGAAATTCTTTTTATATTTGATATATTTATACTTCCAGATTGGTCCCATTTTTTTCAGAATCTAGTTCTGTTTATGGAATCCATGAGGAATTGAGGGAACTCCTCAAATATTGTAGGCGATTTTGATATTTTCAGCAACAAACCAAGCATTTGCATTCAAAAAGTATCATAATCCTTTCACCACTATGGTTCTTTCATCATTTTTTTTCATCCAAATATACGTGACCAGAGGGATTTAGTCGTATACAATGGCGGAAGTCGGTTTTTTAAATGAAAAGTTATTGGAAATCTGTAAAACACGCATTTAATAATGTCGTAGTTTTAGAGGAACTTTACAGTAGTAGTTTTTCATTTTTAAATTGATTTTTTAGTTCCATACCTACCTCAAAAGTTACATTTACTTTGCCATGCAAATTCAGGGCCCACAAAGGGATTGTGTAACATTTTAGTAAGTATGGAGTTTGGCATATAGTCGTCGTCATTTTTATATCTGTCCAAAATGTAAGTGCATAAGTAAAACGTTTATTTTGTTAAAAACTATACACGGCAGTAAACTGCAGCGCTGATATAATCCTGGTATTTCAAATTTGAATTTTGAGGTTACTGTAATTAGGTATCCTATAGGGTTTTTCACTTTCGCGCGAAGACTATGAGTGAGGCACCATATTCCGCATTACGGAACCCTAAAAACAGAGACCTATGTCTTTGACCTTGGTTGTTCTATTTCAAGCTTAATATAGGCTAAATAAGGTATATTATTCACGTACTTAGGGTCGACGTTAGCGGTGGCCTCGTCCAGCACGAGCAGCTTGTTGCGGGCGAGCGCGGCGCGCGCCAGGCACAGCAGCTGTCGCTGGCCGGCGCTGAAGTTGGACCCGCCGGACGCGACTGCCGACGACAGTGACCGCACACTGTGTTTCATCTCCACCTGGAACCATTACGTCGTAGAAATATATTCTAAAGAATGTAGTCCGGTACGTATATGTAAAATAAGTAAAGTAAAGTAAGTTTATATTGAACAGGTTAGGTACCTACCATAATCATCAACATTAATAATGTGCTGTGTATTGTGCTATCAAAAAAGTCTTAAAAGTACCAACCTAGTAAAAAAGTATTATTAAATAAATATTAGGTATCTTTATTTACATCTTTCTGTATCTGTAAAATACAAATAAAACAGTTGAGCTTTCTAAAGACAAGCAAAAGGCAAGCTGGGAAAGGCTCAAATATGTACCTAAGCTCTGTCGGGACTTTCATATCTATTTGTGCCTTTTGAAATCTTCAGCCGAATCGGCCGCTGCACCGGCCCTAACTGATGTACCGAACAGATGAAAAGGCCGCATTTGTATCGGCGCGTATACTTACAAATGCGCGCTCACCTTTACTCACAAGCATTCAATGTAGGTATACAGATTCTGATCAGAATAAAAAAAAAGTGAGCGTGCTAAGCGAAGAAAGAGTCCGATAAAAGTATTTTAACGTCATCAGGAAATTAAAGAAGCGGCAAGAGCCGTAATGTTTATTAATACTTACTTGTTACCAAAATCAAAAGACAAATATAGGTAGTTAGGTATTTAAAACATAATATGATTGAAAAATTTAAGAATGCCTAATTGCGGCCAAAACGCCGAGTTGTCGGCCGCAGCAGGAATTTACTTTAATAATAATAATAATAAATGCTGGACATTTCACACAACGTAATCTAGCCCCAAGCTAAGCAGAGCTTGTGTTATGGGTCCTAGATAACTGATATACTTAATACAATACATTACATAGATAGATATTTTTTATTATACATAGAAAAATACCCAGAATACCCTGAACAAATATCTGCAGATTGTACAAATATTTGTTCCGAGGCGGGAATCGAACCCGCAACCTCCTGCGTCACTGGCGAATCTTCGCCCGCCGCGCCACAGAGGTCGTCAAAGTAAGTTTAAGTATTAGGTATTTGAATATCACGTAAAATATAGTTTTTTTTTACAAAATCCTTGCTTTAAACCCTAAATCATTTGTAAGTGATTGTATACATATCTATCATTCATCATATATTATGAGGTACTTAAATGTTATTTTTTCATCGAGAAAATATTGTTTTGTCGTGGTTTTCGGAATGTTAAATGAAAGTATTTTAAATCTAAATATTTTATTTTATTTACATTTAAGTAAAATTCAAATTGCTTTGAGCGGACATACCTGTTCCAAAACACTCCATATTTCCGCATCTGAGTACTTGTCGAAGGGATCCATATTGTATCTTAAACTGGCTGAGAACAGTACCGGTTCCTGAGGAATGATTGAGATCTTGGAACGCAGCTCCTGGAATAAAAAAACACCAGGCAACGAATTGCAGATCGGTACTATTCCGGCAGTACGCGTTGGTATTGTAACTTGTAACATTGTACCTACTGAAAGCGGGCTTGTTCCCGCCCGCTTTCAAATCCGATGGTCGGGGTTCGGTTTCCAGTACGTGCAACTATGAGATCTTTATTAGAAAAAAAAACATAAGTTGAACAAAATATTACCTTGAGAGCAATGGAGCCTGTTTCGACGTTATCAATGAGGATCTGCCCCTCGATAGGCGCCAGGCGGAACAGCGCCAATATCAGGGAAGACTTGCCCGCCCCCGTGCGCCCAACTACACCAACCTAATGAATGTAACACACGGTTTACGAAATAGCTGTGGCCTGTGAGTGTACCTATATAGTAAAATCATCCTATCCTAGTATCCAATGTGTACTTTAGTAGAATTAGCAAGATGAAGTGGCAATAGACAGGCTAATACACCTATAGCTTGCAAAACTGACAACCTAGCGGGACAAATATTTGCATGTTTTGCAAATATTTGGTTGTGGTACCCTTGGACGATCAAGGTGGTACCTTACTAGTACTTGAAGTTTATCCATGTCCACGTGGGACTGTGAGGTCAGGACTCGAGTATGTATGTGATTGTAGTTTTTTTTTTAATAAATCAGCAACTATTCAGCCTGTACCATACAACGTAAAATTGATTTAATAACATTGTTACGGAAACACGATGCCAGTTGTCATGTCGTGTCAAGCTAGCATCGTATTTTTTTTTTCACTCTTCCATATCCTGTGGCTAGATCGATTTTTTGCCTCCAAAAATTATACCTACTACTAATTTACCTATACGGCTATCTATAATCTAATAATCGCTTACCTTCCGACCACTTTCAATTACAATATTCAGGTTCTTGAGAACTGGATCAGCATTCTTCTCGTATCGTAGAAACACATTTTTAAACTCAAGGCGGGCGCATTTCGGCCAATCAGATGGCGGGGATGGACCATCGGTCTTCTCCAGCGAAAGTGACGTGTACTGCGCCACTCGTTCGACGCTCGTCATCTGAGATATCACCTCCGTGGTTAGCTTGAGGCCGTACGTCACCATGTTTACCAGAATAAGACCCTGGCTGATCGCCAGCCCTACGTCTCCGGACTTTGTCGTTCCTGTGGAGATAAGTAGGTACTTGAAGAGCTTCGTGATTCTTGAAATTAGCAAGGTAGGCTGTCTCGTCCGTAACTAATCATCACCGTCAGCCTGTAGAAGTCCACCGCACCACCGCTGAACATTGGTAACCTTCTAGGTGCTTGATAAACTCGACTGTTAGTGCGTACCTGAGTACTTCTGTTCGTCTGTGGTTAGTGTAGCTGACATACTACTGATACTTACTGATACTTAGTTTATATAAACTAAAGTTCCACTGGACAGATTATGATGCAGTTTTCGCCATTATGTACCTACTTAGTGTGTATAACGAGGAAGCTTTTAGCTGTAGAACTCACCATCATCGCGAAGCAGGAAAGTGTACGCCACTACTATCACATAGGCGCCTGAGATCATGCTCAGCCAGATAGAAAATGCCGTGTTTATGATGAGAGTCAGATACCTGGAATACACATTTAATTAATACATTACTGCAACGGCTGGAAAATTAGACGTTGATGGATGAACGTGATAATGTGGGCAAGGCGTAGCCGAGGCACATAATAATTATATGTCCAATTGCGGCCAAGGTTTGTGTAGGTACAACCGCGAACAATGCGCGGATATCCAAATTATAAATAATCTTTCATTCTTCCTTAAATAAATTTATCATGCATCATATTTTTAAATATTGCATGTCTTTTGATTTTGGCGAACTGAATTTCTATAAGGCTCTTGCCACCTCTTGAATTTCAGGTATATAGCGTCAAAATATTTTCATCGAACTCGCTTCGCTTGAGTTCACTTACGCAAGTTTTTAGGTTTCCCGTACCTTAAAAGGTACCAAAGGAACCATTATAGTATCACTCTGACTGACTGTCTGTCTGTCACACCCTATTTTCTCCAAAAAGTTGAAATTTGGCACAAATGTAGAGTTAGGTGACCCAATTAATTATAGGGGGTAAACTCAAAGTAAACTAGATAATAAAAAAAACTTGTATCCGATGCCACTGATGCATTTGACATACTTATCCATAGATAGTATATGTCTATGTACTTATCACATATCATGGTGCAACTTCACTTGGTGTATATCCGTAAATGTTTTCATTATTTATCCAAGGCAAAATCAACCATGAGTCTATCAGTACACAATGTTGTTTGTCTTGGCAAAATAATGGAAACATTTACGCAAATACGCCAAGTGAGGAAGAATTCCTTATAAGAAGTACTAATATTTTTTTATAATTTAGAAATACTAGGTACGGTTTAGAAGATGCTAAAGAAAATATTCGAAAATAAATTCGTCCCCCATCTCCAAAAATTTTCAAAAAAATACGGTATATTTTAATATTTAGGTATTGGTGCTCTCTCATAGTTTACAGAAAAACCTAAATGAAAATCCTGTCTTTAAATTTCCACTGGAAACGGAAAATACACCTGAGCATTCTCACAAGCAGAAAATAGAGCATTCGACGTTTTTTAAATTTTGACGATCTGAACCTTCATCGCAAAAGATTCTAGAAATTCTAGAAAAGGTTTATCTATACCTTTAGATTCGATGTGTTTTGTTAGTAAGTTAATATCTTACCAAGCGGCCGTGTGGACGTCTTGCTTATCGTCGAACTGTCTTATAAGCATCTGTTGCGCTCCGCAAGCTCGGATGGTGTTCAGCCCCGCCATGCTCGCCGATACGTGGGAGAATACTGGACTCCTTAACACGCCTTCAACTCTGTACAAATATAACTTTTCATTTAAAAAACCGACTTCCGCTATTGTATTCGACTAAATATTTGGATAAAAAATAAATGATGAAAGAACCGTAGTGGTGAAAGGATTATGATACTTTCTGAATGCAAATGCTTGGTTTGTTGCTGAAAATATCAAAATCGCCATATGTATGCCTACAATATTTGAGGAGTTCCCTCAATTCCTCATGGATTCTGATTCTGATTCTGAAAAAAAAAAAGGACCAATTTGGAAGTATATCTATACAAATAAAAAAGAATTTTCCAAATCGGTTCATAAACGCCGGAGGTAACAAACATAAAAAAAATACAACCGAATTGAGAACCTCCTCCTTTTTGTGAAGTCGGTTAAAAATAGTACATTATTGCAACTGTTTCAGGTTTCCGAATTATTTTCAAAACAAAGAGCATCGTTTATTTTGGGCTAAATTTGAAAGTGCCGGCCAGAAAAATATGTCCCTGTGTAACAATCGATAATTTTATTACGTCACTCCTATGCCTTTAACAAAATATGAATGAAAAATGGATTTTTTGAACTTCTGTTACTTGGCGGATACAGCCCTACAGCCCTACAGCCACCCATCACTTACCTACGTAAGTATACTTAGGCTCATACTCAAAATGTTTGCGTACCTTTTGACAGTCTGAGCAGTGTTGAGATACATAATAGTCCACAGATACATGAAGATACCGCACACAGCTGTCGTCACCACCATGTATGGGTTAACGATGGCGACCATCACCAAAATACCGATCATCACCATGAATATCTGGTAACAAATATTATGAAGGATTATATTATTATTGTTATTAGATTATCGACCTCTGTGATGCAAGAGGTGAGGGACCAATTCCCTATTTATCCTGGGTCTGCGTGATGTGGTACCATGGTACTCGTAGGTCCTGATAACCACGACCCCCCCTAGTGTCGGATCACTCATGTATGTGACTGTCGGGTTATGTGAATGTAATGATATTTTAAAGATGATGTTTGCTGCCGAAATGATTGTTTATTCAAACTAAACGGGGTTGGTAACAATTTTGAATGGGGTCTACGTGGGTATGAAAAAAAATATGAAAAAGTTCTTATTTTATTTTAAAAGTTTTATTTGCAATCAGTCTATTCCCGTCCTGTTTACACTGCCAACGCTTTTAATTTTGTAGGTAGCCTCCACTAAACATTTCAAACAGACTCGTAGCTGGCGCTGGGTGCGTGATACGTTGCTGCTTATACGACCGTAGTTGGCACGGAACGTGTAAAAAAATGCTGCTTACGGCGGTTATGTTTAGCACAGCAGAATTGGAAGGACTATATTTTTTTAGCTTCAAAACAGGCAATAGGTACTTTCAAGTTTCTAGTGCCTGTTTCAAATGCAGAAAACACTTATATTGAAATAGTAATAGGAATACTATGGTAGATTTTGTTCATTAAAACACTAATAACGCTTAATTTATACTCTTTTGGAGACAATAAAACAGTGTTTGGTAAATTACTGTTTTACTTGCACCATTGAAACACGTTTGAGTGTACAAAACTCTTCGAAAGTAATTCTTACTTGAATACTCTCCAAGAACATCCTAGGAAGAGCTTCGTCAATCACCCCCATGTCTTTGGAGAATCTGTTGAGGATCCGGCCCGAAGGATTGGTGTCGAAGAACCGCATGGTCGCCGCGAGGATATTGCCGAACATTTGGTTGTGGAGCTTTATGGAGCTGCGCATACACACCCATAGGAATAGTATTGATCTGAAAACAATATCACTTTATTATTATACAAAAACGCATATACAGCGGGCGTCCCACGGATATGCCACATGGAGGGAAAGTACCTTGAATATTGCAGATGGAACATTTTACTGTAAGAAGACATTATTTGAATTTAAAAAACAACTCAAACTGCATTCATTACCAAGGAGAGTACTATAACTACTACTAACAGACCTCAGAGTACTTTTATATTATATTTTGTTGATAACTGTGTAGTATAACTATTTCTTTATATTTTAGTTTGCTGATGAATTAATTATTTATTTACATAATATATTTAGTATATTCGTCTTCAACGTTCGTGATGTCACTCGGGCAGGCCCTGTCTGAAAACCAGCGCCGCGCCGTATCTACTTGTAGGTTCGGTGTAGCTGTATGCTGAGACAGGGACCTATTTGACCCCCACACAACATGCCTTACGCCATTTGGTGTTTTTTTAGTTTAGTTTAGTTTTTTGTAAAGTTACCTACTACTTAGGTAGGTAGCTACCTAGGTACTGTTGTTTTTATTTTTTGTTTCTTTTTAAGTGGGGACAAATAAACGTATTTTCTTTCTTTCTTTTCTTTCTTTCTTTCATTCATTGATATTTAAATAATTACATGGTTGAACCGGGAATCGAACCCGTTACACGAGAAAAATAATCATCGTGTAGTTTTATCATACCGATGGAAAGGCTTCATCATAAGGATTATTTTTTGGTAAAAAACATAGTGTCAGAAATAAAAGGAAGACCAAGATTTTTAACATTTGATGTGAAATTTTGTTCAGAAAAATGAAAAGCTGACATTGCCGTGAGGACATACAATGATACAACTGACATTATCTTAAGTACCTACCTATTACTTATAAATATATCCACTTTAAAAGTACGCATTATTTCCCTATTAATAATTTAAGTGCATGACAAAATGCGAAATAATCAAAAGAGTGCGACTTTGTATTCAACAGGACTCATTTTGAGCATTTGATAAATTGATTAATTTTTTATTCAAAATGTTAAAATTCATGGTCTTCCTTTTATTTCTGACACTATGTTATCCAGCCAAAAATAATCCTTATGATGAAGCCTTTCGATTGGTATGATAAAGCTACAGGGTGTTTATTTTTCTCGTGTAACGGGTTCGATTCTCGGTTCAACCATGTAATTATTTAAATATGTATGAATGTATTTTAAATTGTTTTTTAAATTCAACTAATGTCTTCTTTCAGTAAAATGTTCGATCTACAATATTCAAGGTACTTTCCCTCCATGTGGCATATCCGTGGGACGCCCTGTATATACTATATTTATGAGGTATTTCAGGGCAACCTTTTCTAAAAAATATAATTATAAAAGTTGGAAAAACGAAGAAAAAACATGTTCCATACCGATATGCCGCATGAGTTTGCCAATGTGTTTGCCGCAAACATAGGTGCATAGGGGGCTATGCAATGTGTTGTTTGAGAATATGACCCCAAAGGATTATTATGAAAACTTTAAGTCAAAATTTGAAGTTAAAAAAGTTGCTGATTCCAATAAGTATAGTAGTATTTTTTTTGTAATTTTATTCATTCTGCCCATTCTCTAGTTTAATTCCTTAGTTAGAGGAGAGGGAAAGGGATCTATTCTAGTACCTACTTATACTATGTTTTCAATTGCAATACAAGGTCACCTTTCAGTTGTAAGAATTATGCAGGCAATAATTCCGATGCTCCAAATATAGATATAGTACATATCATTCACATCAGTTAGCTCGGTCGTAGTTCCACTCATCATATTCAGCAACATGTTCGCAGTTTGCAGTAAAGTCCCAATAATTGTGTCATTCGGTTTCAAAGTAGCTAAACCAAGAGCATCATCGTTCAGTGTAGTTAATGAATCAGAGTCGTGGGCAATGTTCGTTATGTTAAAATTCGCCAAGTTTCCAATATTGACGAACCGTTCCTCGTACTTCGATTCTACAGTATTCATCCTGAGGAAAAATATGATATTCATTATTGCTTATGCTTTTGATTGCTTTAATAACTAAATCAAATAAAGATACAATTACAAATTATCTACAAGCTAAGGGCGCTGGCACACGGGCTTTGCGGCTCCGCTGCGTTGGCGCTGCAGGACGGTGACGCTGCGTAGTTCTACATACAAATCTGAACGACACGTCGAACGTCGCCGGGTGTTGCCGGTGCGTCGCCACGCGGCGACGCAACGCGCGTCTGGTACCAAATAGGTACTGTAAATCTAGCTACTTCTCCAGCGCTCGGACTATGGGAATGTAAAATATATATGATGCAAAACAAACATTTTCTCCAATCAAAATTGTTTTTCGCGTAGAAGCATGCCACGACATTCCGAATAGTTTCGAGGGAATGACTTGACTTGACTTCGAAACCCTACACTATACGTGGTTCGAGACTTCGAGAGGCGACGCATGGCTGGTGTATTTTGGAGTGTTAAGACTTACCAGAATGTGAGCCACAGATCACCCATGGAAGTGGCGACCTGCGCGGCGACGATCGAGAGGACAGTCAGCGTCAGAATGATCCAGCCCCCGCCGGCACTGAAGTACTGACCATACGCTCGTATCGACACGCGACCTGGTACACATAAATATAACATTAATTATCCGATGAGTTGTCAGCATTTGTGTTCAATTTTCAATGCAGTAGGTATAAAGATAGATATACCGGGGGGCCTGAATTTCCATTCAAAAATATCGCGAAACGCTCCAACATTGCCCGGTTTTTTAAGTTTTTGTATTTATGGTAAATAAAACTGTGGCGTATACTTGGAACACAAATTCATCATGCTAGGTTTAGAAAACTCTTAATAAGCCATTTAGAGCATTAGCACGCTGATTTTTAAAAGTTTTTAGTGAGAAAAATTGCCAACACAAAAATGGTCTATGTTTGACGACTCGTGACAGCCTGACAGCAAACTAAGCACGTCACACCTACTTAGTGTTAAAAATAAAATAGTCAACACTTACCCTAAAACAAAATAATGTAAGAACTAATACGTTTATTGGAATTAAAAAAAAAACTTCTGGGCAAAAATTGACCGGAAGGGCAATGTTGAAAGATTTAATTGAAAATTATTTTCTTGAAAAATGGAGAACCAATTAGCTCGCAGAATTAGCAACTTGTGGCAAAGGGCCGGTCACATAGCTCACATAATCGACAACCGCTGGGGGATAAAGGTTCTCGACGACGCAGTGTAGGACGGCCGCCACTCTATGAACCGACGACAATTGTAGGATAGAAGCATTTCGAGAATGTTCGTCGTGGGAGGTCTATGTCCACTGTCCAGCTCAGAGGAAATACTAAGCGATGGACTTCTTTCGGCTGAAGATGATGCATTAACAAATGATGTATTAAATACCTGATTCTATTGCCTCAGCCTCTTCTTGTTGGTCTTTCTCAATGGCTTCCACACTATATTCAGAACCGGGTACAGCACTGGCCGTGCTTATGTATGACTGCTTATTAAAATTGTATGTTAGAGCAAAATATTAGGGGTATATAGGCGCATATGTTTATACAAATGCCATATATTTGCCGGGCTATACCGGGCGTAAAAAGACTACTCCCGAAAACTGAAACAGTGCATTCAGACCATGATTCTGGAAATATTTAAACTGAAAAAACATGAAAAAAAAAATGCTCACTTTTGGTCCGCTTTTTTCGTATTTACTTTATAAATATCCATAAAATATCGTTAAAGGAACACAAAAACCTATTTTCCATCATTAAAAACACGTTAATAAATAAAAACCTCAAAAAAAGCAATGAAAAACACATGAAAAATTTTGGCCCTACTGGTCGATCAGCTGACTGGGAGCGTTGAACTCGCGCGGCCGGAATAAATGCGTACATTGCTGGCTGACAAATACGATATGAAACGAAAAAAAAGGTTTTTTCCGGTATGAAACACCTTTTAGGCGAAAGCTATTTTATATAGCTATGATATAGGTAGCTTTACCGGTACCTTCAGTATTCGGGAGCTGTCTTTTTACACTTCGTATAGCCCGCAGAACTAACAATCGTTGGGGAATAAAGGTTCTCGAGTGGCGACCACGAACCGGTCGACATCAAAGGGCCGACGACATTTTAAAGGTCGCAAGAATTCGGTGAATGCAAGATGGCTCGTGGCATTATATGGCCTATCTCCAATAGTAGATTTCTACAGATTAAATTCCAAGGTTTAAATTTACCAGAGTTGACATGGTGCGTTCCCGCAGGAAGGCCGGCGGATCTATGTGCTCGTCCGCTTCTTCATCCTCCTTGAACTCTGCAAAGAGTGGCGACTTCGATACCTCTTCGAAGTTGCCAATCATTTCGATTCCGCCCTGAAATGTTCTTATTTAGGGTCCACTTTGTTGTCCCTGTTTTAGGTTTGGTGACAGTGATTAGTCGCTGAATCTATTGTTTTTAAGGTCCTTATTTGAGAGTCCCTGTGATCACAAAACATAGCATAGCATAGAAAATTTATGGTAACTGTATGCTGGTCACTTCATGTTGTGATTCACTACAGCTTTTTGAGATCCGGTGTATCAATAACAGCAGATGTCTCATGTGAAGAACTTCGAACAATGATGGAGAAACAATTGTTTCTCAAACAATTGTTTTGGGATTAATCCCGACTCGTCAATCGATCTTTGCCATTATTGCTCCATGATGACGCAAGACCAACCACTGCTCGACAAACCGTTTTAACATAACAAGACCTGCAAAACCAGACGTCATCCTCCGCACTTGCCAGACCAAGCCCCAACGGATTACAATTTTGTCTACATTATAAAAAAAAATCTGCAAGGAAAAACAATTCTTCTCAAGAAGCAGTACAAAATGCCTTCATAGAGTTTCTAGAAACTCTATGAAGGCATCTGGACTCTAGAGTCCAGATTCCCTGAGTTCTATCGCAAAGGCATAAATGATTGAAAATGAAATGTAAATTCTTCGATTAAATAAAAAATCTCATACTTTAACCCATAATATTTACATACATTGCGCAATAGAACGACTTTGTTTGCGGTTTTCAGATGATGAAGCTGATGGGTCACGAGGATCCTAGTGGAACGTCGGAGGAAGCCGTTTACACATTCAGAGATGAGGTGTTTTCCGACCTGGGTGTCCACAGCCGATAGCGGGTCGTCCAACAGATAAATATCAGCCTGCAGGAAAAAACAAATGAGTAACTGTGGTACGTACAATCACAGGCAAAACCAATAATAATATTTCAGCAAGTTTTTGGTACATTTTCAACCCGTTCGATGAACCATGAATAAAATTAAATAGGTATGATAGACAATAATGATAAATAGGGTCGGTGAATTAAAAAAAAAATTAAAATATTTTCGGAGAGACAAAACAATTGAAAAATGTGTACAAAGAATTTGATACAGGTAAATAACGATTTTGCAATGACTATAACTCGATATGTGCTCAGACAACATGAACGTAAGGTTATAACACGTGTTTAAAAAAACCTCTTAAATGGTAGGTAATACTCAGTAGATAGGTACAGAATTAAATACAAATTCAAAGAATGTGCTTAGATATGAAGTACATAGTAATGAGTGTTTGTTTATAAAATATAATTTAAGTGCTCATTATATTTTATCAACAAACACTCATTTGTGAATTTGGCAGCCGCGACAAATTTTTAGGTACCTACTTAGGTTACATAGGTAGTGATACAGTTTAATTTGCTATTCGCGCTTACCAACATAGGCGTATATAGAGGGGGGGCCGGGTGGGCCGTGCCCACCCCAGAATGGCCTGGTGCCCACCCCAGGATATTGGGTTAGGTACGTCACGCCAGAAAAAGTTTTAAATATTTTTGCAGAGAAGAAACGTAAATTAAAGTTGGTTTGGTTTTATTGGTAATTAATATTATACCAATCAATCGAAATAAATATAAAAACCTGCTTAAACGTCTTAACAATTAAATCAAAAATATTGATTTGCTAATAAGAATAGAAACCGCAAGATTACCGACATGGCTCTCAGAATTAGCAAGGTGGTCAGGGAAAGTCAGTGAAATCGAGGGGCCATCGGAAAAGTTACTCTGTTGAAGTCCCAAAATTTCCCAGTAAAATTTCTGTTTATGTTCCAAAAATTTTCACTACGCTCGCCACTGCCTCGAATTGCTGCCAACCACTGTTGTAAATTTGCCTGTTTATACTTCTGAAATACAACATTTTCGAGGCCCGCCGCTGCCTCTGTTGAACTGTTTTTCGGCTGGTCTTGCCACTAAAATCACAAAAAACTTTGCTGTGCACACTTAAGTACTTAAGGTAAGTACTAAATTTTCGCGGCTCGCTCCGCTTGCCGCCACCTGCTCAATATACGTTTATCGGCTGGTCTTGCTACTAAAATCACAAAAAATTAGCTGTCTACACTTCTTAAAATCGAAATTTTTGCGGCTCGCTCCGCTCGCCGGTAGAGAATTTTACTTGTTGAGTGTGATTTGAGAGGACTCCCCCAAAATGTTGGGCTGTGACCGCGCCTGTAGAGCGACTTAGGTACATAAGTTACATTGGCCGTTGACTCGGCTTCATCGGCCATCACATCTCAGGGGCCAGGCCCCCCCTGGAAAATGGCTCTAGATACGCCAATGCTTACCAACCTATTTATTATATGATTATGAATAACATTTAGCATTCAGTTTCATTTTCGACTTAGGCTAGTAGTAGTAGGTACTGCAAATACTTATCCTGGATGGATAAATATTTGACCGTTGTGGACGTTACAATGTCTCAAGCAATCGCTTTTGACTATACACCAGTAAAATTGAAATTCCAAAAAATTATGGGCAGTTGCAGGCGAGAGTAGACACTTATGATAAATGGCACTGTCAAGATTTTTGAGTAGGTACCTACCTACCCAATAAATATAAAGTTATCAAGGTTTTTTTTTATGCAAAAAACCGCATAACGTTATGGACACAATCATCAATGCAGTGACTATATGGAAGAATGGAACCTCTCTATAGCAGGCTCGTGCTAGACCTATGCGGGCACGTTGTCCTCCACTCAGACTGATGCCTCTCTCTCCAACCAGGGTCGAGTCTTCCGCCGGCAGCAGCTCGAAGTCACGCAGGAGTGCACACGCTGTCACGGTCTTTTAAACAAAAACAATTTGAATTTACTCTTTGAAAAGCCTTAGAATAAAATCATCACAGGTACGTGCTTTTAAAAACAAAAATCATAGGTATGTTTTCTCTCTAGGGTCTTTGCGAAAATGGCGTAAAAGCCACACAATAGTTTATTTATTTTCAAGTTTGTTACAGATTCAAAAAATCCTTCATCTTCATAGAACTTTTTGTAATACACATACACAAAATAAAGAAAAGGAAGAAAAAAGAAGCTTGTAAGAAGCTTCATATTATTTTCGTAAATTTGTAATTTTCATAGTTTTCTAATTTAATTTAAGACTAAGTAATGATACAGAGAAGTCTTGTGTCTGTGCGAATAAATAACCGTTGTGACCGAAAAGTAATGCCTTAGGGCTTAGATAAAGTTAGTAGGTTCTAATATTTTAAAATTAAAAAGTTAACGCATTTTGTTATAAAACATAGTTATAATTTCCCGAAGTCCCTAAACGGATAACTTTAATTTGAGAAAGGTAAAGAAAAAACACCGAGAAATTAACGCCCTTCTCAAAGTTTGAAATAACGTTGTTTAATAATTTAAAACTGTGTTTTAGTTTTTTTTTACCACGCTATACAAAAAAAGCTTTTTACAAAAGTTACAATCTTTATCAGCCTCAACAAAAAGGCAACTCACCTTCTTGTATCGTGTCTTGTAGTAAGGCAGTCCAAAGAGAATGTTCTGTCTGATGGTAGCAACGAAGAGCCAGGGTTCCTGACTTGCGTACGATACGCTGGCGCCTCCCAGGGATATGTTCCCTTCCGTTGGTGGTAGCTCTCCGAGAATCACTTGTAGTAGAGATGACTGTCAAAGAAAAGTCTGTAATTTGAACATACAAGCCGATACAAATGAGACGTCAAACTTGACGGTAGTTTACATTCATAGTCTCAGATAAGTATAATTTGGACCTAAGTAATATAAATCACTGTCGATCAAAACCGAGTTAGGCAAGTTAAGGCAAATCAGATACAACTCATAAGAGACTGGCGTTGTCAGGTAGAACCCACTTACTCACACACATACAATCACATACCTACGTAAAACACACACTTTTTCTTAATACTTTGTATTAAGAATAGTAGATTGTATCATAAGAGAGCAAAATAATATTTTTACGGCGAGGGCGCTTTTTTGAATCCAGAGCGAAGCGAGCGTAAGCTCGGGATTCTTTAGTAGAATCCCGAACGTAGCGAGGGATTCAAATTACGTCGCCCGAGCCAAAATAGTAGATTGTATCATAAAGGAGCAAAATAATATTTTTACGGCGAGGGCGCTTTTTTGAATCCAGAACGAAGTGAGGGATTCTAGAGTAGAATCCCGAGCATAGCGAGGGATTCTTTAGTAGAATCCCGAACGTAGCGAGGGATTCAAAGTACGTCGCCCGAGCCAAAAATATATTTTGCGCCCGAGTGTTACACTCTACTTTTCATCACCCACTATGAGAAAATAAAAGGCGCCTCATATTTTATTTCAAAACAAAACCATGAATTTCTAACAATCCGTGAATAACTTATCATTTAAAAAAAAGACTTTCGCCGTTGTATTCGACTAAATATTTGGATGAAAAAAAAATTATGAAAGAACCATAGTGGTGAAAGGATTATGATACTTTCCGAATGCAAATGCTTGGTTTGTTGCTGAAAATATCAAAATCGCCATATGTATGCCTACAATATTTGAGGAGTTCCCTCAATTCCTCGTGGATTCCATCATCACAACTGGATTCTGAAAAAAATGGGACCAATCTGGAAGTATATCTATTCAAATAAAAAAAGAATTTTCCAAATCGGTTCATAAACGCCGGAGATATGAGGTAACATTAAAAAAAAATACAACCGAATTTAGAACCTCCTCCTTTTTGTAATGTCGGTTAAAAATGACGAAATCGCGGGCCGTCGTTTCTAATTTGTTTTTTTTTATTCAGCCGGTGGCGCGACTATGGGCCGTCGTACCAGCCAGTATTTATTTAAACAATATTTGCGTTCGCCTTCTTTGGCGCTGAACACTAAGATGATCCAAATTTAAAAAGGGCGCGGAAAAGATAATTGCGGCGCACTTATTTGTGTTTGATTCTTTTCAAGATGTTCCAAATTCAAAAAGGGCCGTAAAAGATAATTGCGGCGCACTTATTTGAGTTCGATATATTCCAAATTTAAAAAGTGCGCGGCAAAGATAATCGCGGCGCACTTATAGAAGCTTCATACAGAAAACACCACCTTTGGGTGCACTTAAAGGCGAACCAAGTCGTCCTTTTCGAATAGATGGGATGAAAATATATTTTGCGCCCGAGTGTTACACTCTACTTTTCATCACCTATGAGAAAATAAAAGGCGCCTCATATTTTATTTCAAAACAAAACCATGAATTTCTAGCAATCCGTGAATAACTTTTCATTTAAAAAAGAGACTTCCGCCATGGTATTCGACTAAATAATTGGATGAAAAAAAAATTATAAAAGAACCATAGTGGTGAAAGGATTATGATACTTTCTGAATGCAAATGCTTGGTTTGTTGCTGAAAATATCATAAGTAGTTCGCGCGTTTCTAATTTGTGTTTTTTTATTCAGCCGGTGGCGCGACTATGGGCCGTCCTACCAGCCAGTATTTATTTAAACAATTATTTGCGTTGGACTTCTTTGGCGCTGAACACTAAGATGTTCCAAATGTAAAAAGGGCGCGGCAAAGATAATTGCGGCGCACTTATTTGTGTTTGATTCTTTTCGAGATGTTCCAAATTAAAAAAGTGCGCGGAAAAGATAATTGCGGCGCACTTATTTGAGTTCGATATGTTCCAAATTTAAAAAGTGCGCGGCAAAGATAATTGCGGCGCACTTATAGAAGCTTCATACAGAAAACACCACCTTTGGGTGCACTTAAAGGCGAACCAAGTCGTCCTTTTCAAATAGATGGGATGAAAAAACTTTTACTTTAAATTTTTTACATTTTTACTTTGTATTATTTTTGTATGTTCTTTTTTTTTTACTTTAACTTATTTTATAGGTTTAATTTTAAATAACTGTAGGTACACTACGCTATATCTTCTCGTCATAGATACAGCAGAACCTCAAAACAAAAGTCTATATTCAGTGCGTGTTCCCCCAGTGATGACTTACGGCACAGAGACGTGCTGGTTGCTAACAATATTGACCCTATAGACAAGCTCAAAGTCACGCAACGAGCTATGGAGAGAGCTATGCTAGGTACACTAGGTTCGGTTTATTTCAATCTCCATCCTGACCAGAAATTAGATCAATATCAAAGCTTACCTTTCCTGCTCCAACAAGACCAGCAATGCCGACGAATTCTCCAGGCTTCACCGTGAAGGTGATGTCCCTCAGTGTAGGCACAATAGGATCCTCCAGCCAGCTGGCACTGACACCAGATAGCACTAATCCAGGCTTAGGCTGATCATTCGCAACAATAGCCCTTTCTGATCCGTCTGTGCTTCCTTTGGTATTTATGTACTTTACTGGCGCCAATTCGTCTAGCATGAGAAATTCCTAAAACAAAAAACAATCATTGTAAAAACCAACACAATAGGTTAGTTGTAGATATTTTCGCGTAGTTTCGGAGAAAATAGGCTGTGTGACAGACGCCAGAGTGATCCTATAACGGTTCCGTTAGGTTAGTACCATTTGAGGTACGGAATCCTAAAAAACACCAGAACAATCGGTATAATTTAGAGACCAGCCGATTGGGGGAAATCTGAACCTTACAAAGTTAGTGAAAATTATATCAACTCAGTTCTAATCACCTCAAATAGATTAAGGTTGGATTCCACCAACAAATAACAGGCGGTTAAACAACTGTTTAGTCTAACCAATGCTTTTTGACAGGTGTTTTCAAAGAGTATCTGTCACCTTGACCAATGGCTAGATTTAACAAGACATTTTATATGAATCGAATGCTCGAATTTTGAGAGGTTAGCTTAAACGCCCGCGGCAGGAAGTCCGTGTTGCTCGAAGGCTTATGTAATGGAAGTTGCGAGGTGAAAAAGAAAAAAATAAAAATATAATAGTTTAAAAAACTAAAAAAATACGCTATTTATAGAAAATACAACTAAATAGAAAAGAACATGACATGACAGATTACTTGACGACTGGACATTGTTTGTAATTATCTATGCTACTTGACATTGACGCAGACCTTCCGGGTCTCAGGAAAACAAAAATCGCTGATCCTGATTATCCTAGTAAGGATAACGGGACAAAATGTTTAAAATATTGAATTGTCATCGGTCCTTAATAAGTATGCCGAATTTCGAGTTAATCCGACGTTTTGAAGGGGGTCAAAATCATGTTCAAAGATTCCGTTACATACTAACATACAAACATACTAACATACGTCTGAAGCTAATAAAAGCGTATTAAAAAAGACGTTGGAACTTATTACATTTTTCGAGTTTCTATATAGGTATTTCGAAACTGTACTAGAAACAAAAGGGTGTGTTGATAGTAAATTTGTTTTCATAGTAAATGACTGATTGACAATAGTAACTAACAGAGTATGATAAAATTGGCACGTAAGCTCTAAATTAAATTAAGGATTAAAAGTAAAAGAACTACTCACCTCAATTCTCTCAATCGAGACCAAAGTCTCAGCCAGTAAAGCCAGAGCCATCGGGAAGAAAATATTGCAAGCCAGTTGCAGTAGATTGAAGTATTGTAATAGAGAGAAGGTGATTTCAGCGCGGATGTTGCCGCCCAGTAGGACGTAGGTGACCACGGCCGCAAACAGGATGCACCGCTCCGTGAACACAGTTAGAGCGATCGAGAAACCTTTTATCATGGAGGTCCGCATGATGAAGTTCATTTCCATTCTGAAAATAGACACCAAACAAATTACTTAGAAACTGCTACTTATAATGTAGGTACTTACTTACTTAATTGGTGGTCGCGTCTGACTGCCTATACTGCATGCATATCATGGGTATCATGAACTACGAGTACCATGGTACTACAACGCCCAAACCAGAAACAAATATATGCAGATCATGCAAACATTTGTCCCGTATATAAGTAGCAGGAATCGAACCCGCACCTCTTGCGTCTCAGCCGGCTACTCGCCCACCTCTCCCACCGCAAGGAACATAATACTCTCTAACGAGAGGGGGGTCCACCCCCCGTATTATGTTCCTTGACCGCGACGGTAACCATTTAACATCAGGTGGGCCATAAGCTAGATTGTGTGCCTTTGTGTTCTCCTCATACGGAGGGTTCCCAACGAGTAACACCCAAACGAGTAACACTGTTACTCGTTGGGAATTTTTGACTAACACTTTTGTAACAGCAAACGAGCTGATAAAATGCATTGTTATTATAGTGGTTACTTACTTTCGCAGCTTAGCAACTAATTTCTCAAAAGGCTTTTCCCAGGCGTACATTTTTATGACTTGGACACCATTAACGAGTTCGCTCATTACTTTCACTCTTTCGTCCGTGCGCTTTGCGATTTTTCCTCGGAGCACTCCTTGGCGGTTGCTCAAATATGCTAAAATCGTTTTAAAACATTATAAGGCAGCTCAATATCTAACGAATCCTGATCTCACGAATCCTGATGATGTGTTTGGTGGTTTAAACGTGGATACGACCTACACATCTTTATTCCACAATACACCAATAGGTTATCTGGAAGGGAATGCTTTATTACCTATTAATTCAATTATTAATTGAATTAATAGGTACCTAATAGTTTCAAACTTTTATTTATTTACAACTTTTTTATACTTAGGTACTTAAACTAAGTATGAAAGTATAAAACTATATAAGTATCTAAGGAGGAGTTAGATATCAAAATCAGTCGTATAACATTGGCATGTAAATATTATACTTAATTGAAGAAAGTAACTTTTACCTTGAACCAGAACCGTCTGCAGGAATATAACCGTAAGAGCGGCAAGGGTAGCCCAGGCCACGTGCTGCCACACCAGATACGAGACCACCGGGACAACGAAAGGCATCACCCATATGTAGTTTAAGAACAAAGTCAACATATCGAAACGGTTCACATCGTTGGACATAAGGTTTATTACTTGGCCAGGTTCTGTTTTACTCATACCGTTGCGATCCAGTTTCAAGATCTGAAAAAATATTGTAAGTAGGTACTATAGAACTATAAAACGGACCTTACAAAGTATTAGACATTCTTTCTTACATTATACATTTGTACATGTATGCGAGATATTATAGTTTAACTTTCTGAAATACTGCAATAAGCATTTAGGTACGCATGACGGTGCTTTTTTGATCTTTTATCAATTTCGGTTTAGACGCAATACGTGCGTCGAAACTTTGGAGTAATCAACGAGGAAGGTTCCGATTCATGCGTTCTACGAGTAGGTATATAGTAGTTCCATAGGAACACTTGAATTGGCATTTTGACATTTTAAAATCTAGTGGCAGTTTTAAATGTAAAACATGCGGACTTAAAAATCATCGAGATTTTTATTGAATGACAAATCTGAAACTCTCATTTCAAATTTTTATTCGAGATTTTTCATTAGATCTGATTGTTTAAATGTCCCGTGGTCTTACATACTTACCATAAACTCCCACACGAAACTTTAAAATGGCAAAATGCCAATTCGACAGTGTTCTTAACTCTATGGCACTACTGTAGATTGCACGAATCGCGGCCATCTTTATCGTTTACTCCTGTGTCGACGCACGAATCGCGCCTAACCCCAGAATATTATATTGCATTGTCTTTCACTCACTTTACATAATGAAATCATTAATTTTGTGAAAACCGGAATTTTTCACGAAGGTACCGTTACTGATAGGTATAGGCACCGACAAGTTTCGACTCAAACCAGAACATCAAAGAGCATCCGCCTGGAAGTCATGTCTGCATGAAGCTCAAGACAGCGCAATAGTCGAAGCTGGTTAGAGACGTAGTGAATGTTGGCGCGTAATATACCTACTACTATAATATTGAACAATGATTTTACCTTTCTGTACATCAACGAGCAGCTCGCTATTCTTACTCTCATGCCCACCCTGCCTTGGCTGAGCTGTGAATGATTCAGCATCAAGGCTGAAAATATACTCAAAAAGTTCATGAAGAAATTGCACACGTGAGCATGTTTATATTCTTCCTCGGTTTTGGTTCCAGAAAAATATTTGATGAATAGACCTAATGAGAATGGTAGTAAGGGCCTGAAAACAACAGAAACATGATTATTTGACGACCTCTGTGGCGCGGCGGGCGAAGGTTCGCCTGCGATGCAGGAGGTTGCGGTTCCGATTCCCGCCTCGGAACAAATATTTGTGCGATCTGCAGATATTTGTTCAGGGTGTTCTGGGTATTTTTCTATGTATAATAAAAAATATCTATCTATGTAATGTAATTGTATTAAGTATATCAGTTATCTAGCACTCATAACACAAGCTCTGCTTAGCTTGGGGCTATAGATAATGTTGTGTGAAATGTCCAGTATTTATTTATTTAACTGTAGGTATACTAACTGAAACCTATTTTAAGTGTAAAATATTGGTATACGAACCATACAACAATGAAGAGTAAGCCAACTAGCAATCCACAGAGCATATACTCCACCCAAAAGGAACTAATCAATGCTTTGGAAAAGCTCGGCTTCCCGCCCTTTCTTTTTGCCGTTTCTTGTTCTTTCTCCCATGCTTCCTCCAAACGGTCTCCTAGCCGTCCGGAGAGGTCGCTCTCACAAGCCTGCCATAGATCCTCTATCGTTAGCCCTTGTTTGTATCCCCTCCGGAATAGGGTAAAACTCGATCTGCAATGATGACACAACAATAAATTCAAGAAGATAAATTAATTGCTAAATTGGAACTCTGTATTTCAAGTGATTTGTTTTCTATTTCACATCGAGGGCAAGTGATCACCATACAAATTGAAGATAGAACGTTTTACTTAATAAGCACTACTTTATTTTTAAATCTTAAAGCCTGATCCTGACTCGAACCGGCCAAATGAGAAAAAAACATTGTGTTTTCTATGGTGCCGATTGAAAGGGTAGGTAAATCAAAAGGATCAATTCATTCTTAATTAACACAGTATACCTAGTTATCTCACATTAAACAATTCAATTTTATTTAAAACAAAATAGTCCACAGTCTTTTTTTATACATAACGAAATGATGTTTGCCTGTCGGGACATCTTTCGCGACACCACTGTGAAATGTCTATATAGTTCACTTCTTAGTTTATGGTTCAAAAAATTATGTTTCTTTTCGTTGACAGACGGGCAATAAAGTGATCTTATAAGGGTCCCGATTTTCCTGTTGAGGTACGAAACCCTAAAAACTAAAGAACAAACGCCTAAACATTTAAGTGTTCCATTTTAAAAATTTTAGCAGCAGTATTCGTTTCTTAAATTTACCTCCTTGTTATCTCACAATAGAAACACATACAACTTACCTACTACTTACTTATTTATTTATTTATTTCAGGAAGTAGTTAAGTAGGTACTTACTTATTAATAACGACAGTACTTTGTTATAAAAATAAGTCCATGGTTGGGTGGAACTAGTGTAAAATTCAGTTGCAAGATTTAAGCCACGCTTACTATAACAGGTGATGTTCAATTAAAGCTTGAATGATTCCTTGCTCCATCATCATCTCATCATCAGCCTATAGAAGTCCACTGCTGGCCTCCCCCATAGATTGTCCACGACGAACGGTCTTGGGCAACCACCTGCAACCGACTTCCTGCAACATTTAAACTAACATCACGAGATATCATCCTGATACCTAATTCAAACTTACGTTATAAATAATTTTGACAAAAAATTTGCACTTTCGTAAGGATTTCGATCCTTCAATATAACTTTCGATTCCATTTTCACGTCGTATAATTATGTTTTTGATTTTTATTTATTCAATAAATTTATACTCGTAGAAAGTTCTTGGTAAAAACATATTTATAATATTATTTTCTGTTGCAAGGTCTATAAATATATACGTTTACATTAGGTTTTATCATGATATAAGTACCTAGTCAAAAAACAATTTCGTCGAGGGGTAAGGAAGACTCGATGGGAACTTACCCCAAAAGAATAAGCGTAAAAAAGTATTCATTTTGAGTTAACTTTCGACAACAATTCTTATAAACGCGTTGTTTTCAATTGATTAAATTGAAACATTATTGAATAATTGTGAACTGACATCGGCCATATTCAAAGAAAATTATGACCATATTCGAACTGACATTTTAAGCTCCGTCAAAGAGGAATATTCTGAAACCATAGAAAAAAAACAGACTTTTGACAAAGTCATGTTTTGAAGCCCGCTTCATTTTTTTGTATTAGGTGGCCAAGTTTTGGGTGGGTCTCGCCCGAGAAGGGAGAACGGTAACCGCATCCTCGCCGAGAGGCATTGCAATAAATTAGGAGAATTAGGTACACCGTATGAAAAATTAGTAGATATGCACTTCCTAGAACTAAGAATCTCACAGAACTTAGGTTTTGGAATATTTTCATCGTTATTCATCATCATCATGGGGGGATTTGCCATAATCACCACGATTGGCAGGCAGATTGGTGATCGCAGTTTGGTGTTGAGTACTCAGGTGGATGCTGCTACCACCTGAGTACTCGACACCAAACCAACCAAACTTTACGACATTCAGGAGATGAGATGGAGGGGTCTATGCCTAGGCTGGACACAAGGCAAAAAAAAAGTACGAAATAAAACATTCGAAAATTGTATTTTTACAACTTTACAAATTATCACATTAAATGAAGGCAAATGCAAACATGTCTGATACATTCTCACAACATACAACTTAATATTACGCCTGTACCTGTGTACATTATAATAAATAAGTATCATCCATTAATTTAAAGGGTAGCTAATTTAGGACAAAGTGAATTTTAGTATAGAAAACAATTAAATTAAGTCGCCCGAATCATTATCAAATATATATTCCTAAACGTAATTTAGTTTTAATTGCAAACAATTAATTTGTATCTTCAATTGTTTTTAACCCTAACCACTTACCGTCGGTCATTATGACCGACTTACTAATCATTTAGAGCTGATGCAAGTTGTGCATCTGTTAGTTATACCTTGTGTATTTACCTTATCCCCTTCCTCGACATGCGACTACTAACAAGTCGATGGACTAGTAAACACGCACCCGTATTTATTATTTGTGGGAGAAAACAGTTTTTGAGCGGTCACAGTGACCGACGTTATGTAGCTACGTAACATTTTTCATGTATACTTAAGAAGAAAATGTGTAAAGTGTGTCACACACGTAGCAGATGCGGTAAGATATCTGTATCTGAGCGCGTATCTGTCCATATCGCTCTCTATACTAAACTGAGGGAGCAACACACACGTAGCAGATCACTTATATTTTACCGTCAAGCATCTGTAGGCACCGACATATATTAAAAGATGGACAGACTATATCTGTGTATACAAATTGACATACAATACAGTTTAAAGGTTTCCGCGTGAATGTATCATTTTCGTATATTATCGTATCTGCTGCGTGTGTGATACCTTCAGATGCGATAAGTTTTTATACGCATATAAAATAAATAGATGTTACTTAGTCCATACTTATGCTTAGAACTGTCACTGTCACACAAATGTTAAAACACGCGTGCTAGAGAGTGACAGGGACAATGCTAAGCATAAGTACGTGCTAAGTATTAATTTATCTCAACCTAACAGTTTTAAAACGGCTAACAGTACATTCAGAAGTGGCGATGAAAGTGCTACACTTAAATCGATCTTTTGATTATAGGTATTTAAAATACGTACAGTCAATTGTCGACAAAAATTAATCAAATTATAATTATAAAAATTATATTTAATTATTTATATATTCTAAGTACTTGTTTTTCAGACTGGTTGCCGTAAAATGTTCTACATACTGGGTTGCAGTTATTGTTAATGATAAATATAGAACAGCGGCAAATTATCACTTCACATTTATAAATGAATCTTATAGTTAAAGACATTAAATCTTATAGTAACTTTGTGACTTATCTTATTTTTGGTCCTTCAGTAAAATAAGTAACAGCTCCTAAGTACATACCATACAAAATAAGTACAATCTCTCAGTTATGGATGGAATACGTAATAAATAAGTAGATACGACATTGACAGGACATTCATGTCCTTACCCTATAGGGGTAGGCAGTAGAAAAATTCTAAATATTAACATACATCAGATATAAATCGTACATGGCATGCAATCGCAAAATACCATTAAAATAAAAAAAAAACAAATCCATTGCCTAGTGACGCGTACAGACCTGCGATCTGGCGTTGTTTGAACCGCTCAGTTAACGTGTCTCTAGATAAATAGAAACAACTTTATTGCAAACCATATACAACAATTCAACAAGTAATAAAAATCTTAATAAATATTATAAACAATAGGCGGTCTTATTGCTAAGTAGCGATCTCTACCAGACAACCATTGCGTGTGATCTTTACGTGTGGTCAAAGTAAGCTTTTAAATGCTACTTTTAACAAGTCCGGTGGTCTGTACGCGACTTTGAAGATGGACGACTTTAACAAGAATAAGATTCAATATAAGTACATCAACATAGTGTTAACACTCGGGTAACGAGTAACTGTGCTTTTGTAGGCCCGTCTAAATTCTAGTATGTTCTCAAAGGCGTGTGTTGTCGTCTGCGTCGACATATTTGATGTGTTGCGCGTGCGCATTGGCGGCGAGGTCCCGCAGGCTCTGCTCGGACGCGGGGCCCAGTTGCTGCACCATGCGCGAGAAGTGGCCATGCTCGTTCTGCAGCAACTCGTGCGGGTGACCGGCCTCCACGATCTCACCCGCCTCCATCACCTGGAACACAACAATGGATTAGGAAAGGACCTAAGTATTCCTGAGGCCGTACCATGAGCTCTCGATTCAGTTCAAAAACTATTCAGTACATAACTTTTCATTTAAAAAAACCTACTTCCGCCATTGCATTCGACTAAATATCAGGATAAACAAAAATGATGAAAAAACCCATAGTGGTGAAGGGGTTATGATACTTTCTGAATGCAAATGCTTGGTTTGTTGCTGAAAATATCAAAATCGCTATATGTATGCCTACAATATTTGAGGAGTTCCCTCAATTCCTCATGGATTCCATCATCAGAACTGGATTCTGAAAAAAATGGGACCAATCTGGAAGTATTTCTATTCAAATAAAAAAAGAATTTTCCAAAACGGTTCATAAACGCCGGAGATATGTTTTCGAACTGAATCGCTATAAGAGCTCATGGTAAGGCCTCTGATCCTGATATTTTCGGGATCAGCCCCCAGTATCTACCTAGGACCTAACCTTTCCTATTATATTATGATGACAAATCTCGTATGACGCCCAAACAATAATAAAATAATAATAATAAATGCTGGACATTTCACACAACATTATCTAGCCCCAAGCTAAGTAGAGCTTGTGTTATGGGTACTAGATAATTGATATACTTAATACAATACATTACATAGACAGATATTTTTTATTATACATAGAAAAATACTCGGAACACCCGGAACAAATATCTGCAGATCGTACATATATTTGTTCCGAGGCGGGAATCGAACCCGCAACCTCCTGCGTCGCAGACGAACCTTCACCCGCCGCGCCACAGAGGTTGTCAAAAACAAAATTATGGTTTCCAAGCGAGATGTGATGCCTAGTAGAATAGATTTTCTGAGAATACGGGCCCTGTTGTCAGGTGTGTGCACCATTCTCTATAAATAAACCGCTTTTAAATTATCACCATCCCTTTCTAATAGACTTAAATAAAGGAAACAAGAGATAATTTTTAGCGAAAATTATCTTATTGTTCTTTACGCAATGGATTTGTAATCAGAATCTGGCTTTAATTTTACTCATACCAATAGCTGCGGTAAAGTTATGTGTGCGAGGCTGAATTTTTTATCTAAATGTTTGCTACGCATTTGGACGGAAAGGTCCAACGCGAGCTAATACAATTTCAAAACTCTTCATCAACCGTTAAGCATCCACTGTTGGACGAGGCCTCCCCCATAGAATACAATGGGAGGATATGCCATAATAACCACATTAACCACGCTTGGCAGGCGGATTGGTGATCGCAGTATTGATGTAAACCCTGGTATGTCATGAGTTTACTTACGACAACTCTGTCGGAGTCGGCGACGGTGTGCAGTCGATGCGCCACCGTGAGCACCGTGCAGTCGGCGAAGTGCTTCCGAATCGATTTCTGAATCAACGCGTCCGTACTGTAGAGAAACAAAACGGTTAATACAACAATAAAAAACAAAAAAAAAAACACCACACTGTCACATACATCGTGATCCAATCCCACACCTAGACACCTGTATTCCCTGTGTCGTGTGTATCAGGAACTACAAGAACCACGTTGTACCACAACGGAACTATTGTAGATCATGCAAATACTTGTCCTGCAGCGAGAACCGAACCCGCATCTCAGCCAGCTACCCGGCCGCTGCGCCATGGAGAACGGTCAGTGATCCGTTATGATCTATTCATTCCATCCATCCTGAACTGTTCAGAGCTTCGAATTACGGCCTCTGGTAAGTATGTCTTTGATCTTGGTTGTTCTATTTTAAGCTCAATATAGTCTAAATAAGGTAGATTGTTCACTTACTTAGGGTCGACGTTAGCGGTGGCCTCGTCCAGCACGAGCAGCTTGTTGCGGGCGAGCGCGGCGCGCGCCAGGCACAGCAGTTGTCGCTGGCCGGCGCTGAAGTTGGACCCGCCGGATGCGACTGCCGACGACAGTGACGTCACACTGTGTTTCAACTCCACCTGGAACCATTACGTCGTATAAATATCATTTTCAGCCGCCTTTAGCAAACCCCACAGCGGAACGTCAGTGCAGGTCGTAACACCCCAATTAGAATTAGAATTAGAATCTAGTCAGGAGTTTTAGTTTTATGTGAAACTAATATCATAATTCATAATATTTTTTTAACCTATTTTAGTTAAAATAGGTTTTTGTCTTGTTTTAACGTATGACATTTTAAATCATCGAGAACAAAACAAAAGCTATTTAAACTAAAATAGGTTTAAAAAAATATTATGAATAAGGCCCTAAAGCCTCTTCACTTCCTTTCAGTCTTCTGGAGATGTTCGTTATGATTTGGACATACCTGTTCCAAAGCAGCCCATATTTCGGCATCTGAGTACTTGTCGAAGGGATCCATGTTGTATCTTAAACTGGCTGAGAACAGCACCGGTTCCTGAGGAATGATCGAGATCTTGGAACGCAGCTCCTGGAATAAAAAAAACATTAATTAACAAATTGCAGATCGGTAGTGTTCCTGCAGTACGCGTTGGTGTTGTGGGAACAAGCCCGCTTTCAGATCCGAAGGTCGGGGTTCGATTTCCAGTACGTGCAACTATGAGAATTTTACTAGAGACAAATCTTATGCGCATTACCCTACCACTAAGTAGATGTGTACTCTTTGCCAACATTCTCCGTTTGCCAACTTTTGAACAAATACAACCATTTCCATTTTGACTGCCAACTTTTTAATTTATTCATAATAGTAGTTACATTTCTTGATAATAGTAGTTAAAGTTTTTCATACAGGTACAGGTACATTCTACGAACTTTTGGGATATTTTACTTTGGGTTTTTTTTTGTTGCTCGTCTGGTGAGTAGCCGGCTGAGATGCAAGAGGTTGCGGGTTCTATTCCCGCTGCGGGACAAATGTTTGCATGATATGCAATTATTTTTTCCGGGTCTGGGTGTTGTGGTACCATGGTACTCATAGTTTCTGATACCTATGACACAGGGAATCCTAGTGTGGGATCAGGACTATGTTTGTGACTGTTGGGTGTTATGTTATGTTGCTACTTTAAATTCCTTATCCTAAACGGTGAAGGAAACCACCAACACGTCTTTGGCCAGCGTGGTGTTGGACTGTCACAGAGAGCAGTGGAGAAGTGGGAACATTATGGGTTGATGTAGGAGTCCTTCCTACGATGTTCTAGAACCTAAAATTTTACTAGTAGCATCAACCAATCTTGACAAGGAAGTATGGTGTAGTATAACACGGATTTCTGTAAGTAAATTAAAGTTATCCAAGTGTCCGCTAGGGGATCTCCACAAAAAATCCATGTTAAACTACACCAAAGGTTAGTCTATAGTTAGTTTAAAACTTAGACTCAGGGCCGCGGCGTGTTTAACGGCCTCTTAAAAGCTAAATTGAATAAATATTACCTTGAGAGCAATAGAGCCAGTTTCAACGTTATCAATGAGGACCTGTCCCTCGATAGGCGCCAGGCGGAACAACGCTGATATCAGGGAAGACTTGCCCGCCCCCGTGCGCCCAACTACACCAACCTAATGAATGTAATACACAGTTTAAGAAATGGCTATGACAGTGTAGCAATGAAGTGTCTCATGTGGTTTTTCACTTTGGAAAATAGGATGATTTTCCAAAGTGAAAAACCACATATACTTTAGTAGAAGCAGCAAGATGGGGAATAAAGATGGGGAATAAAGTTTCTTCAATGGGGACCACCAACATGAAAGCTCAGCGTAAGGCTAGCCCCCACTTGATGGACCGATGGTATTGTAAGTCGCTGAAGTCTGTGGATGGAGGCGATTCAAAACCATTTTTCGTGGAGGCCTTCTAACAGTAGACTTCTTGGTATCGCGATGACTACCTACTGTGATTCCATCCATTTAGATGAATAGGTGAACAACCCACTTACAGTATTGCATACTTATGTGTTGTGTTTCAAAAACAACAAAGAGTTATAAATATGCTAGTGAAAGGGCATTGCAAAATACAGGTTGAACAATTGTAACTCGGGAAAATATGAGAAAGGCAAATATTATGAATAATTTGTATAGGCACGGTTGAATGGCGCCTGCCTATATAACCGGCCTAACAAAGGTTTGTTCATAAACATAAGAAAAGGTAGTTGATCCATTGAACAAACAAAGTGAGTTTTGTACCTATTATGTGAATGTTAAAGAACTTGTATAACTGGCTGATGACCTACGAGTGCTGGCTTAATAGTACAGTCAAATTAGGTGATTTTTTGCAAAAGTGTGGAACTAATTAGATGTAGTCATGAAAACTTTTCTAATTGTTTTGTATGGCTTAAAAATCACCTCTAATAATAAGCATCAGTAATTTCACCCTCCGGAACAGGGTGAAATAGGGTGAAAACCTTAAAATATCCGTAACTTAATGGGGGAAATATAAATAGTCGGTGCAATTTGGCATAGACTTTGAACCGTTATGATCTACATTTGCACCAAGTATTTTTTTAATCCGACATACGGAACATACAAAAATAAAAATCATTTACCAAAAAACTTTTTGTGATTATTACGGCTCCGGGAAAATTAAGGTAGTCGGTGCAAATTGATATACTTATCAGAAAAATGTTCGAAATACATTACCAGGTTTGCACCATGGTGCGTCTCACGGAAGGCACTTTTCCATATTTTATTGTCGCTCTACTTCGGGGAATATTAATGTAGTTCTGGAAATTGACTTAAACTTATTCATTTAATTAGTACTACATCCGCCGGCAGTTTTATACTGTTTTTTTTTACGGAAGATGCATTTGTTCAACTCTGTGTTCCCTACATGCACGTGGTTTTTATTAAAATCATAATGCACTAAGACAGTCTCTCTATACGTAATTTAACTTGCATCAAGTAATTTCTTTCTATTTTAAAATTTACGGCCTTTTTAAGTTTGTACCTAATATTTAAAAGGGTTCCGTAAGCGCCAGAAACGGTGCAAACCTAGGATAAGCTTCTTTTCGTGTCATCTAACGTTTCCATAAGAATCCACGACTACACGACTTAGGTCCACACTTTTTACTAATTTGCCTGTACTATAATGCGAGACGTTTACTGTTTTTTTAATATGCTTTTTAGTGTGCCGTGGTGTGTCCGGCCTGAGAATTGACCGCTCCGTTTCCTCCCGTGGATGCAGTAAAAGCCTTGCTAAGATTACACCAAGGGATAGGCAGCAACATCCATCCGAATACTTAACACCAAACTGCGATCACCAATCCGCTAGCCAAGCGTGGTGATTATGACAAATCCTCCCAATGTATTCAATGGAGGAGGCCTCGTCGAGCATTGGACGTAAACAGGCTAGTGATGATACTTTTTAGTAGATTTTAAAAACGTGATATATTAAAGAAAATGGTATCTTATCACAATAAAATATTGCATTGTCATCAGGTAGCTATGTTTAAAATTTCAAGTCACTAGCTCATCGGGAAGTTAGTTTCAAATCGATTGTAAAATTTGTACCGAACAGACAGACAAAAAAGCACGTTAGTTAAAAGGCTAAAAACAATTCAACATTGAGGATGGTTTTATTTTAAAACTTACATTAACACAACGAGTTATGAGCGCTGACCTTATGCGTAGTAGTAATTTTATGGGTCTGTATAGACAGGCGCGAAGGGAGAGAGAGAGGACACATGCTCAATCAACCCCAGCACTTTCGCCGAGCGCTCATAACTCGTTGCGCGACCTATACCTACTACTAATTTACCCATACGCCTACCTATTGTTATCGCTTACCTTCCATCCACTTTCAATAACAATATTCAGATTCTTCAGCACTGGATCAGCATCCTTCTCGTATCTTAGGAACAGATCTCTGAACACAAGGCGGGCGCGTTTCGGCCAATCAGAGGGCGGGGACGGACCATCGGTCTTCTCCAGCGGAAGTGACGTGTATTGCGTCACTCGTTCGACGCTCGTCATCTGAGATATCACCTCCGTGGCTTGCTTGATGCCGTACTGCACCATGTTCACCAGAATGAGACCCTGGCTGATCGCCAGCCCCACGTCTCCGGACTTTGTCGACCCTGTGGAGATACTTGATGAGCTAACTAATTCTTGAAATGAGCAAGATAGGTATCTGCTATCTCATCCGTAACTAATTATCATCAACAAAAACCTGTACAAGTCCACTGCTGGGCATAGGCCTCCTTCATAGTATGCCTCGACGAACGGTCTAAGCCGCCTCCATCCACGAAGTTCCAGCGACCTTTTAAAAGACGTCAGTCCATCGAGAGGCACACTGCGTCGTTTGGTTTGTGGTCGACACTCGAGAACCTTTATTTCACAACAGTTGTCAGTTCTGCGAGCTAAATGGCTTGCCTATTGCCACTTCAACTTGTAAGTAAATACTAAAGGTAAATTATGTAGCAATAAAGTTTATCATGCTTATTCTAGTCATGACTGCAAAATCAGCGATTTTGATTCTACTGGTTCTAGCGATTATGTGCATCATTCTCTAAATTGAAATCGCGCAATATCAGTACAATATCTCTATACTATTCAGCACCTGCCGATATTGGCCCATCAGACTTTGGATATACGCGAACCGGTTGGGTTATTCCTGAAATCCCCTTTAGAAATCCCCTTTGAAGCTGCTAGTTCAAAATCAAAATCAAAATCAAAATCAGGAATAAAATAAAATATTTAATACAATTCCCGAAATCCCTTTTATTGTGTTTATAAGCAAAATATCATCTCGAATGTCAAATCTCGCATTACGTCTGAAATATCTCGAATGAAAAATCTAAAATAAAGCTTCTATTTAACAGAGAATTCGAGATATTTCAGCCGTAATGCGAGATTTGACATTCGAGATGGTATTTTGCTTATAAACACAATAAAGGGGATTTCGGGAAATGTTTTATATATTTTATTTTATTCCTGAAATCCCCTTGATTTTGAACTAGCAGCTTCAAAGGGGATTTCTAATGGGGATTTCAGGAATAACCCGAACCGGTTGACACTATTTCCCATGATAAATTATTGATTACGTTGATTCCCAAAAGTTACCTAGTCATTTATCTCAGAGACATCATTCAATGACTAATAATGTTAAATCTAACCATTGGTCAAGGTGACAGATAATCTTTGAAAACACCTGTCAAAAAGCAATGGTTACTTGCTAGATCCAGATGGTGGACTTAACAGTTGTTTAACCGCCTGTTATTTGCTGGTGAAATCAAACCTTAAGATCCCTTATTATGATTTTGTATATAATTTTTGAAATATAGACCAATTTAATGTACTCGTAACCTTCAGGAGGAACCTTCCTTCCTTGAGGATTAGTTAAAAAAGTTAGTGAGGCCGTCAGTCTACGGTAGTTTAAAACACGAATTCCACTGGACAGATTTTGATACGGTTTTTACCATAATGTAGTGTGGTGTGTTTATCGAGCAAGGTTTTAGTTGTAGAACTCACCATCATCTCGGAGCAGGAAGGTGTACGCCACTACTATCACATAGGCAGCTGAGATCATGCACAGCCAGATAGAAAAGGCCGTGTTTGTGATGAGAGTCAGATACCTGAAATAATTAAAGTAGATGTTAAAATTTGAAACAATTATAAAATCATCTATAGCTTCAGCCAACGGTCTAGCTCGTGTGGTACCGGGATATTATGATATCTATGTTTCATGCAAATTCATCATAAGTAGTTAGTTTTGTTAGTAGTAGAACTTCTTGTGAAAGAGTTCGTCCGGGGAAGTACTACCACCATACTTATTGCCACCAAGCGGTAGTGCTCGCATTGCTGTGTTCCGTTTTGAAGGGTGCCGGTGAAATTAAAGGCACATGAGACTCTTCATCTTTATGTCTCAGGGTGACGGGCGCAGTGCAATGTCACGTAGGGCGCGTCCTAGGACGTGACCTGTTAGGTAGGTATTGCATTTTGTTATGGGCTAGGCTTACTGCTAAACATCAGGTAGTAACAGTTCTGTAATAAACTCAAATAAAAAAAAAACATCATCTGCCTGGTACAAACAAAACAGTGAGAATACGTGTTCGGTTCCGTGCATTTTATGATTTGTGTGCCGTTTTAATTTATTTGGTTAACTGTTTCATGAATTCTACTGGCCAGTGAACTTTGTATTTTAGCTGTGATTAAAATTTTAAGTTATAAAACTGTGAAAGAAAGTCTTGTGAGGTCCACTGCTGTACATCGGTTCTTCGGCATATTGTATAACATAACATAACACCCAACAGTCACATACATAATCCTGATCCCACACTAGGATTCCCTGTGTCGTAGGTGTCAGGAACTACGAGTACCATGGTACCACAATACCCACCCACAACAAAAATTTGGCCTCCCCCATAAAATACCACGATGAACGGTCTTGAACCGCCTCCTTTCAGACTTCCTGCGACCTTTAAGATGTCGTCGGTCCGTCTAGGGGGCCTTCCTACACTGCGCCGTCCGGTTCGTGGAATTGAGAACCTTTCCCAACGGTTGTTGTTTCAGTGAGCTATATGGCCTGCCCATTGCTACTTCAACTTTCTATCTTGAAAGCTATAACAGTTCATTTATAGGCATTGCTAAACATTCACAATTTCTGTAGTAGGATTGTTCATTATCATGTAATGTGTCCTTGAACATCATTGCTCTAATCTAAATAGTGAAATTACAGTTTCATTCCATCAACGGATATTTTTTGCACAATATTTCAAAGTCATCAAATGATAATTACTAATTACTTTTTTTTTCATTGATAATGGTCATATCACTGCAAGGAACATAATTTGTATCACTGAGATATACATGTCTATATAATGGGTTGAAATTGACAAATGATTATTGATTACCTTAGCGATATGTCTATTTTTGGACTATTTCAGATTTATCATGAGCCGTTGGAACGCAAACTACTAGACAATATTGTGATAACTTATCTGTGATTATACTTTATTAATTTTGGCATCAGCGTAAAGCTTCTGATATCAGCGTGGAAGATCAAATACAGATATCAGTGTGCATATTTGCAAACGCGATATGCGCGCATTACGTTGCATAAAAAATTGTTACGTGTTACGTCTGTGTGTATTTTTTATCTACGTCACCGATTACATTGCAAAAAAGAACAAAGATAGAAAGATACCAATACAAGCATAATTACCTAGTTAAATTCTATGAATATAAGTTTATACAAATATTTAATATACTAAAAATGAAATGCTTGGTAATCTACATTTTGCCCGACTGAAGGATTATGACTTATGTTCACTACTATTAACATTTTACTAAATACAAAATTTTCAGCAATACTTCTTCCGTAGTAAGTACCTCATAACTCCAAACATAGACACATGGAGATACAACTGAGCATTCTCTCGGGCAGAACATTGAGCATCTACCGTTCTATATTGTCGATCTGAACCTTAGTCATTAGCAGCTTTTAGACGTCCACTGCTAGACGAAGCCTCCCCCATGGAATACAATGGGGAGAATTGCCCTAATCACCACGCTTGGCAGAATTCATATTGAGTACTCAGGTGGATGCTGCTGCCCGTCCCCTGGTGTAATCACTCAGTCGGCTGTTAGGACATCCACGGGAGGAGATGGAGGGGTGTATTCTTAGGCCACACGCAACAGCAACCTTCATTAGAAAATATAAATTCGCTAGAAAATATATATTTCGCTAGAATAATTAACATTCGCTAGAATGCCCATTACAAGTGAATGCTCAGGTTGTGTTTTGTTAGTAAGTTAATAGCTTACCAAGCGGCCGTGTGCACGTCTTGCTTATCGTCGAACTGTCTTATAAGCATCTGTTGCGCTCCGCAAGCTCGGATGGTGTTCAGCCCCGCCATGCTCGCCGATACGTGGGAGAATACTGGACTCCTTGACACGCCTTCAACTCTGTACAAACAAAATAGTACATTACTACAATAGATTAGACGATATTTATTATATTATTTATTGGTCTGCGCTGAATCTTACGCGCTCTCGTATCATAGATTTCATAATACTATTCAACAAATATCTGAATTGTTATCTTTTAATGGGAAGACATTTCATCTCTTGATTGATTTCATTAGGTATGTATTTTTTTAGCTGCAAATCTGTTATTAATAAAATACGAAGGAGTCGAAAGATTAGATCGAAAGCATTGACAGTTTATAGAGATTTTTTATTAATTTTATGCTCATAGGTTAGAATATTTCTGTAAGCAAACATTTATTTGTGACGAGTTTTACGAGTCTCATATGCTATGTATTTATTTATACATTATTGCTCAAATGGTAGACAGACTGATAAACACTACATGATATACACAGGACTGGACGGTAGATGTATTGATCCACCCCTCACTTACTTACGTAAGTATAATTAGGGTAGTCGGTAAAAAAATGTTTGCGTACCTTTTGACAGTCTGAGCTGTGTTGAGATACATAACAGTCCACAGATACATGAAGATACCGCACACAGCCGTCGTCACCACCATGTATGGGTTAACGATGGCGATCATCACCAGAATACCGATCATCACCATGAATACCTGTTAACAAATATCATGAAGTATTAGGATCATTGTTTGAATTAAAATAAAATAAATAAATAAATGCTGGACATTTCACACAACATTATCTAGCCCCAAGCTAAGCAGAGCTTGTGTTATGGGTACTAGATAACTGATATACTTAATACAATACATTACATAGATATTTTTTATTATGCATAGAAAAATACTCAGAGCACCCTGAACAATTATCTGCAGATCGTACAAATATTTGTTCAGAGGCGGGAATCGAACCCGCAACCTCTTACGTCACTGGCGAACCTTCGCCCGTCGTGCCACAGAGGTCATCAATTACAGTCACATGACTTTTCATATTTGTCACAAAAATTTTTTTTGTTTTTTTGGCGCATTGCGCTAATTGCTTGCCATTATAAATAAATAAATAATAAAATATCAATGCGAGAGGAGCGGGTTCGATTTCCGCTACGGTACAAATGTTTGCATGATCTGCAAATATTTATGATTTCTATGGTAGTGACCGTTGGGTGGTATGTTATTTATAAAGTTTGCTGCGGAAATCGTTATTTATCCAAATAAAACGAGTTAGGTACAAAAGGATAACAAACACATTGTTAAAGATGAAACGCGAAGACCTACGGATGATGGTGGGCATCATCACGGGACACTGATCTCAACCACCATCTGCTGAAGACAGGGGCTACGGACAGTGGGCTATGTCGTGGCTGTCTTCAGGACGAGGAGACAGTGGAGCATGTTATATTGTACTGCACAGCCACAAATGAAGCCAGGAAAAAAAACCGGACTCCAGGAGCTGATAGAGTCCTGTTTAACTTCATCCGTTACTCATTCGGGAACACTGGACCAGTGCTGCCATCAACCCAGAGTCCTTCTCCGTTATTTTAAGGAGTTGGGCTGGCTGGGGTAGGGTTAGCAGGGGGGCAATGCACAATACACCTCAATGCGGGAAGTCAGTGCAGATCATATCTCCCCCTTTTTCAATTAGAATTAGAATTAGATGAGCGCTAATCAAATCGGCCGAGACAAAAAACAAAACTCATCCGATCAAAACCGATTATCTTGCCGATTACCTTGGCTTCCATGCGCGCCTAGCCTTAGTAGGAAAAAATCAATAATCATTATCATTATCGTCATACGAAACGACCTCTGCACGAGCAGCGGGCGAACAGCCGGCTGAGAAGCGAAAGATTCCCGCTGCGGAACAAGTTTGCATAATCTGCAAATATTAGTACCGAATCTGGGTGTTGAGGTACCATGGTACTCGTAGTTCCTGATATCCACGACACAGGGAATCCTAGTGTCAAGATCCTGGGATCAAGATCTATGTACGTGACAGTTGGATGTTATGTATGTATGTCATTGGTTTCAAAAAAAATACCAATACTTTCAAGGTTTTGATTAAACCCGATATAGTTAACCATAGGTAATTTTTACTAAAAACTAAGAACTGACTTCAATTCCTGAATATTTACAATGAAAACTTAAAAAAACTCCTAACAGTTAAGTAGTGCTGTGGCTTCCATCGTCAGCTCAGCAGCATGAAGTGATCGAGTCCCAGATCCAAACAACTGAATCATTAATAGATTTCGTTTGATTTGAAAGAGTTCATCGAATATAATGTAAATAAATATAAAATTTGAGAATTTCCCTCGATTTCCATGAGATACCGTCATCAGATTCTGACTTAGTGATGATGGGACCACCTCAAGAGAATAAGAGACCCTTTCAAACAAAGAAAATATTTTTCAGAATCGGTCCACAATTGTCGGAGAAATCGGTGAAAATACATAAAAAAAAAATATACAGTCGAATATAGAACTTCCTCCTTTTTTGAAGTGTGTTAAAAAGTAGGATAGGTATTCTTAATTTAAATACTCTTGTTTGGTATTAACTTAGTAAAAAAAGTAATTCTTACTTGAATACTGTCCAAGAACATCCTAGGAAGAGTTTCATCGACCACCCCCATGTCTTTGGAGAATCTGTTGAGGATCCGGCCCGAAGGATTGGTGTCGAAGAACCGCATGGTCGCCGCGAGGATATTGCCGAACATTTGGTTGTGCAGCTTTATGGAGCTGCGCATACAAACCCATAGGAATAGTATTGATCTGAAAACAATATCACTTTATTATTTTACAAACACGCATACTTATATTATTCTTATCAGGTATTTTAGGGTAACATTTTCAAAAAATATATAAATGTAGTAAAAAACAAGGAAAAACATGTTCCAGGACGACATGCCCTATGAGCTCCCCTATTTTTTTACCCTCGTTTGACCGCGATCTCACCTGTTGGTAAGTAATGATACAGCCGACGATGGAGCACGAAGGTCTAGAAGGCACCTATTCATTCTTGCCTTGAAAAGACCCAAATTATAGATTTTAGGAAAGACAGACGACGGCAGTGAGTTCCACTCCTTAGCAGTTCGCATAATAAAGGTGGAACCGAAACGCTTAGTACGAATGGAAGGAATACTAATGAGGTAAGGATGGTACTGAGCCGTGCGCCTGCTCGTCCTATGATGAAACAGAGATGGTGGGATCAGATCATATAGTTCCTGGGCACATTCTCCGAAATGCAACCTATAGAAAATGGAAAGGCTAGCAACATTACGGCGGTGCTCGAAACTCTGGATCTTAGTCTCCGCCATATATTGCTGCCCTATAAGCCTGAAAGCTCTGCGTTCAATTGAGTCTAAGGCAGCTAGCTGGTGTTTGGCCGAGCCATCCCAAACATGGCAGCAATACTCCATACCAGGCCGGACTTGTGCTTTGTATAAGTTGAGAAGCTGTCCCGTTGTGAAGTATCGCTTTACCTTATTCAGGATACCCAGCTTCATAGCAGCTGTTTTTGCCTTTGACTCGATGTATGAGCCGAAGTTGAGAGTAGGCGAAAGCCAATGTAGGCCTATGCAATTGTTTGAGAATATGGGCCCAAAGCTGGGTAAGGCATTGGATTATTTTGAAAACTTATGTTAAACTCTGAGGTTAAAGAAGGTAGTTTTTTCCAAAATTATCTTTACCATACTTACTACATTTTGGCAGACGGATTAGTGATCGCAGTATTGATGTTAAGTACTCAGGGGGATGCTGCTGGCCATCCATTGGTGTAACACATTAGTCGGCTTTTACGACATCCATGGGAGGAAGATGGGCTATTATACTATACTATCTTTTCAATTGCAATACAAGGTCACCCACCTTTCAGTTGTAAGAATAATGCAGGCAATGATTCCGATGCTCCAAATATAGATATAGTATGTGTCGTTCACTTGAGTTTGGTCAATCGTAGTTCCATTCGTCATGTTTTGCAGTGTCTTCGCAGTTTGCAGTAAAGTCCCTATGATCGTGTGGTTCGGTTTTGTATTAGAACCGAGGGCTTCATCGTTCATTATTAATGAATCAGTATCGTTGGCAATGTTCGTAAGGTTCAAATTGGTCATGTTTCCAATATTGCTGAACGATTCTACGTTATACATTGTTTCTACATCATTCATCCTGAGAAATAAAAAAAACGGTTTAGTGGGAGTCTGACTCGCTTAGAGAGGGTTTCGCGTAAATAGGCTACCATAGTAACCTAGACCAATTGAACTTTAGTCACATTTTCTCTTCACAAATATTTTCCGTTTCCCGTAGGAATAAAAAAAATTTGGATTTTCGTTTAGGCATTTCTGTAAACTATGAGGAAAGTTCTATATTCTGTATTTTTTTAAATTTTCAACTCAGTATTTCCGAAGATAATAAGATACGTGTGTATTTGGGTGGCGTGGTGTGGAAGTGGTTAAAAACTATGTAGGTATGTAAGTTATAAAAAAAATCTTTAAGAATTTGTTTAAATTAAAAAAGTAGTTTGCTCTCTAAATTAACCTCCACTGTAATTGGGTCACCTAACTCTGTATAATTATGTAGATACCAAATTTTTTTACTCCTTTATTTTCAGAGAAAATAAGCTATGACAGACAGACAGACAGACAGATAGACAGACAGACAGACAGACAGACAGACAGACAGACGGACAGACAGAAGGCCAGACAGATACGATCACGACCAGACGAGTGATCCTATAATGGTTCCATTGGTACCTTTTCGGGTACGGAACCGTAAAAAGATAATCATTATTGCTAAGGTTTAGTACATATCTGTAATAGCTTTAATAACTCAATCAAATAAAGATTACAGTACATATTATCTGTATTCGAATTGTCAAAATGCCATAGTTGCTCATATTAGATAACATAAATACATGGAAATGTAAACTTTAAGCCGTACAGTTTAGTGATTATTTTGGATTAATGGCTTACCAGTATGTGAGCCACAGATCGCTCATGGAAGTGATGACCTGCGCGGCGACAATCGAGAGGAAAGTCAGCGTCAGAATGGCCCAGCCCCCGCCGGCGCGGAAGTACTGACCATACACCCGTATCGACACGCGACCTGACACACATAAGTGGAACATTCTTTATCGCACACAAACAGATGAGTTGTCAGCATTTGAATTAAAAAAACAATGCATCATAAAGATAGATAAGCGTTAAAATGTTTTATTGATCGTACGCCACTTCAGAGAACGATGTCTGAGTTTTAACAAGCAATTGACACGGACGTATGGTCACAGAATAAATATCAGTACCAGTATGGTGTAGTGTAACATGGATATTTGTATGGAAAATGAGGTGCAGAGTGTAAGCTAGGGGCGCTCATCGGTGTCGACATACTACACCATACGTCCGTGTCAATTGTTTGCAAAAACTTAGACTCAGTCTCCAGGAAGCTAATCCTCTTATTCATAATAAATTTTTAAACCTTTGATAGCTAAAATAGCTTTTGTCATATAACATATAGTACAGTCAAATTAGGTGATTTTTTGCACAAGTGTGGAACTAATTAGATGTAATCATGAAAACTTTTCTAATTGTTTTGTATGGCTTAAAAATCACCTCTAATAATAAGCATCAGTAATTTCACCCTCCGGAACAGGGTGAAATAGAGTGAAAACCTTATAATATCCGTAACTTAATGGGGGAAATAGAAGTAGTCGGTGCAATTTGGCATAGACTTTGAACCGTTATGATCTACATTAGCACCAAGTATTTTTAAATCCGACATTAAGGAACATACAAAAAAAAACATTTACAAAAAAAACTTTTTGTGTTTATTACGGCTCCGGGAAAAGTAAAGTAGTCGGTGCAAATTGATAGACTTATCAGAAAAATGTTCGAAATACATTACCAGGTTTGCACCTTGGTGCGGTCTCACGGAAGGCACTTTTCCATATTTTATTGTCGCTCTACTTCGGGGAAACCTAATGTAGTTCTGAAAATTGACTTAAACTTATTCATTTAATTAGTACTACATCCGCCGGAAGTTTTATACTGGTACGTGGTGGGTGGTGGTGGTGGTGGTTTTTTACGGAAGATGCATTTGTTCAACACTGTGTTCCCTACATGCACGTGGTTTTTATTAAAATCATAATGCACTAAGACAGTCTCTCTATACGTAATTTAACTTGCATCAAGTAATTTCTTTCTATTTTAAAACTTACGGCCTTTTTAAGTTTGTACCTAATATTTAAAAGACTTCCGTAAGCGCCAGAAACGGTGCAAACCTAGGATAAGCTTCTTTTCGTGTCATCTAACGTTTCCATAAGAATCCACGATTACACGACTTAGGTCCACACTTTTTGCTAATTTGCCTGTACTAATATACATTTGCATATAACATTTGGGAACTACCCGTTTTGGCGTATGTAATTTTACATCGAACAAAACAAAAGCTATTTTAACTAAAATAGGTTTCAAAAATTATTATGAACTAGTTGCGCTCCGCGGTTTCACCCGCGTGAATAATGATGAAAATTTATGATGATGATGATGGTGAAAAGTAGCCTATGTGTTAATCCAGGGCATAAAGTATCTCCATTCCAAATTTCACTCAAATCCATTCAGTAGTTTTTGCGTGAAAGAGTAACAAACATCCATACTCACAAACTTTCGCGTTTATAATATTAGTAGGATAAAGGGGTTAGTCTCAGGAGGCTATTTTGCAAACAAATGACACGGACGAATGGTGTAGTATAAAACGGATTGCCGTGGTTTGTCCGATGGGCAGCAACGTCCAATGGGGGAGGCCTCATCCAGCAGTGGACGTCCGACGGCTCATGATGATGATGAACACGGATTTTGTATGGCGACACCGATGTGCACACTTTGCGAACTTAAATTTCCATACGAAAATCCGTGTAACACCAAACGACCGTACAAATTGCTTGTTAAAACTTCGGTCTCTGTGCGTAGAGCGACGACAATGCCCGGAACAGTAAAATGACTCACGTAATTTTCGGGAAAAGTTTCGTATTGTTAAATAAGCGTCTCTACTCAAATGGGTTCTATTCGAGGTCAAACGCTCAGAAAAATACATGATTTAAATTATAAAAAAGCTATACATATGCATTAGCGCTCAGAATTAGCAAATTGAAGTGGCAATGAGAAGGTTATATATATATATATTATATAGCTCACAGAACCGACAACCGCTGTGGAATAAAGGTTCTCGAGTGGCGACCACGAACCGGACGACGCAGCTTAGGACGGCCTCTTCTCGATGTACCAACGACATTATAAGGGTTGGTGAAAAGCAGCTCGAGAGCATTCGTCGTGGAAAGTCTACATCCAGCACTGGACTTCTTTCGGATGATGATGTATTTACCTGATTCCGTCGCTTCAGCCTCTTCTTGTTGGTCTTCCTCAAAAGTTTCCACTCCATATTCAGAACCAAGTGCAGTACTGGTCGTGCTAATGTATGACTGTTAATTAAAAAATAATTTTAGTGAAAAATATTTTAAATCAACTAAAAGATAGCGGAAGGTTGGGTAAACAATAAAATGATTAAAAATAGTAATTAAAATGTTAATTATCCTTTTGACATTATTGTAAAAGAATCCTACAGCTCCATTGTTTTTATAAAACAACAGACTTAAGTAAGGTCAATTGGTTGGACACAGAAAAAAAAAGATTTTCACAACGGTGATTTTATATTTTTAAACATATCCTGAGCATCCTTCACTACCGTGTTGTGTCCAACCTAAGAATAGACTCCTCCATCTCCTCCCGTGGATGTCATAAAAGCCGACTAAGGAATACATCAGGGGATGGGCAGCAGCATCCATCTGAGTACTCAACACAAATACTGCGATCACCAATCCACCTGCCAAGCGTGGTGATTATATGGCAATTCCCCCCATTGTATCGGATGGGGGAGGCCTCATCCAGGAGTGGAAGCATAATGACTGCTGATGATAATAATGATGTGCATTTGGACATCTTTTGCAGATGAACAATTTAATTGCCCGCAAAATCACAGCCTCTATAAATAAACTCAAGTCCATTGACACCCGGGACTTCACCAGAACATCACGATATCTCTAAGGAGCTACTACGCTGACCCAGTTGGCATGTACGACTTTTTAATTGTAGAACATCACGGCTAGTTAGAGCTACGCTACTATTAGTCACTATGCTAACATAGCCCGCTCCAATGGAAGACACTGGCGCATGGGCGTAGCCAGGGGGGGGGGGGAGTTTGAGGGTTCAAACCCCCTCCGAAATAGTTGAAATGTTGACAAAATCTGATACTTTTTGAAGAAACACCAGTGTGGTGATTGTGTTTTTTTTTCACATGAATATTAATGTCATTTTGTGTACATTTTTGTTGTTTTCTTTTCTCGAAACCACCCGAAACTAAAACCTGGCTACGCCCGTGCACTGGAGCAAGGATATTATAGTAGCTGCTTAAGTTTAGGTATTTTACGTCCAAGCTGAACGTCAAAACGCGCGACTCTTTATTCCCTCCCGCCCTTACAAAGTCTTCATTCTTTTTATTAGCTGAGAAACGGTATGTGCTATGTTTAAATGGTCAATGGGTAAATCATACCTGAAAAAATTACCTACAAACAAGTTCTTATACTAATTTTTTTGTGAGTTATAGTTTCCGAGAAAATGGTTCTATAAAATTTACAAAAAATTTACGACGACCAAAAAATTAAAATTTTTAAGCTAGCGCACTAAATATTATTGATACATAGTGATTTCGCCAAAGAAGACACATACTCTGATGTTGACGCTGCTTATGTTAGCTTCATTCAAAAATGTTATGTAAATGTTTATATGAAGATTTCTGGAAACTGATCCTTGGAATAGTTACACCGTGTTTTATATGTTTCGATTGAATTTAAAATTGCCTGTAAGTGCAAAAGACAAAACACTATGGGCCTTATTCATAATCATTTTTTAAACCTATTTTAGTTAAAATAGCTTTTGTCTTATTCTCTCTGATGTAAAATGTCATATGTCAAAACAAGACAAAACATATTTTAACTAAAATGGGTTTTAAAATGATTATGAATAAGGGGGTTAGTAACTATTCCAAGGACAATCCGATTTATATAGTAACTAGCTCTATAGGCTATGGGATGATATTGTTTCCAAGATGTAAATTTACCAGAACAGACATGGCGCGTTGCCGCAGGAAGGCGGGCGGCTTCATGTGCTCATCCACTTGTTCCTCCTCCTCAAGCTCGGCGAAGAGTGGTGACTTCGACACCTCTTCGAAGTCGCCTATCGTTTCAATTTCGCCCTGAAATAAACGAGGTGTTCTCATTTTCAAGTCAAGTCAAGACTGGTACTGAGAGTATTGCTATTGGTTCCTGTTTTAGGTCAGTGATAGCGGTTTGGTAGCCCCGAAAACGGCCTTGTAACCGCTGGTGTAAGATCCAGTGTGGTGAAAGGATCAAGTGCGCCTCGCAGAGACTCCTTTCATGCACAAATTTTCAAGTAACTTTGAACACTCTCAACTATCGCAGTATACAAACCGAATGTTATAATAACTCAACACAGAGCTAGTGAGTGTGAGCATGTCTTTGAATTTTCAGCTACAGGACATGTCAGGTTCGTCATGATTGAACCATATTTTATCATTTTTGATATGTGTGTGCATGCACAGACCACAGACGTGTTCGAAATCGTCACGAAACGTGAGTCGTTCCCCCAACTCGCTCAACAAAAACTCGCCCACGTTTGTCCAGTTGGGGAATTGCAAAATTGAATTATTTTCGTTCCCCAACCCGCCTACTTTCTAATCTGTCTATTCCAGTACAGTCAAAGACCAATAACGTTATACAAAAATATGAAATAAATAAGACTATTTTTATATAGAAGCCGGTGCATGAACATATGCAATTTGGGTTTTTTAAATTAATAATTAGGTAATTACATATGTATATGTTATTGTTTGTTTTTATTTGTTTTTTGTTTGATGTTTTAAGTATTTTTATATTGTAATTTTATAATTTAATAATTTTGTTTTGGAATCGACGGATTAGAGTACGTAGGCGAGTTTTGTTGAGCGAGTTGGGGAACTACTCTGAAATGTGTCTAAGGATAAATTTGGCTCTGGGAGGTATTAGTCCAAAGATCAGAATGTCCAAGGTGTTAAAATGTACAGATGCTACAAAGACATATCAATAAGACAACAGTCAATAGTGTGATCAATAAGTACAAATGGTGAAATGTCCAAGGTCTTTCAATAACAATAACCTATTTAAATAAGGTAAAACAGACGCGTTTTAGGTTTAATTGTACAAATATGTTATACCACTTGTGCAAATACTCATACATTAAATAACTAATTACAAGCACAGATGTTTGTACAGACATTGATTCATATTAATTTATTTCAAACCTTAGGGACTTTATGAACACTTAGTTTCGTCATTTCGTTTACATCGTAAGTAGGACACAAAATAAGAAAAATAAAAAACTATGCATACTAAGGTACAATAAGGTACCTAGGTACATTTGTGAGAGCGACATATTATGTGTTTTAAAAATAATTTTGTTTGTGTTAGCTTAACAAGTAAGCAGTTAGGTACCTAAGTACTAAGTAACAAAGTAGTTCACAAGCAAAGTGGGCGTAATAACTATAATGAATAATTATTTTTAAAATAAAATATACTCATAAACAGTCAAATAAAAACACTTAAAGTATTAACTAAGGAACACGAGGAAACATAATTTTATTGAAATTTATAAAGTTACAATCGAATGAAATTGCTTTTTCCCAAGAAGGACGTAGGTACTATAATTAAGATTTTACGGCAACTTCGTGTTTTTTTTATCGAGCCATCTTTATTCAATCGTGTTTCTCTAACTGGTTAATCTAATTTTTAGTTTCATTTAAAAACAAAAGTTGAATTAGTTAGTCGTAGTTTTAAACGTCGAAAACATGTAAAAACTTCACCCACTTCACATAGGAAACGACAAAATTACAAATTATGTTACATTATTTTCAAACCGACGGTAATATTAAGAAGTAGCTCGCTAAGTACTTTATAACTAAACTTATATTGTGATAAACAGAAATAAGCCTTGTCTTAAAATACCAATAACATTGTTTAGCCGCTCGTGCACCAAATGTCAAAGTTTCCTACCAAAATGTGCAGCTGTAGTGGCCCTTGGCGCCTGAGCGGATAATATAGAATTTAATTTGGAACTCATGCTATAGTGGTACCATTGATGTGATGTGATTGACGTACATCAATGATAACGTCTAAAATGTGCTATGTCATGCAGTTATGTGTCCTCTAATAATAGGCACCGTTCCTAGCAGACGTTCGTAGGTGTGTGTGTGTGTGTGTTCAGCGTAAAGACTGTAGATAAAGTTATCGTGTTCTGTCTGTAAGTTTTGAACACGAAGATGTAGAACTACTATTTGATCTGTGGTTTTATCACACACGACACTACTTATGATTGTCACTTATTTATAAAATCACTGTCCTACAGCGATAATCTCAATACCTTGCCTTGTCACAACGTGTGTTATAACCGTTATCTCAACTATGACTAGCATAAAAGAGTGAACAATTGTCAAAACACATGACAGCAACTTCATAATCACGACAAATCATGAAAAGATAGGAGCAATTTAGGTACTTACATTACGCAATATGACAACACTGTTTGCAGTTTTCAGGTGATGAAGCTGATGGGTCACGAGGATCCTAGTGGAACGTCGCAGGAAGCCGTTTACACATTCAGAGATGAGGTGTTTACCGACGTGGGTGTCCACAGCCGATAGCGGGTCGTCCAGCAGATAAATGTCAGCCTGCAGGAAAGAAACAAATGAGTAACTGTGGTACAATCACAGGCAAATTCAATAATGATATTTCAGCAAGTTTTCGATATATTTTCAGACTGTTTGACGAACCATGAATAAGATTAAAGTTTAGAGACAACAATGATAGGCAGCAGGTTCATTCCTATACCTACTCTGATTTTTAATTTTAGACATTTTTTGTAAACAAAGAAATGTCACTGTGTGTATAAGTGTCATGTATGTGTATCATATGTATATATGATATGATATGGGTATATCTTGACATTTCTTTGTTTACAATAAATGTCTAAGATTAAAAATCAGAGTATAGGTAGGTTAAATAGACGTCGTTATAAGTTCTTGGTTTAAATGTTTTCGCAAAAAGCTATAAATTTAGTAATGTGTATATACTTAATTATGTAGTCGATCGAGCGAAGGTAACGATATGCAATGATTATAATGAATATATATATATAAAATCGTTGCGTGACTGACCGACTGACAGACTATAATATATACGCATGCCTAAACCGTAAGTCCTAGAGATCTGAAATTTGGAGGGTACGTTACTTTTGTGGTCAAGGCTTGCACTAAGAAAGGAATTTCCAAAATTCACCCCTTAAGCGGGTGCAGCGGGGGGTACTAACTTCGTATGGAAAAAAACGCGCAAAGTCGCTGGCGTTTCACTAGTTCGATATTTGCTCAGACGATATGAACATGAAGGTAAACATGTGTTTAAAGATAACCGCTCAAATGATACCTACATAAATTAAATGCAAATTAAAAGTATGTAGGTACTTAAATATAAGGTAGTAAGTACATTATACTTCAATCACGTAGTGAAACTCTTAGAATAGCTCTCTCCATAGCCCGCGGCGCGACTCTAAGCTTGTCTATACGGCCAATAGTTAGCGAACATTATCTCGGTGTCGTTAGTCATCACTGGCAGCACGCACTGAAGACTTTTGTCGCAGAGGCTCAGATACCTGAATTCACAATGAGCAAATCCATAAAAGAACCAAAACTGGACCGAGTTATGCAGAAGGCAGCCAAATGGGGCTAACTACAAACCAAAATATGAGCGTTTTTCTATCGAAGGTTGCACTTCAGCTATTTATTAATTAATATTATTTTTTGTAATTTAATTACAAAAACTAAAAAAAGTTAATAAATAGCTGAAGTGCAACCTTCGATAGAAAAATGCTCATATTTCGGTTTGTAGTTAGCCCCATATGGCTGCCTTCTGCATAACTCGGTTCAACTGTCAATCTTTGGGGAATAAAGGTTCTCGTGTGGCGACCACAAACCGGACGACGCAGTAGACGAAGGCTCTCTTTTCTTGTGGCATTTTCAGGAGGAGTCCTATGCCCAGCAGTGGACTTCTAAATACTGATGATGATTACATTCTATTTTATCAACAAACACTCATTCGTGAATCATATGTTTAAGAGCGACGCATAAATATTTGACCGTATAGTGGACGTTACAATAAAGAAATCGTTTTTTTCGACAATACTATCCTACTAATATTGTAAATGCGACAGTTTGGATGTTTGTTTGTTATTCAAACACGCCGTAACGGCTGAATCGATTTCGATAACACTTGGTTTATACAAAGATTACTTCTAATCGCGGTACCACGCGAGGCGAGCCGCGGGCGAATACTAGTTAACTATGATTTATTTAGACGACAGCTTATTCATTTATCAGTATTATCTACCTACAGGTATCGTTGATTAAATAATAGATAGGGTATCTGCTATATCAACATTTCTCATTACCAATAAAGAAGAGTATAATTTACCGTAGATATAGTTAACTCGAGTAGCGTGCTCCATATGTTGGCTTCTATAGTAGGTGTTTAATTAAACAAATATTGGAACACACAATTCAATACCTTGTTTACTTATTTAAAGTGACAAATAAGACATGGGTGGATATAAGAGGTTTTTTAATCTTATCTTTGTATTCATCTGATAGTTTATGAAAATGTACATGTACTCTGTACTGAAAGAGGAAAATCATAAACACTTTTAATAAAATATAGGCCGTTTAGCCATATAAGTTTCGCGTAGATTGTCTAAGACAGATATTATGTAACAAAACGCCAGCCGACGAAATTAAGGTACAAAGTGGAAATGAAATATGCAAATCTGTGAATATTGCTATAGCAAGTTCTTTGTCATGATTACGAACGGGCCTTGGATGAGATATGGACCTTTGAACTATCATTTTGCTTTTAAAATGACTTTGTTTTTTTAATTAAAATGCCATTTAGCGGGCAATTATTTAAATTAAGTTTTCCTTATTATTTAATATCTTTTTTATTTTATTTGTGTTTAATTCTGTAAGCCATGTTGTTATTTGTCATAATAAAATGTCTGGTAACTTTTCATAATCAGTTTAACTTTTGGTAATCAGTGTTTAGCGACTGCCGTATGCCGTGGTGCGCATGGTCTGGCCTATGAATGTCTCCCTTGGATGTCGTAAAAGCCGATTGGGATTACATCAGGGGATGAGCAGCAGCATCCACCTGCTCACTCAACACGGACACTGCTATCACCAATTCGCCTACCAAGCGTGATGATTATGGCAATACCCCCCCCTTCCCCATAATATTTTATGGAGGAGGCCTCGTCCAGCAGTGGATGTCTAAAGGATGGTGGTTATGATAATCATTCCGATTCTGTCACTCACATTATGACCATTATGAAAGGAGACTATTCACGCTTGATACAAGTTTGGGCCCAGAAACGGAAATGCCGACCAGTAAAATTTTTTTTATTAAACTATTAGGCACATCAGTTTGAGCATATGTTACTATTACGCCAAAGCTAGGGAACCAATACTTTGGCTAATATCGTAGTTTGAAAAATCCAATTTCCCATACATTTCAAAGAAAAATAAATGTTTATATTTTAATGATATTAAGATATGAACTTATTCAGGGGCCCATTATCAACATTTTTTGAGTAAAAGTGACAAACAGACAAGCTCAACCTTGCACAATAATTGTATTTTGTGCAATAACAATTCTATTATTATTGTCTGTCTTAAAAAACTCAGTTCCATGCGGCTTTGGTTACATCGGACGGCTACTTTGAACACAAACTAAGCGCTTCTGTGACAGAATTTAGTCATTCGATGACTTACAAAAATCGCACCCCAGGACCAGGTCCTAGCATTCTATGGCGGAAGCCTATGTCTATCAGTGGACATCAACCGGCTGATGATGTACATACCTCTCTATAGCAGGCTCGTGCAAGACCTATGCGGGCACGTTGTCCTCCACTCAGACTGATGCCTCTCTCTCCAACCAGGGTCGAATCTCCCGCCGGCAGCAGCTCGAAGTCACGCAGGAGTGCACACGCTGTCACGGTCTTTTAAACAAAAACAATTTAAATTTACTCTTTGAAAAGGCTTTGGAGAAAAATAATCGTAAGAGCTTTTAAAAAAATCATACTCAATGCGAGTCTTTGTTAAAATGACGTAAAAGCCATACCATAAACATAAACTTCATTCAATTCATGCAGTCCATAAGAGGAAATCAAGGAAATTACAGTATTTGTATAATAGGAAATCTTACGTAAGTCAATTTATCATACATAATAAATTGTCTAGTCACAATGAACAGAGCTTTTATTTATTTACTTTTACATTATGCTGATGTTATGAAGAATATTTTTGTACTGGAGATAAAATACTGTATTACTTCTAAGAGAGAATATCACTGAAAACCCGATAAATTTATGTCATTTCATTAAGAGTAATGAAATAAAACGATCAATTCGATATAAGTATTTACACTTACACAATGCGTGGTAGGTGTATCTGAATAACCGTCCTAGATCCCCATAACATATTGACCAAATTACAGTGACCCAGAATTGTCTAATGTCTTACAATAGTGAGTATCGCTCGAGACAAATTTAAAATGAACCGCTAAGAAATAATTCACAATTTCTGCGGCGGATACATACTTAACATAAATTGAGCGTAAACTCGAGAATATAATAATATATTTGTAAAACAAAACAATGACGATAGTCATCTTTAAAAAAAATTAGGTTACCTATTTGCAATGTATTTTATGCACTAACAGATTATGATATGATTATAACCAGTCTGGACAAAAAAACAACATAAATTTAACCTAAAAATACAATCAGCTAAATTGAATCACAAGAAATTAGCGTCTCATTTGGGTATCTCTACTATAACGATAATTAAAAATAGGTGTATTCGATAAAAACGTAAAATAACTAGGTTCTAGGTTAATCGTATTTTACTCTAGGAAAATTATCTAGGTACTAGAGCATTTAGCTAGCGCAAAACACAATGTGCTATGCTATTTAGGCTATTATGTGACTGACTGAGTGTACACTACACTACAATTTGTGCGATTGCTAGGGTAGGGTTCGAATATATTACGCAGACTTTATTGCATGCAATAGACATACTTAAATCAAAGTTATGTTGATTAGTCGACCCAATACTACAGTATGTTCAATTGTTCAGTGTGCCTTTGATAGCAGAGACAAAAGGAACTCATATTTTATCTGCTGACGACATGATAACACGAGGCATTACTAGGTACGACAGATAAACCATCTATAAAAATTACAAAACTACTTCTTATCATTCTCAACAGAATGGTATTTGAGAAAAAACACTCACCTTTTTGTATCGCGTCTTATCGTAAGGCAATCCAAAGAGAATGTTCTGTCTGATGGTGGCAACGAAGAGCCAGGGTTCTTGACTTGCATATGAGATACGGGCTCCTCCTAGTGATATCTTTCCTTGCGTTGGTGGAAGCTCTCCGAGAATAACTTGTAGTAGAGTCGACTGTCAAAGAAAATGTACAATCTACAAACCGAGACAAAAAGGACAAAACTTGATATGGCTACGCTACCCAAGTAGCAATTTTTCAAGAGCCTTGACTCTTTCGTACAATTTGGACAAGATAAATCAGTGTCGATCAAAACCGAGTCAGGCAAATTTCAAGACAAATCAGATTCTAGAATTCTTTTACAAATTCCGTAGTTAGAATTTCCGTTACCTACGTTAGGCACTCACATCAATGTCCTTGAAAGTATTACATTAACTATGTATTATTTTTGAATGTCCATCCTCAAATGAAATCTGCCGCAAATGGTCAATATCAAAGCTTACCTTTCCTGCTCCAACAAGACCAGCAATGCCAATGAATTCTCCAGGCTTCGCCGTGATTGTGATATCCCTCAGAGTAGGCACAATTGGATCATCCAGCCAGCTAGCACTGACACCAGACAGCACCAATCCAGTCGGCTTCGGGCGTTCCTTCTCAACAATAGCCTTTTCTGATCCGTTCGTGATCCCTTTGGTATTGATGTATTCTATGGAATTTACTGGCGCCAATTCGTCTAGCATAAGGAATTCCTGAAACAAAATACGATCATTGTAAAAATCATTGTTGTCATGTTGTTGTTGTTTTGTTGTTAGTAGGTAATTGGTATAGATCCTATATTTCTTAATATTGTTGAATTTCTAAAACAAAGAATGTTACGAACATAAACATACATTTAGTTGCTTAAAACATAGTTAATTTATCGATGACATGAGCAATTAAAATTAGAAAATTTCTAATTAAATTATTCCAAGGACTTGACTGAAATGGCTCTATCTGTTGATATATAATACTTTACTATAGTTTCAGTTCATCTAACAATAGTGAAGTAATGTAACTACAATTTGGAATGTGCATTTGTTGAAGACAAATGAAAAACACCTCTGAATTCACATGTGGATTAGATAAATGTGACACAGCTTTATAAAAAACAGCACAATCGTAGAGTTATATGAAAGGATAGCTATCAATAAAAAAAACCATAAAAATTGAATGTGTTACAATCCGTACACTGTCTATTGTGTAAATATTTTAGTAGGGCGAGGGTGTAGTCTGTAAATGTTTAACATTGACTTCCGATAAGGAAAGGTTACTAGCACTCAATGCTTACATGTTAAATGCTTTACATTTTCATTACATTTTAATTCTGAGTTCAGCTGATTGGGAAAATCCCGCCCCAACACAGTTGAGGAAAATAATATTAACAGATCTACCCACTTCATAAAAGATTAAAGCTCCAAATTACAAACATTAAGAATTTAAAAAAAGCTACTCACCTCAATTCTCTTAATCGAGACCATAGTCTCAGCCAAAAAAGCCAGAGCCATTGGGAAGAAAATATTGCAAGCCAATTGCAGCAGATTGAAGTATTGCACTAAAGAGAAGGTGATTTCAGCGCGAATATTTCCGCCCAGTACGATGTAGGCAACCACGGCCGAGTACAAGATGAATCGCTCCGTGAACACACTGAGAGCGGTCGAGAAGCCTTTTATCATGGAAGTTCGCATGATGAAGTTCACTTCCATTCTGAAATAAGTTGATAGAATTAGTACTAAAAATAGAAACCTAATTGAATGTATGTTTCTTTTATAAAATTTGCGGTCCCGTCAGCCAGGTGCTTGAAACTAGAAGGTACGAAGATTGAGTAAACAAAAGAATGCCGATTTTTATATGCTCTTTTCGCTTTTGAGAAGGGTTCTCCGTAATTATTTGTCATTCAATTCACAATACTTATAATTTTCATCTTAGTCATCTTTCCATTAATAACGGATCTTCCCGTCGCTTAGGAAGGCGTTCGTTAGGACAATGGAATAATTTAACCACGAGAACGCATTTGCATAATATGCTGAGAGGGCAATTTCGTAGTTTGTATTACCTACATTTTATAATACTCAGAGCATATGTGAATCTAGCAAGTTTTGTTTTTAACGTTTCCACGAATTTTTTCCGATTGAGATGAGTATGAATTTAAACTGTTAGGACTAGGTCAGCCCTAACAGTTTAAATTCACTAGTTTCCTCTATTTTTAGGACATTGGTCAAATTCGTTAGATTCAGAGGCGCTCTCTGATGTCTGAAATTGTACAATTTTAGTTTTAATCAAGATTATTTCCAGATTGTGATCGCTAAGACAGAACTTCCAAACAGTAGCGACACGTCATCTGCAAACAAAACACACTCAGTATTTATAGCACAGAAAAATAATACCCTTATGATCGAATTACCTTAAACGCGAGATGCCAATGAGGGCATTATACCTAAACATGAGATTTGCCTAAAAAGCTGTTTACCCTAAACGTAAGATGCCAAATGAAGCAGTATGCCTAAAATGTGAAATTGACAAAGAAGCAGTTTGTCTAAAGTGGATGCCTACAAAACAAAATGCCTGAGTGGTTAAATGGCTACAAAGGTGAATGTCTAAGTGGTTAAAAGCCTATACAGGTAAATGTCTATTTACATAGTGGTTCGTTTTTTATGGTTTTTATTTTACCTATCAGCCTTTAAGTAATAATTATGCAGGCTACCTTCTATTCTGACTCATTTAACTGATGACTGTCTCATTCCAGTATAATTCGTATAATATCCTTCAAACACCTACTTCATAAAAAAAAATAACCACAATAACAGTAATTATCAATAGAGATTAGCAAATATTATGAGACAATATTTTACTATGAAATCGTCTTTATGGCTGCCAATTCTCTTGATATTTAAGGCTTTGCTAACAGTCAACTGACTTATTTGACTTACCGCTTCTAGGTCATCTTGTATTTAAGGCAAACTGCTTTACAGGTAATTTAAATTTAGACTAACTGCTTCTCTGTCAATTTCACATTTTAGGCATACTGCTTCATTTGGCATCTTACGTTTAGGGTAAACAGCTTTTTTGGCAAATCTCATGTTTAGGTGTAATGCCTTCATTGGCATCTCGCGTTTAAGGTAATTCGATCATAAGGGAAATAATAAACACTCGAGAACGCTCCCTTGGTGGATTGCATTATTAACAATTTTTAAGTCCGAGTCCATTTGTTTCATCGTTGAAATATTCTATTTGCACATATTGACTTCTATTTTTTAAGTATGACTGGAACCAGCTGAAAGCCGGTCCTCTTATTCCAGCGTCGTAAATTTTTTGCAACAGTATTTTATGGGAAACTTTGTCATATGCTTCAGTCATATCTAAAAAGAGGCCTATGGCGTATTTTTTATTATTTATACATTTGTATATTTCTTGTACATACTTGTAGATAGCTAGAGTGCATGGAACATTTTTTTCGAAAACCGTATTGATTTATGTCGAACAAATCATATTTTTCTAAAAAACAATATACGCGATTCGACATAGCTTTTTAAAAAATCTTCGACACCATCGGTAGTAGTGCTATGGGTCTATAACTACTGGGATTCTCCGCATTCCCACCTTTTTTAAACAGAGGTCTAATCTTAGCATTTTTGAGACTGTGTCCGGGACTTACTACGTCTACGCACGCAGTGATAGATGAGACAGTTAAATGAGATGATTAGATTGTGAATTGAATGTTCAATAATTACGATAATCGGAGCTCTGAACTAACCAAGTCATCACTCTTAGAGTATTTACCGAAAATGACACTTGACCAAATTAATAAACATTTTTCACATCTATTATCGTGTTATTTCAATGTGAACTGTGTCATGTAAACTATACGACAAACAAGGCCAGACGACACTTTTGTAACAGCAAACGAACTGAAAAGATGCATTGTTAGTGTTACTTACTTTCGCAGCTTAGCGACTAATTTCTCAAAAGGCTTTTCCCAGGCGTACATTTTTATGACTTGGACACCATTAACGAGTTCGCTCATTACTTTCACTCTTTCGTCCGTGCGCTTTGCGATTTTTCCTCGGAGCACTCCTTGGCGGTTGCTCAAATATGCTAAAATTGTTTTAAAACATTATAAAAGGCACCTCAACATATCACGAATCCTGTGTTTGGTGGTTAAAACATGGATGCGAAAGAAGAAGATGGCATTTATTCATTTATTCTACCCACAGTCATGCATATTTTAAAAGAAAGTCTCATCTTCGGTTTAGTTGCTTCTTACTCTATTGTTTTAAAGACAAGCCGGTTGCGTTACGATGTTTCCCTTCACCTATTGAAGCAAAAAACTGTGCAATTGGGCCTCCGACCTATATAGACCGGTGAGGATATCCTACGAGAGGAGTAAGATGTCAGAATCAGTCTCAAAAAACATTGGCATTTCAACGTAATTCGTAAACGTAAATTTACCTTGAACCAGAACCGTCTGCAGGAATATAACAGTAAGAGCGGCAAGAGTAGCCCAGGCCACGTGCTGCCACACCAGATACGAGACCACCGGGACCACGATAGGCATCACCCATATGTAGTTTAGGAACAAAGTCACCATATCGAAGCGGTTCACATCGTTGGACATAAGGTTTATCACTTGGCCAGGTTCTGTTTTACTCATACCGTTGCGATCCAGTTTCAAGATCTGTAAAAATATGAGAGTAAAACCTGACCTTACTTTTATTTATCATGCTTTTTTTATATATTAGAATAAATAAAAAAAATAAAACTGGACATTTCACACTACATTATCTAGCCCCAAGCTAAGCAGAGCTTGTGTTATGGGTACTAGATAACTGATATACTTAATACAATACATTACATAGATAGATATTTTTTATTATACATAGAAAATACCCAGAACATCCTGAACAAATATCTGCAGATCGTACAAATATTTGTTCCGAGGCGGGAATCGAACCCGCAACCTCCTGCGTCGCAGGCGTACCTTCGCCCGCCGCGCCACAGAGGTCGTCAATTACATATTATCTTATTTTATATTATCTCTATATGCAATAAGATATTATAGTTCCTCACACTTTTTTAAACATTGCCGTATACGCATGATGGTGCTATTTTGATAATCAGTTACAAATACATTGGCCTTGAATAATATTGGCTTTTTGTCACTTTGCATAATAAAATCGGGTAAGTATATTTCGTCTAAAAAGTAGCTGGTCTAAGCACAAACTGTTAAATTTATCTAATAAATATTATTTAATATAATTAAATAAATATATAATAAAATAATATTAATAAAAATTTAAATAATAAATGACCATCAGCCAGTTCAGTTTTAGACCAGTTTGCACTTAGACCAGATACTTTTTAGACCAATTGCTAATAAGACGAGCTGCTTTATGAGAAGAAATTATACTAACCCATGAAATCTATTTAGAGTTAGTTATCTAATATTGAACAATGTTTTTACCTTTCTATACATCAACGAGCAGCTAGCTATTCTTACTCTCATGCCCACCCTGCCTTGGCTGAGTTGTAAATGATTCAGCATCAAGGCTGAACACACACTCAAAAAGTTCATGACGAAATTGTACACGTGAGCATATTTATATTCTTCCTCAGTTTTGGTTCCGGAAAAGTATTTTATGAATAGACCTAATGTGAATGGAATTAACGGCCTGAAAACAAAAAGATGATTATTGCCTGTACTTGTTACACTTACTGAAACCTATTTCAATTATAAAATATCGTTATACGAACCATACAACGATGAACAGTAAGCCACATAGCAGTCCACATAGCATATACTCCACCCAAAAGGAACTAATCAATGCTTTGGAAAAGCTCGGCTTCCCGCCCTTTCTTTTTGCCGTTTCTTGTTCTTTCTCCCATGCTTCCTCCAAACGGTCTCCTAGCCGTCCGGAGAGGTCGCTCTCACAAGCCTGCCATAGATCCTCTATCGTTAGCCCTTGTTTGTATCCTCTCCGGAATAGGGTAAAACTCGATCTGCAATGATGACACAACAATCAATTCAAGAAAATAAATTAATTATTGCTGAATCGGAATTCGTTATATCAAGTGACCATCCAAATCAGCGTCCAAATTGACGAGACATGTATGTACAAGGTTTTTTATGAATAAGTAGACGACAATTTTCTTTAGTATTCGCTTTAGGATTTGAATGATCAACCCGCAAGAAATGTTAACAAGTCTTGCAAATTTTGCCCAATGTTTATCTGGTAAGTATTCTTTAGCAATAAAGATGTAAAATAAAAGTAAATGATTCCTTAACAGCTTATTATTACAAAATTATGTGAGAATTTGTGCCGAACAATAACAAATTATATACATATATGTATATATGCATCTTCATAGAAAATCTTGAATCATGAATATTAGCTACTTTACTATTAAATTTAAATTAATTTAATTTAACTTAACTAAATTTTATAGTAATTGAACGAGCGAAGCGAGTTCTCTGAGGCAAGTTGGAAGAATCGGCGTTTGTATGTATGTATGTATGTTTGTCCGATGAAAACTTCCAAACCGTTCATCCGATCTTTATGAAATTAGGTATGGGGGTAGATAGTATTGGTACATTTGTAGGTAAGGTTATGAGCTATATCGGTCAGGGGGTTGCTGAGATATTGGCGTCCAAGAGGGGGTAAAAAAAAAAGTGAGACAGTCAGATCAAGTGGGGTGTCTAATGAAAGCGCTTTGGTTGGACATTTCAAAACTGTTTTCAATAAGTAGTAGTTTTTGAGATATTAGGAAAAATATAAAACGTAAAAATCAAAAATTCTAGGGAACTTCCAGCAATCCCACAATGCTGAAATTTGGTATGCAAAATATGTATATATATATTTGGTATGTTAGGCTTTTGTGTCACAACTACAGGGAAAAGTCTGAAACTGAAGAATTTCTGAAGTACAAGTTTCTGTACTCCATAAAACAGAAACCAATATAACATCCATTGTTGACCTCCCATTTCTAGGAATTTAAATGACGCTGGAGTTCTATGGTTTTCGTCAAAAGGACGTTATCAATTAATTCGTCAGGTACTTGATATAGGTACTAACAGGTATGTAGTATTACGCCCCGTTGCTTAGCCCTATTCAAAGGTTATTTCGATGATGTGTAGGAAATTAGAGTTGTTACTGATAGATCCTGTACTGTACTGGTAGACCTCAAGGTGAAAATTTTCAAAAATAATAATAGAAAAATGGAAATTACTTGGTCAATTTTGGGCTGCTAAAGGTGTTATCGCGACGCGAGGTCTCAGTTCGGGGCGAACCACTAGTTTTACTGTTAATACTTGAATGAATGAATGAATGATTTATATATTTGCTTAGAATGTAGGTACAGTACAAGACAGGTGATAAATATAAATTAGAGTCTCCAATACATTCTGCCGCATACTTGTTCAGTTAGCAAATGTAAACTACAAGGCTACAACAATGGCAAAGGAAAATATGCATTCAATGCAAGTTTTACATAACAATGGTGATGAATTGGAGAACATACGCACTGCCACCGTGCCGTGACACGGCCGCCGAAGGAGTGAAGTATTTACTTCACTCCTTCGGTTCGGCGGCCGTGTTAATACATTTGTATAAAGCATTGGAAAAGACCAATTCAACCAATATACAAAACTTACCTTGAGGGCCAGTTATTAGAGCATATACTTTGTGTCAAGTCTCATTACTATTTATGAGACTTGACATTTAAGGTAAAAAGCTTTTTTGGCAAATCTCATGTTTAGGTATAATGCCCTCATTGGCATCTCGCGTTTAAGGTAACTCGATCAACGATCATAAGGGACACAAAGTAGTCCAATACCATAGTCAATTTTATTTCATTCCTTTACTATACAACAATTCTAATGCAATAAGGAAAAAGTGAATTATTACTGTTACAGTTTATATTGAAATCCACAAAACAAAGCCAATCAATTTAATGAACTAAAATGGGAAGTTTATTATATTGGTTTTGTCAACAACACGAAGAAGAATGGGAACTTAAAATAAGAAAATAAGTAGGTAATAAGGCTGACAAAATGAAAAGATAGCAAAGAATAACAAACTAGTAGTACGAATAATACACATGATAGGATCACAAAGCATATATCTTAAAGAGACAACATCCAATTCAAATTCATAATCATAAATGATTTCAACCAAATGGCGTATGGCGTGGCGACTGTTCATTAATTTAAATTGTAGAGACAAAGCATTACGGTACTAGTAGAGGCTTACTGGCTGCACACAGCTCAACAAGTAAGGTTAATATAACCTACTTATGACATAAAAGTTGTGGCACTGGTTAATTCATGGTGACAATGCTTAGTACCTAGTGTTCTGGGCTGTATACAGACTCATAACAGAATAACTGAAATACATTAACGAGTTAGATAAACGTATGAGAGAACTCGGTCGGAGTGTCGATAAGGGGGCACTGATGAAATAAACTGTCAAATTTTGACAAAAATTTTTTTTTGGTTTTATTTATTTTTGTTTCGCCTTTCGTGTAGCGTTTTTCTCAGCCATCAATTAATGTTAAATTCAATTTTCTTCGTACGACTTACCGTTATTGAGATATTAACACTGAAATTATGTTGATCTGATCTCGGTGAAACTCGGTCGAAAGCTAGTCTCGAGTCCCGCCCATGCGCTTTGGCGATATTAACGTGGTTTTTGGTTTTACGATACTATATTGTGAATTTGTAATTTACAATGGATAAACGATCATATTTATATGAACTGTTCTGTCGGTGTTTGTTTGTTTAAATTCAACAATATCCCGGCGTGAAGTAATAGTATAAGTTCATAAGTTGCACTCCTTAGATCGTTTATTGATTCTAAATCAAAAATAGTAAAAATAACCTACTAATACTATACTGGTATTGGCGATTTCCCTTCATGCTTTTACTAGGCTTAGGACTAGCACAAATTTTCTAAAAAAATTGGAATAAAATAAAAAAATATAATAAAAATCGTGGCGCATTTAAAAAAGTTAAAGATAGTTGAATGGCCCAGTTTTGCCTCCGGAAGCCTACAATACAAGGTAGGTACTTTGCTAATACAAGCCATGTGAAAAACTTTATCGTTACCATGACCCGAATGGTCTTGAACCTACATCCTACATCCACCGACTTCCTGCGACCTTCCTACACTGCGTCGGTCGTCCTGTTCGTGGTCGCCACTCGAGTCGAGAACCGTTATCCTGAACGGTTGCCGGTTCTGCGAGCTATATAGCCTGCCTATTGCCATTTTAACTTGTAAATTCTGAGAGCTAGTAGGTATGTCGGTGATCTTGGATCTTTTACGGATCTCTTCGTTTCGGATTCTATCACGTAGTGAAACTCGGAACATAGCTTTCCTAATAGCCTACTGCGAGGCTTTGAGTATGTGTACGAGGCCAAAAGTTAGTGACCACGCACGTCTCAGTGCCGTAAGTCATCACTGGCAACAGCAGGTAAAACAATACATGATGTTAACTTATGTAAAAACAAACCTTGTGAGCGACAAATTCATTCGATACAACACAGCGCCGTATTTATCGAACTGATATGATAACACAAATTGAAAAAATAACACTGGACAAAGAACACACCCTTGTGGTACACCAATTAGCCATGGAGGTAGCTGGAGAGAAATTACTATATCAATGAAAGCGCTTGACAGCAATAGTTTCGAAAGCATAGATAGGTCAAACCCACTTTATTTGTTTTATGAATATTATATATTAAGAACACTATTAATTGGTTTTGTGAGTGAAGTATTCATCTGTTTGCTCACGTAGCATTCTCAAAATCTAAACCAAATGTACCTACATAGTTTACAAGCTAATTCAAAAAAATGGACAAACCATCAAGGCGTTAAAGGTGCAGCAGGTACCTACGTATATAATTAAAACTAATAATGATGATATAAAAATACCTACATAGCCGAAGTGATAACCTGCTGCTTCATTAAAGTCGGTTAAATATATAAATAAAGCACAGTAAACAGATTATAGATAGGGACCTTCAACATAAATGTTTATAAGTAAAATACTAATAGGTATATTTTTGAATCAGATGAGATATCATCTTGATAACTAATTTATACTTACGTTATGAAAATTTTAGACAAAAAATTTGCACTTTCGTATGGATTTTTCTCCTTCAATATCACTTTTGATTCCATTTTCACTTCGTATTTGTATATTTAAATATATTATAAATTGTAAAGCTTATATTCGTATAAAGCTATATTTAAAGGCCACTATACCACTGCTCTAGCCGCTCGAGCGCCAAATGTCAAAATTTTCTACCAAAATGGGCAACTGTAGTGGCCCTTGGCGCCTGAGCGCATTGACTGATCGGATCGGTAAAATTCTTGGTAACAAGCAACAACACATATATTATTTTCAGTTGCTAGGTCTATAAATATATATTATGTATTCGAGTAGTGTTAATATTTATAGTTTCTCTAAAGCACTACGCGGCTAGTTCTTACAATATAAGATAGTGCTTATTATTCAAGCATCTCTGGTTTTTGTAGTCCTATCGACATCACACGTTTACAACGGGAATCTCCTAACGTTATTCTCGGAACGTTCGCGATATTCAACTGAATTTTTAAAGTCACTTGTATCTTTTTTATATGTAAGTGTACTATAGTTAATTTAAGTCCGGGTATTAAGTTTTGTTTGTATCACAGATAAGTAGATAGATAAAATAGCAAAGTACGGGTCTGCGGCTGCGGGCGATTAGCTCGGGCGGGCGTCGCCAGCGTACTACTGACTGGTTGACGAACTGAAGTGTTGGCGATAATAGCGGTGGGCATTGAATAGACGAACTAGTTAAATAAACCGTCCACGTCCAAGCAACGAATCGACGGACGGTTCACTGTCACGCAATGGACTAGTTGAATCCATAGATGTAGACGGTTGAACCGAGTTAGTTTTTTCGACGGACGACGCGTGAACGAAGTTCATTCGACCTTTGAAACAATATCGTCGATCAACCAAATTTGAACTCTAAATCAAGGCAACCAAGAAAGAAGTTGAATGGACCGGATTTGTTGTTTATGCGTACCTAGTTCCAAGGTAAAGAGGGATGCCATCATGGTAGTGTGCGCGAGCACGAAAGAGTAAGTTTTAGGTACGGAACAAAGTTTCTTAGAAATTTATTTAATCTTCTTTCTTTATCAACCTGTTTACGTCCACTGCTGGACGAAGCCTCCCTCATTGAATACAACAGGGGGATTTGCAAAAAAAAAAAAAAAAAAGCTAGACGGTAGACAGTACACAGATATGATCGTGCGCGCGCGACGTCTCAGTCGTCCGTCTGCATGACGAAGTCGACACGTCAACTAGTCAACTGACGAATTCAATAGTCAATAGACTAGTCGATGAATGAAAATGGACGGTCTAGTTTCGTTCGCAATAAATACGTCGACGACCCATCCCTAGTTGGCGAGGCGAGGCGACGTAGCGTGCGTGACGTAGGTATTTATATATACTTCTCATCAAAAAAACTAAACACTTCTTAAGTTTATGTGTTTAATGGATTATTAGAAAAATATTGTAATAAACGGAAAAAAAATTGTCATCTAACAGTAGGTAGTGCAAGGTTACGAACTGCCAGAAAATATAATGATGGCTTTTCCTAAAGAAATAATCCTCTTATTTGGTTATTAGAAAATCTTGGTAGTGTTTCGATTTTTTTGACGAGAAGTGTATTGTACAAAGCCTGACGCCGCTGACTGGCGCAACACTAACTCATCTCCTATCTGAATCCATAATACAACTATGTACAGCTTCTAACTACATCACAGTTTGAGACATGAGTTATGTAACAAAAACCCAAGTCATGCTTCGTTGAAACATATTGAAGGAAAATTCGCGTGGTAGATTATAGGTACATACGGCTTACATACAGTAGTTATTCCGGAGCAAATAATAACAGAGCGGTGTGCAGAAGTTAATAGTCTTAGTAGCTACTAGCTGATAAATGCATTTATGCTTTAAAACTTTGAAAGTAGGTAGGTAACTACATTAATTTATTTCCGTATTGTAATTTTGCAAAGTTTCATGTTGATACCAACTAGAATTGTTTGGCCCCCCTTTCATGCGTGCTAAGGGGTACGTGCGTGATAAAAACTATCATCGTTACTAAGTTGGATCACAACCTAACAAACAGTGAAAGTCCCATCAAAATCAGTTCAGTAGTTTTTGCGTCATGTGAGAAGAACAGTGAGACATGAATTCCAAAAAGTAGATAGGACCAGTTTTTAGGAAGATGCTTCCAATGTAAAGACTTTTCGATCTTAACAGTTTTACTATACTTTTAGTACCTATAGATACTATGGATGTAGGTAAATATAAATACAATCAAGTGAGTAATAATATATGTAACAACGCAACCTAACCCAATATCAACACATTCTATTCGTCACTTTCATTAAATAATCAAACAGTATGGGTATTGGTAGCACACTTCGTTTGTTAGACTCTACATCTAATTATGTCCACGCATGTCCTTCATATATTTTTGTATTATTTTACTGTTTGCTTCGAAATCCTGTTGCAAAACTAGAGACACCCTAGTGACTTAACGCTTAATATTATACCAACTTTATCTTCAAAAAATCTCTGATCCTATCTTTCATGCTTGATTTCTTGTTGATTTCACAATTTTTTGCAATGTATTGCTTTCTGTTACGAAGATAGATGCAACAACATTGAAATATGTATTCAATTATCTTTCAGGATTACGAAGTTTAATTTTAGCGTGTGTTTTTTTTATATATACTAATACACATAATCATGAATTTTATGCTCATTATTTATTTATTTTTATTTATTTATTTGTAAAAAACATAATCATGCCACAGAGTTTACTTATAAACTAGCTAAACTAAACAATCAATTTAACCCAGATTATAGATAGACAGGTATATAAGCAAACTGGTCTACTAGCCCCCACACTAGGATACCCTGTGTTGTGGTTAATTGAAATCGTTTATAAACTTAACTTAAGGGTGCGCCCCGAAAATATAATGCTGATTAGTTATTGTGAGTAAACCAGATATCAAATCAATAGTATAACTGAAATACGTGATTTTTCAAACCTTTTTCTATACGTGATCAAGCCAGAAACACAATTGACAGACAATTACTCTACCAACTATTATTAGAAATTTAAGCTACTTTATTTTGACCTAGGTCCTTGGTAGGGGTAAGTATCTGGGGGCTTATTACGGGTTTTGATAGTTTTCGAAACTATATGAAGTTTCGTTTCCATTCAATACATTTACTGACAGCGTCCTTAGTTTTCTTCTCGTTTTCGCTAGGGGCGCTGCAAGTAAGTGTATAGAAGGAAACGAAACTTAATTTATAGTTTCGTAAACTATCAAAACCTGTACTAAGCCCCCAGTATGTCTTCTATTTTGAAGACCTGGTAAAATAGTATGGCGCGTCGCGCGAGTAGCCGGCTGAGATACAAGAGGTTGCGGGTTCGATTCCCACTGCGGGACAAATGTTTGTATGATCTGCAAATACTTGTTTCTGGACTGGGTGTTATGGTACCATGGTACTCGTAGTTCCTAATACCCACGACACAGGGAATATTAGTGTGGGACCAAGACTACGTATGTGAATGATGGGTGTTATGTTATTTTCAGGAGCTGTCTTTTTACACCCTGTATAGTTTATCTATAATAGATTGATACATACTTAAGCTATTATGATACCAGTCTGTTAAAATAGATTCTGGAGAAACGGCAACGAAACCTCTACTATTTTATTGTTATTTCATAATTTTTCAGCAGTCTCTTTATTAAATAATAAATAAATGCTGGACATTTCACACAATATTATCTAGCCCCAAGCTAAGCAGAGCTTGTGTTATGGAAACTAATATACTTAATACAATAACATTACATAGATAGATATTTTTTATTATACATAGAAAAATACCCAGAATACCCTGAACAAATATCTGCAGATTGTACAAATATTTGTTCCGAGGCGGGAATCGAACCCGCAACCACCTGCGTCGCAGGTGAACCTTCACCCGCCTTATTATTATTTTTTCCATAAACAGTGTGATCCTTGTGTTTGAACAAAAGTGTCAATAAACTCAATTATGTGACAATATAATAAAGTTAAAAAAAACAGAAAAATCTATATCAAGATCGGTAAATATATTTATTCTTATAAACCGATTAGATTTTCATACAATAGATAATTCATTAACGTTGACACCATTCTCATTCCTTTGTTTTTATAAGATTCTTTGCACTTTCCTCACGTGTTGACTTTTCGATTCTTTTAGCGCTTGCTCTAATTTATTCGCTAGATGTAATAAGTTTGGTAGATCACACTGCACGATCATATGGCTGATGATATTCTGACAATGACTAGCGGCTTTGGCATCTTGAATTGTAGAGCTTACATGGACCGGCGACAAACACGCACCATTTATTTGATTAAAACACTTATCTCTTTTATCACCTTTGAATTGGCCAAAGTTTTTAGGCGTCATAATTACGAAATTCATTGTTATCATCGGTTTTATTTGCTTCATGTGATTTCGCGACGCAACCTGGAATTAATAGTATTTATTTTGTTTACACAGTTCAAAATGTTATTCTTAGCCTTATATTGTCAGTTTATTTAGTTTGTCGTATAACCTACCTGTATTTCAAATCTCCAACTGAAGTCTTGGTACGTGGCATCTTTTTGCTGGAGCAAATATAAGGCTTCTGACAATTCCGGCTTCTTCGCCATGTGCAGTCGCACTAACACTTGTTGTTTTTCATCAGAGAAGCCGGCGATGGCCAATGAAGATTTGAAATCAGATTCGGACAGCTAAAAATTTTCAATTGTTTTTCAAGTGGATGTGTGGGTATATTGTACTTACATCATATCCTACTAATATTATAAACGCGAAAGTTTGTGAGTATGGATGGATGTTTGTTACTCTTTCACGTAAAAACTACTGAATGGATTTGAGTGAAATTTGGAATGGAGATACTTTACGCCCTGGATTAACACATAGGCTACTTTTCATCATCATCATCATCAATTTTCATCAATATTCACGCGGGTGAAACCGCGGGGCGCAACTAGTAATAATATATGAATGTGTATGTACATTATATGTAATCAAGTTTTCTATACTTACGTTATGTTTACTTCCTTCTACGATCAGGTATATCAGTGCGTGTATCAGGTTTTGGACATCGCTTACAGTTATGTTAAGCTTTTCTGTAATCAGAGGAACTGAGATCTTAAAACATTTTATTAAACGCTTATATTAAGGAAAGTTTAGAATATTTTAAAAAGCTTTCATTTTTGATGACGCCCTAGTGGCACTGTGGACGAGTAGCCGGCTGAGACCCGAGAGGTGCGAGTTCGATTCCCGCCGCATTACAAATGTTTGTATTTTCTGCATACTATTGCGGGTTTGGGTGTTGTGGTACCTACTATGGTAATCGTAGTTCCTAATACGCAGGGAATCCTAGTCAGGGATAAGGACTATACATGAATGTAAATGTTTGGTGTTACATTTTATTATGTTATTAAGTATTATATTTGATAGGTAGGTACCTACTTATGATATTAAAAGCTGCCGATCGCCGAATTAGTATTAGGGTGTATAATATGGTATAATTCACTTGGATTTAGAGCTCGAAAAGTTCTATGGACAATTGTACACCTGTTGTGTTGTAGGAGTTTCGCTACGTGATAGAATCCGAAATAAGAAAATCCGTAGAAAGATCATTGACATAGATAGCACTCAGAATTAGCAATTAGGATGATGATGATGATTCACTTGGTTCATTACTACTGCTAAATACCAGCGGCAAGTATCTGATATCTCTACATACATTCTATTTCCGCGAACCTACCAATTGACACCGATTCACACTTGCAATGTCAATATAGCCATGCTATTGGACCTGCTTTTATGTTTTGTTTGTGATTCGACCGACCCACAAACCAATCATAACTTTACACAATAAGTATACAGGACTACATCATATCGTGTGATGCTGTAGATAGGTACAGGGAGCTTAGTACGGGTTTTGATAGTTTTCGAAACTATATTAAGTTTCGTTTCCTTCCATACATTTACTTGCAGCGCCCCTAGCGAAAACGAGAAGAAAACTAAGGACGTTGTCAGTAAATGTATGGGATGGGAACGAAACTTCAGATAGTTTCGAAAACTATCAAAACCCGTACTAAGCCCCCAGATATTTTAGTTCACTAAGCCCGTTTGGCTATGTTTGTAGTAGTGCATGCATGTGCCATGTTGTTTCAGAGTAAGGTCAGAGCAGATATTGACAGCACAAAATACGTAAAGCGCCGGCGCACAGTGGGAATTCCGCGGAAATAGGTAATTTTTGGGATGTCTTTTTTTTTCTTAGCGTACATATTTATGTACCCTTATAGAATTAATCTAACCGCAAGACAGGCTAATAAGTAATTTAACATTGACCTAGATTTATAAAATAACTAGGTACTAAGAATGTGTCCATTGGCACTTTTCTTATTGTCTCTATTTAAGGGGAGGACACTTTGCTCATGTGTTCTTATTGTCTAGCACTAGTTTGCACTACATTACAATATTATTTAAAAAAAAAATGTATTCTTTTATAAATGAAATTATAATTTTTGTGAATGACCAAATAAACATAGCTTCCAAATTTAAAAAAAATATATATTTTTGTGCTGGTACTTTTTTTCTATTGATTTTTTGAATGCATTCATTTTCAAGTGTCTTAGTTTATACATACATTATAACCAAAGAATCTAGTTTAATGTATCGACCCTACGTTTTCAATTAACCTAATTTTTTTTTCTATTACCCATTTTCTTGTTAAAATAATTCTGTACATGAAATAAAAAAAAGTACTTATAAAGTCAAAGTCAAAGTATATTTATTGCTGAATTACATGTAAGTATAAAAGATGTCATAGTTACTAGTGGTTCACCCCGAACTGAGACCTCGCGATAACACCTTTATCAGCCCGACTACTTAACCAAGTAAATTCCATTTTTCTATTATTATTTTTGAAAATTTTCACCTCGGGGTCTAGTCCAGTACAGTACAGGATCTATCAGTAACAACTCTAATTTCCTACACATCATCGAAATAACCTTTGAATAGGGCTAAGCAACGGGGCGTAATACTACATACCTGTTAGTACCTATATCAAGTACCTGACGAATTAATTGATAACGTCCTTTTGACGAAATCATAGAACTCCATTGTCATTAAAAAATGACGAATTCCTAAAAATGGGAGGTCAACAATGGATGTTATATTGGTTTCTGTTTTATGGAGTACAAGTTCCTAAATTCTTCAGTTTCAGACTTTTCCCTGTAGTTGTGACACAAAAGCCACAAGCATACCAAATTTCAGCATTGTGGGATTGCTGGAAGTACCCTAGAATTTTTGATTTTTACGTTTTTTATTTTCCCTAATATCTCAAAAACTACTAAGGCTAAATACTTATTAAAAACAGTTTTGAAATGTCCAACCAAAGCGCTTTCATTAGACACCCCACTTGATCTGACTGTCTCACTTTTATTTTTTTTACCCCCTCTAAGACCCCAATATCTCAGCAACCCCCTGACCGATATAGCTCATAACCTTACCTACAAATTGTACCAATACTATCTACCCCCATGCCAAATTTCATGAATATCGGATTAACAGTTTGGAAGTTTGATACATTTACATACATTTGGATACATACATACATACATACATACAAACGCCGATTCTTCCAACATGACTCAGAGAACTCGCTTCGCTCGTTCAATTATATAAATGGATCCAATGTAATCTATCCCTTGAAGGGCGTTCTTTTCATGTATGCGGTTTGTTTTTATTAAGTTGTAAAGTAACCACAAATTTTTCAAACTCTTGGACCTACTTACACTTTTAGCTACATAAACTTACTTTACCTCATATACTTATGTATATAAGTTCAGCTGCCCATAACTGCCCTCCCCAAAGAAATTGAACATTTAAAACTTATAAGAACAAAACTTAAGTAGGTACATCCTCTTTGCTCAAGTTACCTCAACATGTAGGTCCTTTTTTAACCTCCATAGGTTGCAAAAAAGGACCATTATTTACCCATTTATTGACCCATGTCAGTAAATCCTTTGCACATTAAATTATTTCAAAAAATAAGTTTGTTTTTTAATTTGAAATATATTATATGAATGAAAATCCTGACAGACCGAATGAATGATTAACAGCCAATGCAGAGCCCATACCGCTGGACCTAGAGACTTGAAATTTGGAGGGTGTGTTCCTTTTAGGATGTAGGGGGTACTAAGGAGTTCATTTGGAAAATTCATCCTCTAAGGGGTCTAAAAAGGGCTTTAAATGTAAAACAAAAATGCTTTGTATTTCAAAAACCATTAGTAATGGATACTTGAAATTTTAAATGTAGTTTTCTCACACAAAATAAACAAACACGTGTTCAGCGTTACCTGAAATTTTCCTGCAGTTACAGGACCGTTTTGTATGTCAAAAAATACATTTTACGTTTTAACCAGATTTCAGTGTATTTCACCATGGTTGAAAAACTCAAGTGTGGTGTGGTTTCAAATGTCATCAAAACTGTTTTTTTTTTTCTGAAGGGCCACATTTGTGCATGGGACAAATGTTTGCATAATTCCCGGGTCTGGGTGTTTTGGTACCATGGTACTTGTAGTTCCTGATACCCACAACACAGGGAATCCTAGTGCGGTACCTATTAGGACTATGTATGTGAGTGTTGGGTGTTATGATTCGAAACGAATTTTCGAAATTCCCCCCTACTGGGGTGTTGACATATGAATGGAAGAGCTCCACAGGGACGAAGTTGCGGGCGTTTTAATAGTTTCTTATATATACCTACTCGGACATGACCTCTAGGGATTAAGGCTTAGGGTGGAAGGTGTAACAAAAGCAGCTGCAGTAAGAACTTGAACAATTCTAGATTAGACCTGTACTTATTTAGGTTACTTTGGTAAGAATATCAGCTGGATGGATTTATATGGTCCATGGAATTCTCATACTATATTTATATGCTCAGCTAATGTGGCGTTCCATTGGAATGTAGGTATCTACATGTCGGAAAATTAACTATCATATAATACGCACCTGCAGCAACATTGTACTTCTTATCATTGATTCCATTTGAGAGGTAATCCAACGCTAACTTGCAGAAATCAATCAAAACTGGAACAAACACGAAACTTGATACCTATGTTCATTGACATATATATATATATATATATATATATATATTATGCCTAAGTTGCACAAAACATAGATAGGTCTTTATTTGCATCTGCAGACACATGCATACAAATTACAACTATATACAGAGTGCACAAGTAGAAATAAACAATAAAATGCAGTTTACTAATAAAAACAAACAATTATACATACTAAAACCAAGTAAAATGTCTGTGTGTGCTGCAGTAAGTTAAAAAGGCCATGGCTCAGCGTGATATTTTGCTTAAGAAGCAAAAACACTGATTTTCAGCCATAACCCATTGAGAGCAAGCAGAACGAGTTTCAATTTAATATGTAATGTGCACCTAGCAACTAAATGTTTGTGTATGTGTAGTAATAATGGAGTCCCTATAATATTGGAGTTTGCTACCTTCCTAGTAGGTGACGTAATGATAACACGTGTAAATGCGAAGTGATAACAGATGATACGTAGTATCTCTTAGTAGTCTATGAACAGATGGTAGTTTTATTTTATTTTTGGCAAACGAAGTGCTCAGGAATACCTTCAATTTGTTTCTGTAACAAAAACTTTTTAAAATGTATTTTTAAAGGAGTACTTTGTTTTTACATTGCGGATCGGGGGAGGAATATTGTTCCAGCACTTCGTTGCCGAATATCTAAAACTTCCTCTGAAGGCTGCAGTCTTGTGATTGTGATAAAGCAGTGCAGATCTGACAGAGCGCAACGACCAATTATCACAAACGAAATTAAGTTTTGAGTGCAGATACTCAGGCTTTCTAAACTTTATGACATCAAAGACCAATCCTCCCAGGTGAAGAAGCCGACGTGACTCCATGTTTAACAAGGACATATTGTTTAAGAAACATGTTCTGTGATTAAAATTTGACAAACAAGTAGGTACTGGAATTGAATGTGTATTCAATACAAACCTTGTGTAGGATACTGATGTAATAAATTAAGATGCTCTTTTTGCAGTTCACTTAGAAAAATAATCATTTTCTTGAATAAACCTGGGAAAATACCGTACTACTAAGCACAAATTAGGTAGACAAAATTATTTTCGGTGTTTGTTTGTTTGGTTTTTTTTTTATAATTTTCCGTTCAGACAAGGTTCAGACTTCCTTCCTTCAGAGTTGAGTCAGAGATGACTTTGGCATCAACGTTGTCAGTGAAAACGAAAAGAGAATGTCAGGGCCATAGACTTTGAATTTTTGAAGGGGTAATGACACGGAAGATTGGATTTCATCCTCCATGGGAACCCTAGTACCTATTACTTCCATAGGTACGGACGAGTAGAAAAGGGTACTAGACGGACACATGCACGATGCCTCCATAGAAGCTAGAACTTTCGAAAATGGTAAAACGTTTGAATATCAGCCCATCAATTACAGTAGCAAATGGTAATGGGGAACGCAACAATGGACATCATATTGGCAGCCTTAGCGCTGATAAAATCTCTTGAAACTTGGAAGGAGGAATATTTAGTCCAAGAAGTTTCCCCTATTCAAGTTTCATTGATTAAGATAGCGCTATCGCTATGCTGCCAAAATGAAATCCCATTGTTGCGTTCCCCATTGCCATTTGCTACTGTAATTGGGGGGGGGGGGAATCGGTACATCGTACATCCTTAGAATCTTAGCTTAGAATAATGACTTGCTCTATTTTTAAACGTAGTCTAAAAATTCCTAGTTTTTTATTGAATTAATTTATATACACATATTATTATGATACACATACATGACACCTACACACACACACACACACACACACAGTGAGACACAATGGCATATTTTGACATTTCTTTGTTTACAAAAATGTCTAAGATTAAAAATCAGAGTTATAGTCATTAAGCTTACATCCTACATTCTTAGAAAAAGAAAACAAATGTCACTTGAAATCATTAGAAACGTCAAAATGTCATTACGTTATACGTCAGTCAGAATCAGAGAGATTCTCGTCTGTCGCTTTGACGATTTTTCACGACTTTTCAGTTTTTAGTTTTGTTGTCATGTTTCTTTGATTTAATTGGATTTAGAAGCAATCCCGATTATAGTTAATGGTTAGAAATATAGTGCATCAAAATGGCTTTGAAAAAAGTCAAAGGAAACTTTGAACGGATGTTTGATAAAAACCTGACGGATTTAGTTCGTGGGATCAGAAACAACAAAGATAATGAGGTAAAACGATATAACTATCATTGCCCGTACCGAAACATAATGAAATAAGTATATCGTAAAACTAATCGAAGTATATTTCATAATTTATCGCCATATTGATAGTAAGTTCAATTCGGGCCAACAGGGCATCCCATGTCTCTGGCACCAAATTTCTACTGAGAAAGTTCATGTCAGGTGCTATCAAAACACATCATCACGAACTATGTAAACAGAAGTACCTACATGAGCTCCCTGAACTACATAAGACCTACCACAAATATTGTGTTCCTGCCAATTTCACTCCTTACATATTTGTATTCCAGGCTAAATATATAGCACAATGCATGGAAGAGATAAAAGTTGAATTGCGTCAGGATAATATTGCAGTAAAATCAAATGCTGTAGCTAAGTTGACCTATGTAAGTATACACAAAGTTTTTACAATATGATATAATTTCTTTCAATTAGCATGACATAGTTTATAATCCTATTCAAAATATTTTTCCATAATAGACCTAATTTTCTTAATAGTTATTTATCAATTCAAGTGATTGATAACATATATGTGATGCGTATGTGTGTACCTACTGACTAGTGGACATTGATTTTGATAAATTTGCTTTTTACAGCTTCAAATGCTAGGATATGATATATCATGGTCTATATTTAACATAATAGAGGTGATGAGCTCAAACAAGTTCACTTACAAGCGCATTGGATATTTAGCTGCCAGTCAATCATTCCATGCAGACTCGGAACTGCTCATGCTTACCACCAACATGATCCGGAAAGACCTGAATGCTCAAAACCAATATGAGGCAGGACTGGCTCTTAGTGGCCTCAGTTGCTTCATTTCACATGATTTAGCAAGAGATCTAGCCAACGATATAATGACTTTGGTCAGTATAAAATTTATTAATCATTCATGATACACAAAAGACGTACATTTAAATTCTAATGTTTTTTTATGTGAATTTAGATGAGCTCCACTAAACCATATTTGCGAATGAAAGCTGTATTAATGATGTATAAAGTATTCTTGAGGTATCCTGAAGCCCTTAGACCAGCGTTCCCCAAACTGAAAGAAAAGTTGGAAGACCCCGATCCAGGTAATTAGCAATCCATGCTATTGATAACAAGTCCTTTCTAGCATCATGCGGTCTAATTAAAAGACATAAGAAAAAGTACCTATTGACATAAGGTATCCAGCCGATAGATGTGTTAAAACAATAAGGCCCAGTTTCCACCAAAGCAGAGAGGAGAGGAGACGATGTGTTTGAATAAACCAATCCGAATTAGTTATTTCCACATCTCTTCTCCGCGTAGCTTTGGTGGAAATGGATCAAGTGGACAGCAGAGGAGATGTCTCATTTTTCTATAAAATTTTGTGCGGCGAGTAAGCAAACGGCGCGGCAGAGCGGAGAAATGTCTAGTCGGGCGGCCGGGCAGTGAACGCGCATCCCGCTGCCTTCTCCCCGCGCCTCGCACACCCGAAACCGTCATTCTGCTGCACAAAGCTCACATCTCCTCTCCTCTTTGCTTTGGTGGGAATAACCTGCCAGCTTTGCAGCACATCTCCTCTTATCTCCTCTCCTCTCTGCTTGGTGGAAACCCGGGCCTTACAATGCTTTTCCTAGTAACATAAAATATGTAAACAACACTTAATAAACTATAGGTGTGTATGTCATATCAATGCACATAACCAATGACATTTTAAAATTAAATATTTCAGGAGTACAATCAGCAGCCGTGAATGTAGTGTGTGAACTGGCCAGAAAGAACCCCAAAAACTACCTTTCACTGGCCCCAGTTTTCTTTAAACTGATGACTACATCTACAAACAACTGGATGTTGATCAAAATCATTAAACTGGTAAGTCCTAGTGATGTACATTGTGGAAATGGCCTTGAACTTTGATATATATTTTGATAACTGATTGATATACAGTTCACTTTGGCTGGAGATAATTTTAGATATGTGATACATACATTAACATATTTATTCAAAGCTTCCTACATATATAATAACTTAATGAATTTTGTCAACTGTTGACTTTACACATTGTAATGAATTCTCCGCAGTTTGGTTTAATGACATATTATGAACCAGACATTGGAAGAAAGATTACACAAAGCCTCATAGATCTTATTTGCAGGTACCTCCTTACAGACAACTTGTCAATATTGCTAGTTCCATTCACTACGCCTCACCATTAAAACTACCAGTGTACAATTTATAAATATTTTATCCCACTTTATTTGAGCATTTTTTGAAGTTGGAATGTTCTGGTTAATCTGATTTAGTAATTTTTAACTTTTATTGATGAGATTTATGTGAATAAGTGCTGGAACAAGAATATGCCCTTCTTGACATTACAACAAATACAAAATAAAAATCTTGAATAAATGTTGTATAAACATTGAACTATGCTTAGAAACCCTCAGGTTTTATTGTTGCTATTATACAATGTTACAATTTTAAATGTTTTTTGATAATTATAATATTTTGTAAATACGGAACAGACAATATTAGATATGTTAATAATAGACAGTATTACAAAAGCTCAGGATACCTGCGGCTGAAATATTTTCCTATCCTATTAGAATAACCATAATTTATTATCTTATTGAAAATAAATTTACACAAATACGTAGATCAAAACTTTGGTAAAAAGTCAAAATTTACAAGATTTACCACAATACTCCAACCATTAACAAAAATGACACAAACCACACTTGAATTGGCACACTTGTTTCACATTTCTGTATTATTTTTGCTGCTAACTAAATTTACAAAGTTAAAACAATATTATCTTTTAATGGGAGTTGTTTGGATGGTCATTACATCAGTTAGATATTAGTTGCTCCCACATAGGCTAGTGTTAAGTAGTGTCATTGTGTTTGTTGCAGTTTGGTGCCTTAACCCCATTAGAGCCAAGGCTTGGCAAGAAACTGATAGAACCATTAACTAACTTAATACATAGGTGAGTCAATTACTACAAAATTGACAGTTGATATGGCAAATTTACTTTATACTTTCTTCACAACAGATTTAAGTTTCTTATTTAAAAAAAATTTTAGGTATCTAAAAGTTAATTCGTAAAAAAAACAATTTAGTGGAAGTATTATAATGCTTATTTTAATTTATTTCTAAAAAAGCTTAACTTTCATAGCACATCTGCTAAGATATTGCACTAGATAAATGCTTATTAAATGAATAGATATATTACACATGGTAGCAGTTGTATTTTCCCTTTTATTTTAATTATTTGAGAAGGGATATTTATGCACCACGTACTTTACTATTATCCTGCTAACGTTTCGTTGACCCGTACTACGTCGATATGTTCAACGTGAGTCACGTAGTAACTATTAATCATTCTGTTCCGCACAGTCGAAGAAACAGCACAGATTAATAAATAGTTACTACGTAAGTCATGTTGAACGCTCACGCCTAGACAAACGATAGTTGCAATGCAAAACTCGTAATTAGCTGTTACATACATACTCCTTCGTATTTCAACAAAATATAGCACTTACCAAAATAAATCATTATGTTTATATAATACCTGAAATCTCACACACATGTTTGTTTTTCGTCAGCACGTCAGCGATGTCGCTGCTATATGAATGCATCAACACTGTGATAGCTGTGCTGATCAGCATTAGCAGCGGAATGCCGGGACACGCTGCTTCGGTGCAACTGTGCGTGCAGAAACTAAGAATACTCATTGAAGATAGCGATCAGAATCGTAAGTAGTTTGTTCTCATCACCGTCAGCAATATCGCTGTACGTCAGCTATGGCAGAGTTGAATTTTTGAATTTTGAATTGTTCGTATTTTTCCTGACTACCTTTTTCAGTTCATTTCATTTCCGTCTTCATTTGACGACCTCTGTGGCGCGGCGGGCGAAGGTTCGCCTGCGACGTAGGAGGTTGCGTGTTCGATTCCCGCCTCGGAACAAATATTTGTACGATCTGCAGATAATTGTTCAGGGTGTTCTGGGTATTTTTCTATGTATAATAAAAAAATATCTATCTATGTAATGTATTGTATTAAGTATATCAAGTACCCATAACACAAGCTCTGCTTAGCTTGGGGCTAGATAATGTTGTGTGAAATGTCCAGCATTTATTTATTTATTATTCTCCAAATTAACCACCAACTTAACCTCGTTGGTTTTATGGGTGCAAATTGAAAGGAGAGTGCGTGTGCGAGTATGCGTAACAGCTGGATATGCAAATAGTAAACAAACACTGGGTTGTCGCAAATTTCTCAGATAATAATATTTATTTTTGTATGGGTATTTCAAATACTACGGATTCAACCTTTGCATACTTAATATTATTCACATGGTTGGTCGGAATAAACCCCTCCCGGGCTTATTAATATTTAATTACGATACACGTTGTAGTAGTAGGCGTACAACAAATTACCGCTGTTCTTATTAACAGTTTTATTTGTATTTCAGTGAAGTACCTGGGGCTACTAGCAATGTCTCGAATACTCAAATCTCACCCAAAGTCGGTACAAGCTCACAAGGATCTGGTTCTCGCCTGCTTAGATGACAAAGACGAATCCATACGATTGAGAGCCTTGGGCTTGTTGTATGGAATGGTATGTACGAATTTCCAATTACTCATAAGATCTTAGTGTCACGGCATTGTTTATTTTATTTGTTTAAAAGTGTCTGTTTAAGCAGATGTTTATTCTCGACAACATTATTCCATGTATCACTACTACATACATACTATATACATGTTTATGTGTACTTTCATAAATTAGAAAAATACATTTTAAGGTCTCAATAGTCCGTGGTGTGTCCGGTCTAAGAACGACCCGTCTGTCCCCTCTATCTCCTCCCGCGGATGTCTTAAAAGCCGACTAAGGAATTAGGATTAGGGGAGTAGGGGATGGGCAGCAGCATCCTCCTGAGTACTCAACATGAATACTGCGATCACCAATCCGCCTGCCAATTCCCCCCATTGTATTTTATGGGGAAGCTTCGTCCAGCAGTAGATGTCTGTTAATGATGATGATGGTGTGAATAAGTGCTAAGTCTACTAGCTTCAATGAAATATTATTAGGTGTCCTAAACTCCTAAAAATCTCTACATCTCCTAAACAAGGCCCTATCACCCCACTACCATATACAGACAAACAAACTTACGTTGCTCGTTTGATAATTAAGGAAACTAAGAAACTGGGATAAAATATCCAAGGCTTAAATAAATAATAATAAATATAATAGATAGGTAAAGTTTCTAAGTTTGGATGTAGGAAGTAATCCCCAGAACTACTGATCCGATTCTGAAAGTACTTTCGCTACATTATCTCTTGAGACCCTAAGTGCTATTCGCGTGGGCAAAATCGTGGAGATTCAGCTATTTTAGAAATGATCAGCATGTTTATTTACATTAGTTCACCAAAATATCGCCCACAGGTATCAAAAAAGAACTTAATGGAGATAGTAAAGAAATTAATGATCCATATGGAGCGCGCTGAAGGCACACTATACCGCGACGAGCTACTTACGCGAATGATCGAGATTTGCTCCCAGAACAACTACCAACATGTTGTCGACTTTGAGTGGTACGTCACGGTTCTAGCGGAACTGACTGAGATGGAGACCAGCTCTAAACATGGTAAGAAATGAAGGAATGATGAAGTTATATGATAAGCTTCTCTTCCTTGCTAAAAATATTAAATTAAGCTGCAATCTTGCCGTGGTGAGTTCGACATGAGAATAGACCCTTACGTCTCATCCCGTGGATGTCGGCCCACCTTGGGGTGGGCAGCAGTATCCACCTGAGCACTTATTCTCATGAGGGGGAGACCTCGTCTAGCAGTAGACGCCTAACGGCTCGCGTACACCTAATCCGTTATCGGCCGAAGTTTTCTCGGAAGACGACGGCCGAACTCGGACGATCGAATCAAACACTTGTAAAAGAAAGAAAGCGCGTACACAACACACGACCGTCATTGTCCGATGACGCCCGAAAACGGCCGATCAACCATCGAGTCCGAACTTGTTCGGATTTTTCGTCAGTCTGCCGGCGTCTACAGTGCAAATTGAGAATACAGAATACCGGCAACGTCCAATGTCGGCACAAGTCGTACAATGCAGTGTGAGCACATTGACGTCCGAGTTACTAGTCCGAATAGTTTTGTCCGCCATCGGCCGACAAAATCGGTTTTGGTGTACGCTTACCGTTACGATGACCGATTTATTCTCGGTTTCAGGAGCTATGATAGCCGGCCAGCTGACCGAAGTGGGCGCTCGCGTGGCAGAGGTCCGCTCGTTCTGCGCGCGAGAATGCGCCGCACTCTGCTCCAAAGCCGCCGCCTCTCCTCCGGGCCCGGCCTCTCGCGAGGTTCTATATGCCGCTGCGTTTGTGCTCGCTGAATACTGCAAGTAAGTAGCTATAATGTAAATAACGTGAATGTTAAAGAACTCCATTTTCTGCATTCGAACTCTATGCGTGGTCCATTATGCGTGAAAACTCGTCTTTTCCATCGCAGCGACGAAGAGGTGATGAGTGAAGTGATATCTCCCCTGATGGTGTGCGCGGGAGTGGGCGGCGGGCACATGCGGGCGCGCGCCGTTTGCGTGCACGCCGCGCTTAAACTGACCGTCAAGCTACTGGCGATACAAGAGCGATGCGGCGACATCGGAGCCGCTAGATCTGTAAGTACATGCAAGAATTTAGTATGAAATGGCTTTCGGCCGAACAAATAAACCTTGGTTAACTTAAGGGGGATGCTTTCGATTACTTAAAGCTCGTTTCACGCTAGATGGCGTGGAAAAACAGATATTGACTTTTTTATTTTTTGTTCAAAACTCGAGCGTCTTTAGTGAGTAATTTTACCGTTTGCGAGCACGGTGTAGGTCATAGAATTTGATGCAGCATGAATTTTCGTTAAAGAGTCGTTAGAAATTTCAAATTCACTATAAATAAGATCTGACAATTTGCCTCATGTAATTACACGCACGCACACTTCTACATTCACTGTTTTGTTTTTCACTAGATGGCGTTGTCATTATCCCCAGATGTTATATAGATGGCGTTAAAAAAATGTTTATAAGGTATCTCGATAATGATGGCGTTAAAGAAAATTGTTAGAAGGGATGAGCCGCCACCATCCACCGACTTCCTGCCACCCTATAAAAAGTGCCGTGGTGTGCAGCGTAGAATCTATAATCCTCCTCCCGTGGATGTCGGAAAAGCCGACTAAGGGTTTACACCAGGGCATGGGCAGCAGCATCCATCTGAGTAACCGATACTGCAATCACCAATCAACCTGCCAAGGGTGGTAATTATGGCAAACACCCCCACAAAAATGAATGTCTTTTTACAGAAATTAATAAAAAGAAAAAACAAACAGATTAGGTATTTTTATTGGTTTATAATTACAAGTATTTTCCACTAGAAATATCATACACTGACAACAAATATTCATCAATAGGTAAGCGATCAGTGCAACTGCACATTTTGTCTTCGTATATTGTATTCATTGTTACCATTAGTGCCCATTGCATCTCTTCTAAATATAACTTTTCATTTAAAAAACCGACTTCCGCCATTGTATTCGACTAAATATTAGGATGAAAAAAAAATGATGAAAGAACCATAGTGGTGAAAGGATTATGATACTTTCTGAATGCAAATGCTTGGTTTGTTGCTGAAAATATCAAAATCGCCATATGTATGCCTAAAATATTTGAGGAGTTCCCTCAATTCCTCATGGATTCCATCATCAGAACTGGGTTTTGAAAAAAATGGGACCAATCTGGAAGTACATATATCTATTCAAATAAAAAAAGAATTTTCTAAATCGGTTCATAAACGCCGGAGATATGAGGTATCATCTTCATCATCATTAGATGTAGTTGATCTGATGATCAACTACATCATCATTAGCCTGTAGAAGTCCACTTAGGTGTCCCCTAGAGTGCCACGACGAACGGTCTTGAGCCGCCTCCATCCACAGATTTCCTGTGACGTTCATAATGCCTTTAGTCCATCGAGTGGAGGGCCTTCCTCTACAGCCTCGTCCGTTTTTCGGTCGCCACTCGAGAACCTTTATTCTCAAACGGTTATCAGTTCTGCGAGCTATATGACCTTCCCATTGCCACTTCAACTTGCTTATTCTGGTTGATCATCAGTGGCTAGAAAAAAATACATTTCTTGATATAGTTTTGTTTTAGACAATGTTGTAAGGGTTTTTTGTATGAGAAAAAATAACGTACATGATGTCATTTCATTGAGATCTATGCACTTTGCATTTTTCCGAACACGTCTCAATATATATTTCAGATAAAATCGCATTTTTGAAAAATGCTACCAGCTTTAGCATCATGCTGCTGATAAACTCATTTATAGGGTGTGGTGATACGGCGTTTGCAAACATAACAGTGTACAAATATTACTGTGTTGGAAATATATGATATTGGATAAACAATCAACAATCTGCCTCTCTCACTATTCCAAATTGACTCGCAGTCAGACGACTAGTTAGTAGTTTTGTTAGTAGTAGAACTTCTTGTGAAAGAGTTCGTCCGGGGAAGTACTACCACTGTACCTATTTCTGCCGCCAAGCAGTAGTGTTCGCATTGCTGTGTTTCGGTTTGAAGGGTACGGGTGCCGGTAAAATTACAGGCACATGAGACTTTTCATCTTTATGTCTCAGGGTCGGTAGCGCGCGTGTAATGCCTCTGGTGTTACAAGCGTTCATAGGCTGCGGCAACTGCTTTCCATCTGGTGGGCCGTAAGCTTGTCTGCTTGCCAAGTAGCATAAAAAAAAAACGTTCCGATCTGTGAGTAACGTATAAATCATTTCCATGCTGTTCATGTTGTGGACCATTTCTCAAATCTTCTGCCATCAAATCTGGCTGACTGCTGTTGTGCATTATTATTTTTCGTGCAACCAGAGTCAGCTTCGTCAATTTCGGCTTCAAAATATTTCGTCCATAAATTGGGAGCTTGGTGTTAGATAAGATCTGAAAACATAACATATTTACTTATTACATTTTCATTCATTAAATTTTTAAAGATATTTCAAGTAATATAAATATCGAGCTGCGCCTCGCGGTTTCACCTGCGTGAACCATGATATTATTATTATGACGTTGATTTATTTTAAAACTCGTTATAAAATACATTTTTCACTATAAAGAAATACTACTTATCTATAAAAACAAATAGTATATAAAAACAGTATAGTAAAAAATATATTACAAAACGGTAAACCACCGACCGCGGAGCAAAGGCCCAAGCGGTCGGAGGCTAGGGCTGCAGAGAGAGGAACCTCCTGACTATGCGTGCCGAGTCCAGGAGTACTGCCTTCTGAATCTGACCGTTGATCCAACCATTTAGTGAGAGCCTCTCAAGGTATTGGTCGAGGCTCTTTGCTATAAGGCCATTCACAGAAACAACTATCGGGACGATAATCGTCGAATCCACATCCCACATGGCGGTAATCTCGTGGGCCAAGTCAAGGTACTTGCTTGCTTATTATTATTATTATTATTATTAGGTATCTTCATTCCAAATTTCACTCAAATCCGTTCAGCCGTTTGGGCGTGAAGAAGTAACAAACATACTTATAAACTTTCGCATTTATAATATTAGTGTGATGTGATGAGATGAAGAGGTCAACCGACGAATCCAACTCGGATGGGCAGCGTTCGGGAAACTACGCCATATCTAGTTTGTTGGTTTTGTGAAAACTTCTTGTGAAAGAGTTCGTCCGGGGAAGTACTACCACCGTACCTATTTCTGCCACCAAGCAGTAGTGTTCGCATTGCTCTGTTTCGGTTTGAAGGGTACGGGTGCCAGTGAAATTACAGGCACATGAGACTTTTCACATTATGTCTCAGGGTCGGCAGCGCGCTTGTGATGCCTTTGGTGTTGCAGGCGTCCATAGGCTACGGTAACTGCTTTCCATCAGGTGGGCCGTATGCTTGTCTGCTTGCCAAGTAGTATAAAAAAAAATCTTCTCGTCGCCGATACCGCAGAGCCTCAAGACGAAAGTCTACACGCCAGTGTTGACTTACGGCACTGAGACGTGGTCGCTAACTATTGGCCGTATAGACAAGCTCAAAGTTGCGCAACCAGCGATGGAGAGAGCTATGCTAGGAGTTTCACCACGTGATAGAATCCGAAATGAGGAAATCCGTAGAAGAACCAAGGTCACCGACATAGCTCTCAGAATTAGTGGCAGTGGGCAGGTCATATAGCTCGAAGAAGTGATAACCGTTGGAGAATAAAGGTTCTCGAGTGGCGACCACAAACCGGACGACGCGTTAGAGGAAAGCTCTCCACTCGATGGAATAAAGACATTATAAACGTCGCGGGGAGTCGGTGGATGGAGGCGGCTCAATACCGTTCGTCGTGGCATTCTAAGGGGAAGGCCTATGTCCAACAACAACAACAACAACGAAGGCTTCAAACAAAGGGCAGGCATCTTCTATAATAGTACTACTCTACTAGTAGGTAACACATTAAAATTATGTAAATATCTGTTTACTTACGAAATTTCACCGTGAAACCGTTATAACCTGGCTTGCACTCGTTTCAAAGACACCGCCCCAAAGAAAATTAATCGCATGACACCCACAGTGCACCATAGACAAGGACCATAGAGAAAAAAGTCAAGGAACATATAGGGAGAAATAAGTGCACTAGGCTAGGTAACCACAGACAAACAGAACACCTTAAATTCAACAGGACCAAAAAATCAAAAAAAGGTCAAAAAATTTCAATATCATTTTTAATGCAAAAATGGCATTTAGATGATTCCAATTTTTATATTCGAAAAAGACACCCATGGTTTTAGCGTTTAAAATAGTTCAATCACACAACTACCCATTTAGCATTTTGAGACTTTGATGACTAACTTCACAGCAAAGCAGCCATCTTTCCAGTTAATAATAATAATAATAATAACTTTATTACGAAACATAAAAGTGTCAGGTTTTGGAATGCGTTTCTTTTGAATGAAAGTTCAATAAGTTTGATTACTATTTTATTAAAACGAAACCGCAGTACTTGGAAATGTGTCTGTTTTGCATATAAGATTACCGTGATTATGGTTGTAATTGTTTATAAACAAACATGCAATATTTGTTAAATGACTGTTATTACAATCAGTCTGTACAATCAGTCTTAAAATACAGTGTTTCATTATTATACATAAGTATCCTTTGAATTAAATAATCACTTTTAAGATTATTAAAATTACTTTGGGATCACATCCTTTTCAATCAGTTTTAGGATGCCCTGTTTTTTGTCTCAGCAACTTGTAGCTTTTTGATATTATCTTATTTTATTTACTTGGGAAAAATCTGTATCCTGAGAAGTTTTGTATAAAAATCACTTTCACTATATCACTTTGATATTGATATATTATCAGGGTTGCTACACCGAGTTTCTGAATCACAGCACGGTACACGGTCGGATTATAAAAACTAGTAGTTTTGCGAACAGAATACCTCAAGAGCACAAACTATCTTGTTTTTCGATAAAGTTTAAAAAACGCATCCATAGTCCGATCTAGCATATACCCAATCTTACTTGAACCACAAGTCGTTGAAACTCTAACAAATGAGAGCTCACGTAATATTGGTTTTCATTTTTATTTTTTCTCAAAAACTATATTGTAAAATAAATATATAAGTAAGTACATATATCAAGTTTCATCAAGATTAATTGAAAAATGCGACGTACGCGAGTACTTACGTACATAGGTACATACATCCGAACAGACGATAGCAAATTTTGCCATATTATATTGCAAGGACTTACCTTGCTTTGCTCGCTCGGTCAATGACTAGTAATATTTTTTTTTATTGCTGCGAATGAAGTTACGAAAGTATAGTTTTTACATATTCTTTCGTTGTTTTATTTTTATTTTATAAAACTGAAACTTGAGTTTCAATAAAGTACGTTACAATAAAGTATTTTCTCGAAGGTACCTACTTTGTTGATATTGCAAAGTATAAAGAACATAGCCGCAAATAACTTTGTAAACTATGATTATAACGAACGGTTGGCAACCCTATCAGAGCCAGCTCATAAAGCCTAATAATTACGGTTGACTAGCAAGCACTAAACTTGTGACGTAGCGTTGCCTGGCAACGTCGCGTTTCGCAATTTTGGTGACAGGGCTGAAAATAACGCGAGGCATACTTTTATTTATTTAGCGCCATCTTTCACTATCTTTCTCAAAACTCGGTGCTCGAGGTCCATTTAACCGCCATCTCTGTCAAATTAAACAAAACAGGGTGCTCTGCGTAAAAATATCACGCTTCGATGGTAGGTGGCGACTCAAAATGGACATTAAAAACACTCACACATACGTAAAATTGGTCGTATTTCAAACTAATTTTAAAAATTACCCTTAGTAAATTTTTATTTGAAACAACCATTTGCGAGTACGATAATCATTAGAAAATCGAAAAAAAAATACGATATAAAGAACGACAATCTGTGGATTGAAAAAATACTTAAATTATTTTGTATGGGCAAGGCAACGAGAGCATTCACCTTAAGAGTACTAAACTTAACTTGACTCAGGCCCTCAATTATATTTTATAATAATAATGATTAATAATATAATTAATTAATCAGGCCCTTAACGCTCTGGTTGCTAAGAAGCCAGATATCGATATATTTTTTTCAAATTTAATGATTTTCTTAATAATGTTATCAGTTTTCTAAGCTAAGTAGGTATCTTTGATATATCATTAATTATAATTATACCTGTAGTTTTGGTTTGCTGCACGCGTTGGTGTATACTGTATGCAGTTGAATTTATAAATAAATGTTTCATGATCTGCGAATATTTGATCCCGGTCTGGGTGTTGTAGTACCATGGTACTCGTAGTTCCTTGATACCCACGACAAAGGGAATCCTAGTGTGGGACTATGTATGTGACTGTTGGGTGTTATGTTATGTGTCCGTTAAAATGCCAATCACGACTAGGGCAATCGAAAAGTTTTCACACTTCTGAATCATAGATTTCTCAAGACTGTATTCTATGTATTTAGATTCTCTGCAATGCCATAGCTGGCATGAAACCTCTTCTCTGCAGCGAGGACATGGAGGTTCAAGAACGGGCTCATAATGGATCTGCCCTGTTGTCTATAGCGCTGCGTCGACTGAGCAACGACGATGAACTGTTAGCCAATGTACCAGCACCCGCCCTGCCACTTATCTCACACGAAAGGTATCTATGACGTCACTCGTGTGTCTGTGACGTCACTGATAGTATAGACATGCAAGGTCCAAGAACGAGCTTATAATGGATCTGCCCTGTTGTCTATCGCGCTGCGTCGACTGAGCAACGACGATGAACTGTTAGCCAATGTACCAGCACACGCCCTGCCATTTATCTCACACGAAAGGTATCTATGACGTCACTCGTGTGTCTGTGACGTCATTGGTGTGTCTGTGACGTCACTGATAGTATATATATGCAAGGTCCAAGAACGAGCTTATTATGATTGTGCCATTTGTCTCGCGCTGGTTGCCTAGAAAGGCGTCCCTCTCGATGAGCCAATGACATTTTAAATGTAGTCAGTAGAGGCGGCTCAAGCCTGTTCGTCGTGGCATTCTATGGAGGAGGCCTATGTCCAGCAGTGGACTTCTACAGGCTGATGATAATGATTAACGGCCGGTAGATGTCAACTGGACATGTCTACACAACAAACAGTTTTTAGCTGATAAGTTAGCTCATGTATTATGATCTTTTGTTTTTCTTTTTTTTTATATTTTATTTGTATTTTTATGTATTGTATGTGTAGTTAAGTTATATAGGTATTTATATTTTATTGAGTACAACATATGCATGCATATACTTTTAATGGTTTTACACCACCGTCCTTTATCGTTCTCATCAATTCCAGTCCCTCCCAAGTTTGTCTGGAAGAGATCGCTCTCAGCGATAAGACCGCCCATTGTACTTCCATACGTATAATTATAATTATGATTGTTTTAATGTTTTAATTTTTAATGTGGTGTGCAATAAAGTGTTTTCTATTCTATTATTTTTACATACTACATTACTGACATATTTGCATTAAATTTTTCAGTAACGGCTTAGAAGATTCCATGGAAGGTTTGAACGGAGAGGAACCTTCAGGGTTCAGCGGTGGGCTCATAGACGAGCTGGCGAACATGTTTGACGGTGAACTGAAGCCCGTCGCTCCTAAAGCTCAGAAGAAAGTGCCTATGCCGGCTGAGTGAGTAAAGTTATTAGTAGACTAGCAGCCCACTCGCGACTTCGTTCGCGTGGTTTTGGTGGTCCAGTTTTCCCGGTTTTATTTTAGTATTTTGTAGAACTACTAAATGTCAATATTTTTGCAAAACATCAAGCGCACACTAATAGCCAATCAACTCATTTTCTTCGACTCAATTTACAAATATAAAGATTTCGTACTAAAAAATATTTTTGTCACAATATAACACACTGCGTTAGTTAATAGTAATAGATATGATGGAAAGTTATAGTAAATCATTAAATTTCAATATGACCTAAAAATTTTGAACCAACGTGACCTGAGAGCTGATTCTAAGTTTTGGCAAGCAAATGACACGGACGTCTGGTGTAGTGTAGTGTGGATTTTTGTATTGCGACACCGATGAGCGCCCCTAGCGTACACTCTGTGAACCTCATTTTCCATACAACAATCCATGTTACACTACACCATACGTCCGTGTCAATTCCTTGTCAAAACTTAGAATCAGCTCTCTGTACCTTTGCTTTGGATCGGTGATGCATTGCCATTTTCGCTATAGTGGCCACGGCCCGCGTCGCTCTTTTTATGAAATAGACAAACTAAAACAGCCCATCTGATGTAAAAACGTCGATGCGTTGCCTACCCTGAAGAAATTAATTCGAATTTCACTTAAAGCTGCCTAGTTCGTATCTTGCTTCCCTTTTATTTTAATCTATTAGAAAGAGCCCGCGATAATTTAATAATTAATAATAAATAACTAAATGCCGTACATTTCACACAGCATTATCTAGCCCCAAGCTAAGCAGAGCTTGTGTTATGGGTACAAGATAACTGATGTACTTAATACAATACATTACATATTATATAATTTTTACTATACATAGAAAATACCAAGAACACCCTGAACAAATATCTGCAGATATTACAAATATTTGTTCCTAGGCGGGAATCGAACCCGCAACCTCCTGCGTCGCAAGCGAACCTTCGCCCGCCGCGCCACAGAGGTCGTCGAATTAATTGGACGTCGAATTATTAGGTCGAGGAATTTAAGCGTCGTTTAAATTTAGAAAATACTGTACAGAATGAATATTTGTGTATCTGTATTTCAGTTTGAACTTGGAGCAGTGGTTGTCGCGTGACAGCTGGTCGTCGGAGAGCTCCAGCTCTGAGGACGAGGGTGAGGGCGCGGTGTTTGCCGCGCCGCAACTGGATGCTCGCCCCACTGCCCAGTTCACGCCGGAGGAGCTCGATATGGTACGAAGACACTACATACTACTGCAAATCAGAATCGCTTCGAAAGATACCAATGCGCTGGCGTTCAAAGCCGCTACAAACACAAATATATTGGCCGTGGTGTGTCTAGCCTAAGAAAATACCTCTCCGTCTCCTTTTCGTTTATTTACGCTATACGTCCGTGATTGGGTCACCAAACTTTATAACGAACCAAATATCAACTTATTTCCTCCAGTAAATTTGGAGAAAACAGGCTGTGACCGACACAAGAGTATAATGATTCCATTGGTACCTTTTAAGGAACGGAACCCTAAAAATGTGCATAATCCTTGTAACTCTACTCCCCCTAGAGCATCGGAAGATACGATCGTATCTATCAAACTGTCAAAAATTTTCAAAATTATTCTTTATTGACAATAAAAAAACCTCCTCCTCCTCCTCCTCCTCCTCCTCCTCCTTCCTTTGATCCTTTGCGCAAATGTAAAGGGAATTTTGTATTTTCTATTGTAGTGTGTAATAAATACCTATGTGTTTACTACTTAACATTGTAGTGTGTATGCTCCTTTATAACAAACGATGATACAAGTACTTTTACCGCCATGTATTACTAATACTTAGGCAGAGAATACACAACTTTTACTGAAAGCGGCTGCATGTTTAATTGCTCCAGAAACCCCCACTTTATATGGCGACCTTGCCAGGATTATTTAGCGACCCAATTAACATTTTTCCGAATTGATTCCAGCTACGCGAGGCTCGACGTCAAGAGCAGGCGAACAACCCGCACTACCTCAAGGATGACTCGCCTCGCAGCTACCAGCAGGATGATATACCGATCGCCGAAATCGCGCTTGAAGTGCCGCTACAAGTGCACAGTACGTTAACAATATCACTATAACATAACACCCCAACATTCACATACATAGTCCTGATCCCACACTACGTTTCCCTGTGTCGTGGGTATCAGAGAGCTAATTCTAAGTTTTGACAAGCAATTGACACGGACGTATGGTGTAGTCGCTATTGGTCAATAAAGTCTACTTTTGTTTTTTTTTGTCATTTTGACGGATAAGATCATATCTTACGATGCTCTACCGGTGAGCTTTTAAAATTATTCAAAAATTCAAAGACGTGCCTGGCGCCGCCTGTTTCAGTCTAACATTTGTGGTGACGAGTTATCAATCACTATCACATAACTTTCTAATTGAATCCTTATAATTACAGCCAAGAGATCTGATAAGTACTTACTGACACGAGAAAGCTCAAGCAAGAAGAATAAGGAAAAGCGACCAACCAAGAAACGAAAGAGCAAAAAGGACAGACTCACTTCCGAGTCTGATAGTGAAGGTGAGAACAAACATCGTCTTACAGCAAATAATTCTGTAAAAAATTTATGCGAACCATTGACGTCTCTGAGTAAGGCGGTATGCACAGCTCATAGCAACGCTTAGCTTACAATGTGTTTTTTGCTAAACTTTCAATACTGTTTTAATTGTTTGTCAATATTGCTTAGTATGGGTATTTAATTGATGTTTTCAATTCATAAATGTAAATTTCGGCGTTCACTGGCAAATGGCCGACCTTACTTCTACATTGCAAATAAATTTACATATTGTTATTACTGGATGCCTCTTATCTAACTTGGATGGCATGGTTATGGGTGATCCACCGTACTGACACAAATTGTAAGTTTGTTTGGCAGGGATATGACAATTTATTTGTAACGCGCATTGATATATTGTTCGGCCAATATCCTAGACCTATGCCCATGGAAGAATGAATACACTTCTTCCATGACTATGCCCAAGTGTGAATCGAGACTCAAGCATCAATTAATGACAAACGTCATAAAATCTTGTGCTTAAGTCTCGATTCAGTTCGAGTTTACTTCTGGAATACGGGCTTAACCTTAGTTTAAAATAATAACAATAATAATAATTTATTTAATCAAAAAATTCGGCCTTGAGGATAGACCCCTTCTCCAGTGGATTTCGTAAAAGCAGACTGAGGGATTACCCCAGAGGATGGACAGCAGCATCCACCTGAGTACTCAACATGAGCACTGCAATCACCAATCCGCCTGCCAAGTGTGGTGATTATGGGAATTCCCCCATTGTGTTTCATGGGGCAGGCTCCGACCAGCAGTGGATTTATAAAGGATGCTAATGACGATGATGTAGTACTTGTTAGGTACTAGGCCGTCCTAGGTGGCACGGTCACAGTCAAGTGACAACCCTTTGTACTTGTTCGCACTGTATGACGGCAGGGCTTCGTTGCCCTTCCATGTATGTTGAATAGGTTGAAAGGAGTTCATGCCTATTGAATCATTTCCTTAGCACGGCTAATGTCCAAAATACAAAATGTCCAACTTTCACCTTCAGCCGCTAGGCTCTGTTCAGGGTCACTATTCTTCAGCCTGGTGAAGCGGTTACCGACCTGGCGCGGGGTGACCCAGTATCCTAGTTAGACGCAATGACACGACCGTGGAACTATTATAGATACGTGGTAAAGGATGTATGTTATGTTATTTTATTTATTTAGGACAACAAACAATTACACTTGCATATAGTACTAAATATAGGACTAAAATAACACAGTGATTCTATGAGAGTAACCAGCCTCGTTGTCCACAAGTTAGCTATGCTTATATTATAGGGCAAATAGAAAGTGGGTACTTATTTTAACTGCCAAAGCTGATTGACCCCTTGACAAAGTAGTGTCCCCCTCACGCATTCCGACCACAACTACTAGAAAGGGAGAGAGGACAGCACCCAGCCAAGGCGCCAGCCAGTCAGTCAGTATATTTAGAGATTGTTGCAATGCTATACAAAATATATGTTATTGTTATAGATATGTTAATGTTGAACAGATGGCGTGTCGTCGCGGCCGACTGTGGCGGAGGGCGGCGAGCTGCCAGAGGGCGCGGCGGCGTCCGACGAGGAGGCGCCGGCGCCGCGCGACGACCCGCACCGCGCGCTCGATCTCGATTTGGACCAGTGAGTGAACATAATCACCCGCAGGGCTAATCTGTATCTCGCGACAGGTTTGCAACAGGCGTAAATTGCGCAATCATTGCTGTCAAACGTCAACAACCCCCCCTAACTAAGTACATTAAGCAATAAGTTTACAGCTACCTAATTCAGGAGCAAAGGAAAGCTACGCCTCTAGGACCAAGTGGCCGAATTTTAGTGTGGGATTGAGGCCTTAATTCATTAATTAAGGCTTAAACTTAATTGAGGCTCAATTCTCTTAATTATTTTTAAAACTATAATGAAAGTTGACCGAGCCAAGGCTGAATTGTGAATTGACAAAAAAGTTGGTATTCTGCTCCCTCATAATAGCAATTTAGTAACATATCACCCAACAGTCATATATGTAGTCCTGATCCCACACTATGATTTCCTGTGTCGTGGGTATCAGGAACTACAAGTATTTGCAGATCATATAAACATTTGTCCCGCAACGGGAATCGAACCCGCAACCTCTCGCATCTCAGCCGGCTACTTCCCCGCTGCGCCAGAGGTCGTCGATTTAGCGAACAATCATTTCACGGTGACTACCATTAGAGTAGAAATTATCAAAAAGACTGAATCGTTTAAGTTTCGGTCACATTTCGACCTGTTGGGTGATATGTTATGTAAAGCTCTATGTGCGGACAAAGTCGCGAGCGGGTCAGCTATAGTAACTGATCAACGGCATAATTTTGAATTTCAACATTGTAACCATCTAATTTTTCAGACCATTGCGCGAAGAAGAGATCCTGGCTACCAGGATCAGTCAGTATCCGTCTCCCGATGCCGTCTTACTAGAAAAGCCGAAGGCATCCAAAAAGAAATCCTCTGGTAAGGCAACCGACGACAAACCCAGCAAGAAAAAGGAAAAGAAACGCAAACAAAACAAAGAGGTTGATTTAATATTACCAGAATTAGCAAAAGATGCTAATGATTTATTAGTAGATGCGAAATCGAACGGCAAAAAACAATCCAAGTCGAGCAAGGCGGCTGGCGACGCTCCGAAGGACGCGAAGGTCACAAAGACTGATAAACATAAGAAATCAAAGAAAAAGACCGATGACAAGGATTCTAAGAAAAAGGCGTCTAAAAATGGTAATTAACTTTCCATATTAAATATTTTAGCAACCTCAGAAAAAAACGAATAAATGCAGTGATAAAAAGTTGGATATATGCATTGTCCTTGTCACTCTAGCACGTGTAATGGCTCCTACACACTATGCCGGCGGCTTTTTGCCGTGCGGGTATGCCGATATACGCCGCGGGTACACAGAATACCCGCCGGCTGGGCCGCCGGCATAGGAGCCTTAAGAAGGGACAGTGCTTAGATGTAATTTTAATGTAATGTATTAGAAGGCAATCAAACGGCGTGTGTTCTACGAGCAGTAGCAATTTGTAATATAAAATCCTCTGCTGCGCAGTCACGTGGTACGCGCGCCGGGGCTCAACTTTATATATTTTCCCCCCTTACTGTTAGGGCGCTTGAGCCCCTCTGTACGCAAACTAAGTTTCATTGTAGTGTTGATTACTGCACATGCGTGTAGCATTTGACTAAAGTTTATAAATCTTTGCTTGAATCTCGGTTACAGTAGCTATCTTCTTCGTCTTGGCAGTGTCATGGTTTTGTTTGTTATCCTATCTTGCTTGCATAAACTCCATGAAATTTTGTAAACATGATTAATACACTAATATCTAGGCTCATGGTTTGTCAGTTTCTAATAAAATTATATGGTTTCCGAATCACACAGACTTGAAGATTTGTATGGAAATCTTAAAGCTCCTAAACACTATGCCGGCGGGCATGGCGCTGACCAGCCCGGCGGCATGCCCGGCGGGTCGGCGGCATGCCTGGCGGGTTTTCTGTGTACCCGCGGCGTATATCGGCATACCCGCGCGGCAAAAAGCCGCCGGGTGTGCTGCCGGCATAGTGTGTAAGAGCCTTTATAACCCATGCTAGCTTGATCCTATACAATTTAATGCAAAACTGACAAACCACACGCCTAGATATTAGTTTGTAGATCCTGACTACAAAATGTAATGAACTTCAATCAATTAAAATCCAAATGAGGGGCAAACTTCGGTTTGTATGGAGCGGGCTGGCGGTAAACTTCGTTTCTCTTAGTTTTCTTGAATACACAGTATCACAATCGGTTGTTTTGTTTCAGATAAACACGAGACAAAAATTGGATATGAAGAAGCTTTAGGTATTTCTACGCCTAGCAAGGAAGTTGTATAGTATAAATATTACCTACTATGCATAATTTAATTGAATATGCTAGTAATATTTCTTGTCTTGTCACGTTAATCATGCTATCTCAGTGCAATTGTTGATTTTGAACAATTTAGTTATATTTTATTATAATTATGTCGTTATAATGCTTTAGTTACGTTTTTTTCATTATCAGAGTCAACCATGTCCATTAAGTCTAACTAATAAAACGAAAATATTATATAATCATGTACAGTTTTATTAAAAAAGATTTATCACAATATGAATTTTCATTTAGAACTATAGTTTTTTTTTTAAATGGCGGAACTGGTATTTGGCCCACGTGATATTATGCGGTAACCCCAGCCCATACCAAATGCAATATGTCTAAGGTCATGCCCACCTAGGACGCGCCCTACGTGACGTTCATCCGTCATCCTGAGACAAAGATCAAGTCTCGTGTGCCTGTAATTTCACCGCAACCTTCAAAGCGAAACACAGCAATGCGAGCACTAGGTACTACTTGGCGGCAGATAGGTATAATAAATAAATAAATGCTGGACATTTCACGAAACATTATCTAGCCCAAGCTAAGCAAAGCTTGTGTTATGGGTACTAGATAACTGATATACTTAATACAATACAATACATTACATAGATAGATATTTTTTATTGTACATAGAAAAGTACCCAGAACACTCAGAACAATTATCTGCAGATCGTACAAATATTTGTTGAGGCGGGAATCGAACTCGCAACCTCCTGCGTCGCTGGCGAACCTTCGCCCGCCGCGCCACAGAGGTCGTCAAATGTCGTATGGTAGTAGTTCTTCCACAGACTAACTCTTAGTAGTAGTTCTACTACTACAAACTACCTCAGATGAGGCAGCTTTGAATTAACTCGTGTATAAAGTCAGTTTGAAAATTTTGTAGAAATTATATTTATAACGTTACCAATGACGTCTCCGATCTTTAGCCACGTGGCAAAATAAATAAATTATGCTTACAAATTAATATTTTATCAAAAATAAAAAGTTTATACGTTTGACTTCAAAATGTGTACGAAAATAGCATGATGATTGACTTAAAAAATTTAAAACATCCAAAAATTGCATTAAGGTGTTATCTCCTCTTCCGGTTCTTGCCGGGGCATACGCCCTTGCCTTTGCCGCCACCTCCGCCTCCACTTCCACCCTTCTTATAAGACATGGCGACCTACAAACAAACAACACAATAGGAAACGCGAATCGCTAATAAAAAGCTAGTCCTACTAATATTATAAACGCGAAAGTTTGTGAGTATGGATGTTTGTTACTCTTTCACGTAAAAACTACTGAATGGATTTGAGTGAAATTTGGAATGGTGATACTTTACACCCTAGATTAACACATAGGCTACTTTTCATCATCATCATCATCAATTTTCATCATTATTCACGCGGGTGAAACCGCGGGGCGCAACTAGTTAAGTATAAAGTTACGTACGTTACGTATATGGTACTCTAATTAGTCTGCGCTACATTACAATGTAAGTTTACCATAAAATATTACCTATACAATATGTATCTAACTAGCGGTAGTTATAAGCCCGAGGGTATTCCACACGTCATGACGAACAACTTTTCTACGACTATAAATTTCAAAGTATTTCATTCACGAAATGCCTCTGTAAACTTTACTCCAGAAATGTACATACCTAACACAACATGGAGCTGCCCTATTACTGCATTCAAAGTTCCAGCATAGAGGTCAAATAATCATAATATCTAGTAATAGGCGGCCCATGTTGAGTTGAGAAGAAAGAGTTGATGACCTGTGGAATACCCTCCCCTCGGGCTTATAGGGGTATTTTAATAATATAATTATGTGATGCGTTATCTCGGAGGCACAAAATGAGGGCCTAGTCTAAAAGCTTTGCAGCAATGATTACGACGATCGTCCGTGTATTACGTAGTAACTAGCCATTAGTCTGTGTCGCGCACAGATTATAGTTGACAGAAGTTAGTTGGTAGCTGTTGGTAGTCGACGCTATTCACGGACGATCGATGTAATCGTCATCGTTACGATAGTTAGATACTACAAAAATCTGCCTGTGTCCAGGCACCGACACAAATCATAGTATTAATAGCTCCTGAATGGTTCTCAGGTTAGGTGTACTTAGAAAAACTACAGATCAGATCTAAAATAATTTATTACGGCACGACTCTTTTGAACAAGCCCAAAAATAAATACTCAATTTTACAATCATGGTATGTATTACATACTTTATTGTACTTTCAGTAAGTGAAATAATCTACAAATATTTTAACAAAATACATAAACATACAAGTTGGCTATTTACAAAGAAACATGTTATGAATTATATATTTTACAAAATACTTTGATTATTGCATTGATACACGTATCGAGACAGCCTCGAAAGGCGCCCATGAAGAATTAGTTAATATAAAATAAACACATAAAAATAGCAATTAATATGGTAAGCAGTACCTCCACGATATAAACAACAATACTTTCAAAAATTCGCTGCATTTCCATGAATCGCAAACTTTTTAGGAAAACTAGAATGCAGCGTCTAAAATAGTCTAAAATATTTTTAACTTAATAGCGTATAATCAACAACAACTATGGTCACTTATTCTAAATGGTAATAAATAGTTAATTTAACCTAAATCTAACTACATAAATTGATGTACATACAACCCGCAATAAAAAATATTTTCCTTTACACATTTCTTGAATATTCCAAGAAATATGGGGACAAATACTTAACAAGAATAGCGTGAAAACAATTGTATGAACTCGATCACATTAAAATTCCCCGCGTTATATAATTGAATGAATAGCTAATAACAACATACTTACCTATCTAAATTGCTATACTATTCATCTAGAAGCATTACATTGAAGATTTTAAAAGATACATTACAGATGGTGATGCGTTGACTATAACAATGTGCACAGTAAGTAGTTATATATTCGAAAGATTAATTGGTATGATCGATTACTGCAGGCAGCTATGACAGAACGAGAATACTGTTTCTACTTCTCCATTAAGTATTTAGGGATGTCGAATTTAACCTCGACTCCAGCCTTCTTGGCGAGGGCGACGATCTCGGAGAGCTGTACTACCAGAGCCGCTGCCTCATCTAAGTCATCCCTAGGTACGATTCGGAGTCCCGATTCAGCGATCAATTTTCTAGCCTCAGTGACTTTCGTGCCCTGCAAATTATCAACAATAAATTAATCAATCACGTATTTCGACGTTTAGCGACTGTGTGATCATACGTTATGCAATCACTGCAATGACGTGTATATATATTGCTGGGAAACTGAACATATATCTTATCTAGATAAAATTCAACAGCATTATCATATGATGGTTCAATGATTTCATCAGAACAACAAATCAATAGTTTTACAGTTTGTGTAGTTTTTACGCAAACCTCGTCAAACGTTTCGGCTGAATTACGCTTAACTTTTAAATTGACAACACTTCGTAACTTGATAAGTTTTTTTTATATTTTTCTTTATCATCAGCCGGTAGACATCCACTGCTGAATAAGGCCTCCCCAATAGCAAGCATAGCAGAACCCATAGCGTGCAATGAAATGTTTTGCCATAACCAATCAATTTTGTTAGTAGTTGAGCTTCTTGGAGAAGGTGGGGTCTATACTTAGGCCGGACACACCACGGCACCACGGCGGGATATGCACCAATATAATTTTTCTCTCAAAAATGGTAGCGATTCTGTGCCTAAATTTAATCTGAGTACTTAACACCAATACCGCGATCATCAATCCGCCTGCCAAGCGTGGTGAATATGGTTAATCCCCCCATAGTATTCATTGGGGGAGGCTTCGTCCAGCAGTGGACATAAACAGGCTGATAAAGAAGAAGAGCTTCTTGTGAATAGTTCGTCCGGGGGAGTACTACCACCATACCTATTTCTGCCACCAAGCAGTAGTTCTCGCATTGCTGCGTTCCGGTTTGGGTGCCGGTGAAATTACAGCCACATAAGACTTTTCATCGTTATGTCTTAGGGTGATGTAATTCAGTAAAGCCAACTCAGTAATGTCTAACAGTTCAGCTAATAATTAAAGAACTCACCTGAAGACGGACAATGACGGGGATCTGAATGTTGAGGGTCTTGGCCGCAGTGATGATACCCTCGGCGATGACGTCACACCTCATGATACCACCAAAGATGTTCACCATGATAGCAGACACTTTGGGATCGGATAAGATGATCTTGAAAGCTTCCTGTAATACAATGACAAGTTTTGATAACAGTACATTTGATAACACATTTTAGTTTATTATTATACTAGCTGCTCATTTGAATATTTCAATTATTCTTGCTATGGTCGCGACATTGTTCAGGCGTAAAGTCTAAAACCTTCCCAAAGAACCCAGCTGTCGAACAGTAAAAACCCCAATCGAATCCAATCAATGGTTTACGGAGAAGAATAACAAAGCGTAAAACAACTATTTCAGTAGTAATTGCTTAGCTTTGCATGGTGTTATAAGTAAAAGCATGAATAAAATACATCATACTTTATCTGCCTAGAAAAACAGTGCAATTACCTACAAACATGACTTTGTCTTTACGTATATAGTGAGCGCATGGGTTTATCACAGAAGAAAATAGCTCACTGGCCACAGAATTGCACCCAAACCAGAGCACTTACTGGCGAGGGGTGAGGGGGCATGTCGCATTGCCACACCCTCCCCCTTACCTTCCCATACACCGCGAGTGCACTATCCCGTTTATTCAATGACTTTCTAACGACAATGGATTTCGCGTCATCGTTTTAAAAATATACATACACGCCTTTTTCCTCAAAGGGGAGAGCCTCAAAGGGCCTCTTTTCGCCCTGGGTTGCACAGACGCATAGTCGTGACAAGTGGTGAGGTCATCGCCGCCATTGCTTTCCACGACCAACTCTGCTAACGCTTTCTTCCAGTGATAACACACTCTTAAATAAGCCAGCAGCCAGGACAAATCTTAACCAACGAAATTTGCCCAACAAGTCCAACAGCACGGTTAAAGGCGAGAACATAATTATCGGACGCGTCCGACAGTCGCGACTTATACTGAATCAGGCCAATAACATTACACCTACGCGTGCAACATTATAAACAACAGTCGTGGACGTGACCTTGATCGCTCGGATGTCCGACGAATAGTTGGCACACGGCGGCGTCCGACACGACTGTACACACTGTCTACTAAAAGTGGCTGATAATATGTTTCAGGCTTTAAACATAATATAAAATACTTAAGTACCTACATAAGGAACATAATTATTTTTTTTTATTTAGATAGTTGCAATATGCTTAGAACGGAAACTATAGGGACGTAACTTCATCAGCTTTTAGGCGTCCGCTGCTGGATATTGGGCTCCCCATGGCACTTTGCATTAAACAAGCAGTCGAAGAAAATATGTTGAATTTTCAAAGGTGCAATATTTTGGCGTGGGTAGTGTATGGCGCGTTTAGTCTATTGCAGTTAGAAAGTTGTACATTGGTCGGTTTGGGCATGTAGACGGTAATTTACAACCAAACTCGTGATGACCTTCCAGAAACCTTGGTTTCAAGAGCTGATCTAGCGACAAAGGACGTACAGAGGGCGTCCGTGTAGACGGCGGAGTACTGCATTCCCTGTCAACCAATGTCGGAAACGCACGCTTGCAAGATAGCGGAGCGAATTACAGAGGAAAGTTATAGCCGAAATAAAAGATTTATACACCAAACTTGGGATTGCCAAAGCGACTCCCAAATCTGAAATTTTATCAAAGCGCCATTGCACTTCTTTACTCCTCAAACGTCCATAGGATACGACCGTGTAGTCTGAACAGACTCGACCAAAGTCAAAGTTAAAAGAACTTTATTCATTGAAATCACAAGGATCATTTTGAATCGTCTTAAATAAAATTAAATTACTCCTGTTCCAACGCGACTAAGTCTAGAAGAATCAGGCAACAAACACGGCTTGGCTTACATATAAATGGTCCGTCTTACCACTAGGTGAGAAGCGCCTGTGTGGTGCCTCGGAGCAAGGAGTTGCTGATACATAGTAAATGAGAACTTAAAAACCTTAGGAAGGTAGTCAAAAGTAAATATATATCAGCAAAAATATGCAAGACAGCACAAGCTACGCTTGTTATACTTATAAATAATAATCTAATAGAAACATGTAAATAGGTAAGTACAGATATTGCAAATTTCCATTTTAGCAGTCGAGGGGCAGAGCGACATCAGGCCACGCGGCTTTATCATTTATATAGTCATCAAGAGTGTAATACGCTTTCTTAATTAGATTAATCTTTATGTAGGATTTAAACCTTCGAATAGGAAGACCGTCGGCCGACCATGTTCACCTTTGTCGACCGTGTAGCAGGCGCTTGGAAAGTGAGCTTACCGAAACAGCCTGAGCGGTGGCGCCGCCGCCGACGTCGAGGAAGTTGGCCGGGTCTCCGCCATACAGCTTGATGATGTCCATAGTAGCCATGGCCAGTCCGGCGCCATTCACCATGCATCCAATGTTTCCTGCAGGCAACAAGCGTCCCGACTGAGTTCTCACTTGCAGACTACATACATCATTCTAGAGCCACACCGCAGACGATGGCTCATTTGCTTTCTTGCGATCAAACACATGCACAATGAAAGACCTGTGCGATGCAAATCAGAAAGGCATTGTAGTAGCAAGGTTTTGGGGTAGAGTAATATAAAACAATATTTGAACCATAGACACGAAGACACTTCAACCCCCTCTGAACTCCACGGAAACTTACTTTTCTTTGAGAATGTTTGGAATGTTTTGGAATTCAGGGAATTCCCCCTCAACCAGTGCGCTGAATAGCACGATGGAAAGTACTATTAAATACATAGAAATAATATTATAATTACCATCCAAAACAATGTAGTTCAAGTTGAATTTGGCTGCCTCTATTTCCTTGGGATCTTCTTGAGTGGTGTCTCTGTAGTCGAAAAGCTCCTTCTGTCTGAACTCAGCATTATCATCGAACCTGAACTTGGCATCCAGGCAGAAAACTGCAAAATAACGGGGAAAACACAAATTCATCATCATTAGCAGCCACACGAACTTCAACCGCCTCCATCCACTGACGTCCTGCATATTGCCACTTCAACTTGCTAATTTTAAGAGCTATTTTGGTGATCTTGGTTCTTCTACAGATCTGCTCGTTACGGATTCTATCACGTAGTGAATTTCCGAGCATAGCTCTCTCTATAGCCATAACTTTGGACTAGTGTATCAGGCCAATAATTTGTGATCACGACGTTAAAGACAAACTATGAATCTTTGATTCAACAAAGACGAATTATTCTGGTAGTATAGAAATCACAACGGAGTATTTTAACAACGATACAAATGCGAAAAAGGCGATCGTTGGTATATTCCTTTTCTTCTCAATTAATTTATTACGCGATAAATACGCGCGTTTTATGAGCGATAAAATACGCCGTGTGCATAGGCTCTTAGTGTATAGAATTTATTTACCAACACGGGATAAAATGGTCTATGTTTGAACAAACAAGTACAAGTAGGTAGGTACACTCAATTGTAATCAATGAATCAATGTAAAATGGTTCTACATACATTTGCCTGTGATTGCATCTTCTGCGTATGGGTTGATTTCAATCAGTAGCGCGTCTTTCTTCAAGAACAAATCGTACATCTTTTTTATCATGTCAACTACCATCTCGGCTTGATCTTGGAGGCCAATCTAAGGACAATTAATAAATATGATTATAATAATAATAATAAACAATGGGCGGTAATATTCCTAAGTAGCAATCTATATACCAGAAAATGGGTGAAATGGACTGCAAGTGATATATATTTAATATAAATTACAATGGTAATTTAAATACTTTGTTAATATTTAGGACAAAGTACCTTTTTTACAACTCTGCAGATTTGTTCGTCAGTCATGCCTTTTATGATATCAATGGGCTCATAAGTGATGGCTTCAGGATTTTCAGCAGCCACATCTTCAATGTTCACACCTCCTTGAGAGGACGCAATGATCACAGGACCCTGTCAATAAAAAGGTTTATAGTTAAGTAATAATCTATTTGGGGTTAAGGCTTACTTTTTATTTTATTTTACCCATTTAACTTTTCAGCTGAGAAACTACGTTTTTGCGTTCAGATTGGCTCTAGTTTCTTTTTAATTCAAAAAATTAGAACTTCATAAATTTTGTAGATATAATCGGATAAGACTTATCAAGGTATGAGATGTTTTAGATTATTTAGACAATGAACTAGAAAAGTTTTAAAGAGAGCTTCGTAATTCAGCCGAAAAATTCAACAAGGTGTACGTTGGGAACCTTAAGTCAGATTGGCAGATTTTTATACCTGGTTGAGGGAACCTCAAGTTTAGCAAGTTAAAGTACCTAATTTCGTCGGCACCTATAAACCCTTAAAACTAATACAAGAAATGGGAGCATTACTACTTGAAGAGCTCCGTGGCGTGGCGAGCAGCCGGCTGAGACGTAAAAGGTGCGGATTCGTTTCCAGCTGCGGGACAAACGTTTGTATGATCTGCAAATATTTGTTTCGGGTCTGGCTGTCGTGATACCATGGTACTCGTAGTTCCTAATACCCACGACACAGGGAATCCTAGTGTGGACTATTCATGTGACTGTTGGGTGTTGTTATGTTCTCCTATGTTATTGTTGTGTGTTATGTTATGCTGTCTACATCATCACAATGGGGAATTTCTTGAAATTTTTGGTCACTTTTTGTCATCATCATCATCACTGTTGAACAAGGGTCTAGCCAAGGTATGTAGAATGCAATGGGGAATTTTCCATAATCAGCACCCCTGGCAGGCGGATTGGTGATTGCAGTAGTAAGATAGTAATATCTCAAATAAAATCATCATCAATGCCTCAATTAAAGGCAATTAGAACAATCTATAGTTGGGTTATCATTCGACATAATAATATGTAAGAATTCATAGTAAATCTATTTCGTACCATCTACCATTTTGTATAATCTAGGTTTCGTGGTGTGTCCAGCCTATGAACAAACACCTCCGTCTCCTCCTGTGGATTTCGTACAAGCGGAATAAGGGATTACACCAGGGTAGGGGCAGCAGCATCCACCTGACCAATTAACAGCAATACTGCGATCCACCAATCCGCCTGCCAAGCATGGTGACTATGGCAAACCCACCTTATTACATTCTATGGGGCGGCTTCGTCCAGCAGTGGCCGTCCAACGGCTGATGATAATGATGATCTATTTTGTACATACACTGAAACTGCGTTCCATCATGATGGCGACGTAGAACTCTCGGCGAGGGAACTTCCGCTCGGTGACCATGACCATGTTGCATATACGGCCTCCTTCTCCCGTCTGTTTTGTCACTAGCAGTTGTCCCAGCATCTTGCTTGCTAATTCACCCGCAACTTCGGGCCTGCAATTGTTTATGTTATTATTTTCTACACAAACGTCAGCCTTGCACGAATCAAGCAGAAGTAGAAACTTACGTTTCAACCATTCGGACTCCACCCTTGAGGCCAGATTTGAAGGTGCCCTTTCCTCTGCCACCAGCAAGTACCTAAAATAATGTAAGTTACGTTTTTTACGGTTCCGAACATCAGCAGGGCGATTCTAAAACGTCGGAAACGTTTCCGACGTTTTAGAATCACCCTGCTGATGAAATTAGGAAACCCTTATAGGATTACTCTATTTTCACAGCCTATGTTTTCCAAACCTTCGTTCAGAAAAAAAAATTTGGTACATATTCATGTAATCGAGCATTCACCTTATCTCAAAAATGACTGGGCCTAAAATTTCCCATAAAGCTCTTAAAAATGGGGCTTCCTTGTAGTTTACGGGAAAATTTAAACGAATATCCTAAGTGTTTCAATTTCCACGGGAAACGGAAAATATTTGTGAAGAGAAAATGTGTATAAATGTGTTGCTTATTTCACCCAGGACTACTAAGTTCATGAGGTGTAGCGGTAGGTGTACTATGGTAGCCTACTTGTACGGAACCTTCTCCACACGAGTCAGACTCGCACTTGACCGGTTTTTTTTTAGACCAATACTTTGCAGCAATTATGTGTGCTGTGTTTACATGGTCACAAATCTGGAAATATATAAACTACAAAGATACACAATCCATAATCTCTAGAAGGTTCTACTATACCCTGGAACTCAGTACATTACTAAATAAACCCTTAACTATTCTAGAAAAAAAAAATCATGAAAACTGTGCACAAAGCGAGGCGCACTGAATCTTCTACTTCACTACCCTAGTTAGGCCCTTTTTAGGGACAATCAACATTACCTACTTTAAGCTGGGCCGATAGACATTAGGCCAGCGAGAGCCACTAACTTAGTGCATAATGGGACTGCTTTATGAGAAAGATTTTATAAAAAATCTGCTTGTTCCATCTGCACTCAGATGGCGCTCGGAATTCATCCATCACTTACAGTGGTGGCATATAATTAGAAACATCGACTTTAGACTTCTATTTTCAGTACAAATTAACTTGATAGTAAATGTTTTACATTTCATAAGAGTTCCCTATGTAATTGTCTAAAATTATCGATCTTATAACGTATTATTATTATTCCGGTTTGGTAAACATCAAACAACAGCTAAAGTTATAATTAGAACATTTTATCAAATTAAACTAATCAGAACAATGAACTGTGATGGACAACAAATTAGAAACAAAAAAGAATTTGGTTTAAACATGTAACAAACTCTTTGAAGCGGCTACTGGATAGTGATTAGTATTTCCTCAGTGAACTCTTGAAAATCGATGGGATACACATTTTAATAAAACAGTGCACTGATAAGATATACATGCATCCTTATCATGGATCTTAAACACCACACGACTCTACCGCCTTGGTTTAGTAAGTTCGGTAAAAAATCGAACATAGTTCGATTTGATGACCTCAGTTGCAAGGCGGGCCAGTAGCACGCACGTAGAGGTGCGAGTTCAATTCCCGATTCGGGCAGATGTTTACATGATCTGCAAATATTTGGTTTGAGTGTTGCGGTACCATGGTGCTCATAGTTGCTGATAGCCACGACACAGGGAATCCTATTGCGATTGCTCCCGAGTCTCTGGGTGTTGCTCCGAGTGCCATCCTGCTTGGCATTTTGAGTGTCTCTGTTTATTCGTCTACGGCGGTCTCCATGATATCACTCACACATCACCTTGCAGGAAGTAGTGACTCCAGGAGCTCGTGGGCAGTGGCCGCCAGCAATAGCACGCATCAACAATAGCTGAATTAAATGGAGGTTACCGGTAGGGCGCTTGGCTATTATTTCATCTAACTCCATAAAATTTTGTACAAGATCCATACTCTCAATTGAACATTGTAATACTATTAAGTCTTCAACCTCCAATGAACTGCTGTTGAATATTGGCTACATTATAATATGCTACTTAGTGACTAATAGGTGTTTCTTATTATCCACCACTGTATGTAATTTCCATACTTTAGTTAGCAACTTTGCAGTAAGTTATTTTGCCTACCAAACACTTAATCTACAGGCTATGGTAATGAAGAAGGAACCAGAGTGCTAAGAGAGAGAGAACTTTAAATCTTACCTGGGCTTTGAGTACTATATCTTTGGACTTGAGGTCCGTGGCGAACTTAACCACCTCTTCCTTGGTCTTGGCAATATTGAACTTGGGTACCGGGATGCCAGCATCGCGCAGCAGGGTGTAGCTGACATACTCATGGACATTCAGGTGGCGGACTTGCTGCTTGTTTTGGATGCTATTGACTGAGGTGGCTGCCAACAGCTGTAATAAGATAATGAGTTATAATACGGTAAAAATACAACCTTGTAAAATAATAAACAAAATAACGTGACAGTAGTTGGTTGGGTAGGTATATGAAATAAATTTTTCGAGTAATGATTAATTATATTGTAGAAAACGATTGGGTGCTCGCGTTAAACTCGAGAGTTACAATACTACACTACTATTTTTACAGTGTTGGTGACGTAAGGTCACCATAGAGCTGAAAACGACAAGGTCAGTTTATAAATAATTTTGAAGTTTGCCATCAAGGCCTATTATTTTTGTTTGCTCAAATGATAATGAAACTAATGAACTTTGCTCGTTAATTTTGGATGATACGAGTTTTGCTAGCAATCTTCCGAGTTACATCTCGTAAAAACGGATTATTGTCAATATGCATGGTAAAAAAATCATGCACATAATTGCATAAAATACTCCATAATGTTTGTAATGGTAGAAGCAAATCAACACACCTTATTTCCATTTTTTACAATTAAATTTTCCGCTAGAGCAAGGGAACGAGGTAGCAACGTCGCCATTTTTTATTCGGATACGGACCGACTGACTAACTGACACTGACTGACAAATACAAACTCTGCTTTCTGACTTGACACTTGGTACTGTTTCTTGACAGTTCTTGACGATGACGACCAGTGACGACTATGCTCGAGCAAGCTTGGACGTGGATGCTTGGATGCGACCATGGAATAATGTGTGAGTGAACAACTTGAACTGCCATAATCCTTGTCATCATTCTATCTGAAATGTTGCCAACGCGTATTACGAGTTTTGCCTTGCAACAATCAATTTGCGAGTCGTGAGTATTCAACGTGACTTACGTACAGGGTTGGATTTCGTACTACAATCAAAGTATTTGTACTGCTATTTCATGCTTTGTACTATGTACCTACTACCCTTATCTAAGGATATATGCATACTACCATTCCGTTACTTCACCAAGAGAGAGAGAGAGAGAGAGAGAGAGAGAGAGAGACCAAAGACCAAAATAAATACCATTTCAAGAACAAAATAAATACCCTTCTTCAATGCCATTCCAACCCAACAAAAAAAATCATTGGTTTGCCATTGCCAGTACTATAACTAGGCTAGGCTGTCGAATACATATTTTATCATAAACTGATTTTACGTATAGATATTACAATTTTACAAATACGTACATTGTTTTTTGTCAAACTGAACGTGCGGGTAACATACCAGCACGTTCAGTCGCATTTCAATTATGAAAAACGTTGTTCTACTGCCGCGCAATACATAATACATATATATTTGCGACCTCTGTGGCGCGGCGGGCGAAGGTTCGCCTGCGCGGGTTCGATTCCCGTCTCGGAACAAATATTTGTTCGATCTGCAGATATTTGTTCAGGGTGTTCTGGGTATTTTTTTTATGTATTTAATAGAAAATATCTGTCTTATGTAATGTATTGTATTAAGTATATCAGTTATATAATACCCATAACACAAGCTCTGCTTAGCTTGGGGCTAGATAATGTAGTGTGAAATGTCCAGCATTTATTTATTTATTATTTATATTTATTTTTAATTTGGCGGCTTATATGGTCGTAACGTAATCTACAAAAATTTTATAATAACCCAAGTACGATTTTGTTACTTTACTACTTATTAAAAAAAATTAAGCGTTATTACTATGTACAAATACTACCTTTTTAAACTTTTTGTGCCATCTTTTTCAGCATACTTACCTAAATCCAACCCTACTTACGTAGTAACTATTTATGAATGTGCTACGCAATATGTACACCGATTTGAAACGATCTAATAGGTAGATACTAAGTGCACTAAAATAATTATCGCGCGCCCTTTCTTTTAAACTGAAATAAAAGGGACCGCGATAATTTTAAAACAGTTTAAAATTTAGAAATTGATGCACAGAATCGCTACCAGAATTGTTCATCTAAGAAATTAAGTTTCACTATGTTACAAATAAATCGAGAGATTAGGTAGTAGAAGAGTCAAGATCACCTCTCAGAACTACCAAGTTGATTTGGCAATCGGCAGGCAGGCCAAATAGCTAGCAGAACTGACAACCTTAAAGATTTTCGATTGGCAACAACAGACCGGACGGACCCCGACTAACTCAATTGAACAAGGTTTCAAAAGTAGCAGGAAGTCAGTGGATGGAGGCGGCTCAAAACTGTTCGTCGTGGCATTCTATGGGGGAGGCCAATGTCCAGCAGTGGACCCTACAGATGATGATGATGATGATGATGGAGTTCTCATTTAGTAAGTACTTATTAAAACCATACAAAGTATCTAGGCACTGGGATAATTATACATATTGTACATAGCCATTATTTATGTGGTAAAAAATATATACTTGTATATGTATAACTTCAATAAATCTATTACAGAGTATTGGTTGTCGTTGCTTGGCATGATCGAGGTTCCATTATGTAATATTTTTTTTTTCTTCCACCCAAACACCATTTCCAGTAAAATAATGATCCTTTTCAAGAGCATACAATACTAAGCTGAGTATTTGTGAGTTATTCAATTTGCTCTTGTCAATGTTTTCATGACAATTCGGTATTGGAATCTGCATTTCACACTTTTTATATATTACAAGTATTTCTTTTATTTTATTCCATGGATATAGTAGAATAGGACAGTTTTCATAAATATCTTCGGGTGTAAATTCATTAGATAATTTTTGGTAGACATACTTCACTTGGACTAAAGGTATGTTTATCCAGAACGGATGCCTTTTTATCACATTACGTATATCATTACTTTTATATTTCTTCCCCAATGCTTGAGATATACAGAAAAGTAAATCTTTTCCTTTTCCAAGTCTATCCCCGGGAGCTTTTTCAAATGTTTCGTAATGAGCCGAGCTGCCTGAAAGAATGTTTAGGCTGAGACACTTCTTGTTGTTGCTGTACAGTTTTTGTAATCTCTTGATTGCCGTGTTATTATAGTGGATCATTTTCAAAAATCTTGGGTGTTGGTAGAAAGTATTGAACTCTGGTATACTCTTGGCTTTCTCCAGTCTCTCCCTGACTGTATTGCTACTCAGGGTGTAAATGTCGAAACATCTTCTCTGTGCTTCATCACCTATATTATATTCTTTTAGAATCTTCCTTATTTCAACCAGGGTATCATAATTTTTCATAGCAATTTTAGGATGCAATCTGATGACCTCTTTGATATCAATTCCACCAATATACCGAAATTTAATCAATATATTTTTAAGATTCTCTGGGTCTGCATGAACTAAATACATGTTTGTTTTTATTTTATGAGTTGGCATCATGATCTGTGACTGTAGTATTGTAAGGCTTTCATTTATGACTTCAAGTGGGCGGTGTTTCACTGTTGGGTATGTTTCTATACCCCTGTAAAATTCTTCATGAGTGAGATCCAATAGTAACTCCAGGTAGCGCTGTATAATTTTGAGACGTATTGTGTACAGACTTAATTCATTGACATTTTCCCAGATATAATTAGTTAGTGATGTTGGCCACTGTGTCATATAAGTAGCTAGTCGGTTTTCTACATTCACATTTGATGGAATTAGTCCAGATTTCTTCAAATTGCCAATGGGTCTTTGCTTTATAATTGGCAAGTAAGATTTTATTAAGTCCGGGGATATGTATTTTATGCCACATTCTGTCAGCACTTGAAATCTATATTTTAGTGTGACTGGTAAGATACCAAATAGTTGAGGCTCTTCAAGCAAAATTTCTTTTGCAAATCCTAATTCATGCACTGTTTGCACTATTTTTCTTATATGATCTTCGTCTAATTTATTGATAACTGGATGTTTGATTACCAAGTGTTGAGCAACATTTTCAGAAATATGCAGATATTTGCACAAATTGTTCAAGGTGATTTCATCTTGACTTATATTGGACGATAAATTAATATTACTACATTGAGGTCGCCAGCGACAGAGCTTTAGTAACCCGCATCTTTGAAGATTCATTATACTTAGTATTTATTTTAGACGAGACGACAAATCTCGGCTTCGGTTTGGGACCCCAAATAGACTTATTATTTTTTTTTTATTTTTTTTTTTATGGCATCTGAGTAATTCCTCAATATTGCCAATGTCAAGTTATTGATTTAATCAAACAATGTCCAGTCGTCAAAGTCTTCTGTCAAGTCATGTTCTAGTAAATCAATGGCAGTTTACTAGAATGTTCCAGGACAATTTCCACCCCTTCGAAAAGAAACGCAATACACTTATTTTATTAAAATTCACTACTATATGCTCTTTATAAGCTACACCGGTTAAAATGCCACCAAAATTACACGATATAACTCAAAAAAAGACTAGAAATTGAAATAAAATAAAAAAGGACGACGTCTCCCTTCGAAAGAGCAGAAAAAGTCCAGCTTATTTTATTTATCTACAGTACAGAGTTTTGACGTGACGACTTGAACTTGAATTGACAATTGACATACTTAAAACCGAAAGACATAGGTAACACAATTTAAAGTACGTAGGGGCGGCATGGTGTGAATACTTTAGCCTGCCCGAATGGCGAAAAGACAAAAGAAGAACTGAATAGAGTATAAATATACCCTAATTTTTAATTTCAGACAATTTTTGTAAACAAATAAATGTCAAGATATGCCACTGTGTGTATAAGTGTCATGTATGTGTGTCATATGAGAATTTGCACGTATGCTACACAATCATGACATTTATACTCACAGTGGCATATCTTGACATTTGTTTGTTTACAAAAATTGTCTGAAATTAAAAATCAGGGTATAGTAGTAGTTTTGTTTAAACTTGGACGAAGAAAGAATCAAGATGGACTTGACATCCAAATCCAAATAATAATCTAAGTTAGAGCGGGCTGAGTGTATAGAAAAAACCTGAAGAGTGATAAAGACAAAATCACTTATTTTTATCTTTATCCAAATTTGTTTTTTTTTTGGTGGGCACAGTTGTGACAGTTGCCATCTGTGCCCAACAAAACGGACGTGTGCATTTGTAATCGTCATCTAATGTAAATTTTACTTGATTTTCTTTTGTTTTCTACATTAAACTTAGTGTTGAAGGTGTGTACAAAACACGAATTACGGTGCATTGCTGTGTAATCGGCTGTAACAGTCGGAGTGAGCGTAAATTAGAAAACATAACCTATCATTCGTATGATTTAGATAACACAATATCCGGGTTTCATTAGGCAGAAATGATGAAGAAATGTCTCAAATTCTGCATTTAAAATAATGATGTATTTTTAGTCACGTTCTCTATGTTTGTCCCTTTCGGGTAAACGCGTCTGTCGAGTCCATCTAACTATCCTTCGTCTGAGGTTTAAGAAAAGTACTTTGTCTGTGGTTCGTAACGTAGTTCGTTTTTTGGGCGTGTATTGTATTTTGTTTATAATTTTGTGGATATTTTGAGATAAAATATATTTTTTTGCCTATTCTAATACAATGGCCAAATCCAAAACAGGCTTGTTTGCTCTTGGATTCTTTACATTTGCTTCTTTGTTCGTTTTAATTGCATTTGTGAGCCCCTACTGGTTAGTAACGGATGGCAAACTTAAAGATCCAAAATTTGTTAAAATAGGTAAGTTTACCTTTAATTTCCTGGTAAAAACTGGTGTTAGCATCGATACACGATCAAACAATGATCTAAACATGTTCTGTTTGCAGGATTATGGCAAGTGTGTTTCAATAAATTCGAAGAAATTCATCACTGGTATGATACAGATTTTACTGGTTGCTGGTGGATATTCGAAGAGGAGTATTACATTATACACGACATGCTGCTACCTGGATTCTTTGTAGCCACACAATTTTTCTTCACAATAACAATGTGCTGTGTTTTAGCATCTGCATTCCTATCTTTTGTTTACTTGAAGAAAGACAGAGATGATGACATATATCTTACTTTGCTAGTCACTTTGGGCACAGTTTTAGTTATTGGAGGTGAGTACCTAGCTTTTTTCCCATGTCATACATACATTCATAGCCTTACAAGGACTTGCCTGGTGGGTTAGGATGTCTCCTTTCAGAATATCCTGGGTACCATTTTCCATTTCAAGACCATAAAATCACTTGCATGTTTATGGAATTTAATTTATCGTAGATAATACCCAATATCATTATAAAAATCATCTTAGTTTTTCTAAAACTTGCATGTTTTTTAGATAGATTCTACTTATAGGATAACCCCAAATGCTAACGAAACTATATTTTCAGGATTTTCTGGCCTCATATCAGTCATAACATTTGGAGTAAAAGGTGATGGTCGTGACTGGATGCCAAACTGGGAACATAATGACCTTGGATGGGCCTATGCTCTTGGTGTTATTGGAGTAGTTTTCCTGCTTCCTGCTGGAATACTATTCTTGGTTGAAGCCAGGGTGCACAAGTATAAGAGACTGCATGAGATGCAGAGCCGTGACCCCTCATCTTATACAATGCAAGAGAGGAAAGTTGGTTATTCAGGTGGTCACACTGATATTTAAGACTTGCATTTTCAAAATCATGTTTATTTAATACATAATGTTAGTTTATTTAATGCTAATCCGTCCTCTGAAACCTTTTTTATCTATAAGAGTGCCAAGTCCTTATTTTGGTCTATGCTCTTGGTGTTTTTGGAGTTTTCCTGCTTCCTGCTGGAATACTGTTCTTGGTTGAAGCCAGGGTGCACAAGTATAAGAGACTGCATGAGATGCAGAGCTGTGACCCCCCATCTTATACAATGCAAGAGAGGAAAGTTGGATATTCAGGTGGTTACACTGATATTTAGGACTTGCATTTTCAGTATCATGTTAATTTAATACATAATGTTAGTTTGTGTAACGCTAATCCGTCCTCTGAAACCTTTTTTATCTATAAGAGTGCCAAGTCCTTATTTTGGTACATTATCAAAGGTGAAGAAATACTAATAAGAATGTAAATTTAGTTTTGAGTTTATTTAAGTATAAGTATTATATTCTGTACAAATATAATAATCCATCCAGACAATTTTACTATGTAAAGATATTGTGAATCTCATTATGCGTCGTGTTTTTTGATATTGTTTTTTATTTGTAACCGTTTTTAATGACCTTATAATAGTGCCTTACACATTTGAATTCTGTTAGATATACTTATATCAAGTTTACAAAGTGTGATATAATTAAAATAAGCATTTTTTTTTATCAAAATTTTATCTTATTTTCAGTCTATTTTACATGTTACATACTCTGCTTCATTTATTGAAATTGTGTCAGTACTTAAATCAAAAGGCACCGTGTTTTTACAGAGTAAGGCATATTTGGCCGACTGAAAGCCAATATGCACATTATTTGATTCCTTGTAGTATGAGAGCATACCACTTATGAACCCACTGGTGAAGCAGTCTCCAGCCCCAGATACATTTTCCACATTTCCTATAGATTTTACTGGATAGAATCTTGCTACCACAGAACCATCTCTTTTTGGATTCTTTATAGTAATAACGCCCTTTTCTCCAAGCGTAACAATAATAAAATCCACTGCCTTTGAGACAATCTTACCCAGTTTCAATACTTCATTCAAATCATTCGTATTTTCAATAGACACATCAGGACTAAGGAAATTAGCCATAGCTCTTAGTTCAATTAGATTTGGGGAGCTATATGATACATTTTGTTTGAATTTGAGAGGTTTAGATGCCTTTCTTCTATCCGTGGGCTCGAAGAAAACTGAAAAAATAAAGATTATCTATTTTAAACATGTTTGATCTAAAAACTCTACTCTCTAATTTGTACCTACATACACTAGGAAAGTAGGAAGAAATCCGCCAGCCACAGAATGCTTATGGATTGCACTAGTGGTCTAGTGGGGGGAGGGAACCCGACTTCCGATTCGTAGTCGTAGGTCGTGGGATCCACTCAAACAATTTATGCGCGCAATTTTACGTGCTCTCAAACGGTGCAGGAAACATCGAGAGGAAACCGGCAGTGTGCGTTATCCTAGCAAAATCTTGTGTCCTTTCAGGATGTGAATATCACGAATAATTCGTAATTAATCTCCTGTAAATGTGCCTGAAATAAAAAATTAGTGCCTTCAGCCGTTTTTGAGTTATTCATGAAAGACAGATTTTGCTGGGGTAACGGTCTTCCAGCAAAAACTTTTTTCCCTGGTTGGGCTAGGCCAGCTGAAAGTGGCTAGAAAGATAAGTTTTAATTTGTGCTAAATGTGCATCTAAACTCTGAATTTGTGGACCCTAGGATTTCAGAGATATTTCAGTTTTTGCTGGGGGAACATTTTAAAAATGGCTGTATCTCCGAAACTTTTAACCGCACAATCATGCATTTTACTACACATATAAGTGTTCATATAGGGTAATTTGTGCCAGTTAAATTTCTTGATAAAACTTCACCTCTCGTATTTTAATGGGATTTTTCCAAAAAACTAAAATAGCTCCTAGCACTCAAACAAAGGCACCTATGAACTATATTTAAATGCAAACTTATACCATTCTTTGTTAAGCAACATTTGGTAAAATTTCATAAGCCTACGTTAAGTACTTTACGAGATAGAGAGACTTTAAAATAATCCAGTGGTGAAATTATTTTGACCTCCAAATACACGAGCTTTCTACGTGCTGTCCATTAACGTGTTAAGCCAATAATTAGTGCCTCTATTCATCTCCACATACACCAATTTTCAGCTGAATCCATCAAACAATTACCGTAATATCATTAAAAAACTAAATTGAAACGTTTCAGGGGAATGAATGAATGAATGAATACCCAGCCAAATTATTAACTGACCAAATTCGAATGACTGTCAAAAAGCGAGATTCCAATACATGGCACCCACCTTCTTAAATTCATACAACAATATTTTAGTGTTTTGGTACAGTCATGTAGAAAAATTTAAAGATTATTTTAATTTCATTTTAGAAAATAATATAACAAGTAAAAAATGGCATATAAGAAGAAAAACAGTTTAATCACGATCTCTTTTTTTAACCGCTATGGAAAAGATACCGATACCGACTGAAGGTTGTTACTGTTTTAGTTATAATTTAATTAATTGCAGTCGGTTTGTATGACTTATAGAAAAGTTAATTGGTTAAAAACGCCCCCTAGTGAGGGAGTGCTGCAAAAGACAATCGAATGTTTCTAATAAACGGATTTGAATAGTATAATACACCAGATTCACTGGTTCATAGCCTGTTTATATCGTCAGTAGTGCTGCATTTATTGGTCGACCTACTCTAAATATTGCGCTCATTTCCTAACTACCAAATTGCGTGAAGATAGGTTTTTGATGTTTGATACTGAGGTTCTCAACAAGTCCGCTAGGGGCGCTCATCATATTCACCATACAAATAACCAGTCAGCCGACTGCACTTTGGTTCAAACCATGGTATAAACTTATAATATAGAAAAGGTAGTCATACCTTTTTGAATAGGTATTATGTATAATACCTATACTTGGTTATTCCGAGACATGATGGTCAACACCAGCCTACGTCATCGCCAGTGAGACTTGAGATGAGAGATTGAGAATGTATGCTGTAGGTACCTTCTTACTTTTGAAACAAGCTATATGGCAGACTTTATAAATAATAAATAAATGCTGGACATTTCACAGAACATTATCTAGCCCCAAGCTAAGCAGAGCTTGTGTTATGGGTACTAGATAACTGATATACTTAATACAATACATTACATAGATAGACATTTTTTGATTATACACTAGCTGGTGCCCGCGACTTCGTCTGCGCAGGATTAGTATTTCGAGTAGCTTATATAAGCGTGGCGAAGAAAAGAACTAACATTATGAAATTATCACATAAATAATTTTCGCGACATAATTCTTAGTACGTGCTTTTTCTACACTTCCAAAAAATACAGTACGGTAGTTATTATTATGTTTATTATACTTGAATAACTTTTCATTTAAAAAACCGACTTCCGCCATTGTATTCGACTAAATATTTGGATGAAAAAAAAAATGATGAAAGAACCATAGTGGTGAAAGGATTATGATACTTTCTGAATGCAAATGCTTGGTTTGTTGCTGAAAATATCAAAATCGCCATAATGTATGCCTACAATATTTGAGGAGTTCCCTCAATTCCTCATGGATTCCATCATCAGAATTGGATTCTGAACCAATGAACCTGGGGCCAATCTGGAAGTATATCTATTCAAATAAAAAAAAAAAAAATCAAATCGGTTCATAAACGCCAGAGATATGCGGTAACAAAAAAAAAAAAAAAAAAAAAAAAAAAAAAAAAAAAAAAAAAAAAAAAACACCCGAATTGAGAACTTCCTCCTTTTTTAGGAAGTCGGTTAAAAATGCAATACTTGCCTATTTAGTTACTTGCCTAACCTTGGGTCTATACTATATTACTTTAAGTACAATGCGTTTTTAACAAATCGCTAGTGCCTTGAAAATTCGTAAAACGGACACAACCGGCAATGACGTTTTCCCTCACTCGTCTGCCCGCGTCTGTCGCGCACTCAGCGATAAGCGACTTCTTCCCGCACCTCACCCGCCGTGCGTCGGACCGCTCGGATTTTTTCCAACTTACTTGACACTTATCGTCATATTATAGACAATTCACACAGTATCTTTATAAATTGTAGGCTATGTGTTATTCTGATGTATAAGCTATATTATTGTAAAGTTTCATTAAAATCCATTCAGTAGTTTTTACGTGAAAGAGTAACAAACATCCATACATACTCACAAACTTTCGCGTTTATAATATTAGTAGGATAGGATTCACACAATATCTTTATAAATTGTAACCTATGTGTTATTCTGATGTATAAGCTATATTATTGTAAAGTTTCATTAAAATCCATTCAGTAGTTTTTACGTGAAAGAGTAACAAACATCCATCCATACTCACAAACTTTCGCGTTTATAATATTAGTAGGAAGGATAGGATAGAAAATACCCAGAACACCCTGAACAAATACCTTCAGATCGTAATAATATTTTTTCCGAGGCAGGAATCGAACACGCAACCTCCTGAATCGCAAGTGAACCTTCGCCTCCACGCGAAAGTGGTCGTCAAACTCTGGTCCTCTGGTCTTTCACTTTGGTATTATGATAATACGATAAGTAAATTTTTAAACGACCTGTGCTTGTTGTGCTTATTTTAAGTAAGCTGTCCACAGATTTAATTAAAAGAGTATGTGTGTGTTTTAGTCATGTTATTTTGATTTATAGCTTTCTGGTATAACTTTAATTCTTGTTACTGTAACGAAACAAAAAAGTTTTTGAGATTTTGAAATCATCAAAAAAATTTTTAAAAATTTATGCTGTAGGTACCTTCTTACTTTTTAAACAAACTATATGGCAGACTTTCATTTTGGTATTATGATAATACGCTTAGATATTACGATAAGTAGATTTTATAATAATTTTTTAAGACTTTAATGAACGACCTGTAGTTGTTGTGCCCATTTTGAGTTGAGTACGATGTACATAGATTTAATTAAGAGTATATATGTGTCTTTGATGAATGTTGTTTTTGTTCTTATAACTATAACGAAACCAAAAAGATTTTGAGATTTTGATACAACAAAAGGTGGTAAACCCACGGAAAAATTTGAAAAAAAAAAATTGTGCTGTACGTAACTACTTACTTTTGAAAAAAGCGATTATGGCAGACTTTCACGTTGGCATTATGATAATGCGCAAGATAATATTACGATAGGTAAATTTTATAACAATTTTTAAGACTTGATTTAAGACCAAATTGTTCGGTTGGCTTGGTAGGTTAGGTACTCGACTTGATCGACGAACCATAAATCATACACAAACTTAACCGCAAATGCCTAGATACCGACACGGTTCCGTCTTGTATGAACAACCCAAGTTATTTTGTAGGCGACTGTACCAAACAAATTACATTACAATACCAACAACTAAGAGAGGTTAGCATGAATTATGAAACGGCCGCTTTATAATAGTCATTCGAATTTGGTGGGTTAATAGCTTGAAATCATATCAGATCAGTTATTTTGAGATATTACTGTAATTATCACATGGATTCAGCTGAAAATTGGTGTATGTGGAGATGAATAGAGGCACTAATTATTGGCTAAACACGTTAATGAACAGCACGTAGAAAGCTCGTGTATTTGGAGGTCAAAATAATTTCACCACCGGATTATTTTAAAGTCTCTCTATCTCGTAAAGTACTTAACGTAGGCTTATGAAATTTTACCAAATGTTGCTTAACAAAGAATGGTATAAGTTTGCATTTAAATAAAGTTCATAGGTGCCTTTGTTTGAGTGCTAGGAGCTATTTTAGTTTTTTGGAAAAATCCCATTAAAATACGAGAGGCGCAGTTTTATCAAGAAATTTAACTGGCACAAATTACCCTATATGAACAGTTATATGTGTAGTAAAATTCATGATTGTGCGGTTAAAAGTTTCGGAGATACAGCCATTTTTAAAATGTTCCCCCAGCAAAAACTGAAATATCTCTGAAATCCTAGGGTCCACAAATTCAGAGTTTAGATGCACATTTAGCACAAATTAAAACTTATCTTTCTAGCCACTTTCAGCTGGCCTAGCCCAACCAGGGAAAAAAGTTTTTGCTGGAAGACCGTTACCCCAGCAAAATCTGTCTTTCATGAATAACTCAAAAACGGCTGAAGGCACTAATTTTTTATTTCAGGCACATTTACAGGAGATTAAATACGAATTATTCGTGATATTCACATCCTGAAAGGACACAAGATTTTGCTAGGATAACGCACACAAACCGGCAAGTCCTATAGACCCAAAAATTCTAAGTCACTACGCGCTCAGGCGCCAAGGGCTACTAGTACAGTTGCCCATTTTGGTAGAAAATTTTGACATTTGGCCATCATTTGGCGCTCGACCGGCTATGCCCTTTACAGGGCTACTATACCTCAAGCTAGTAGTAGTAGAGCTTCTTGTGAAAGAGTTTGTCCGGGGCTTAGAGAATTCTCTAAGGTCCGGGGTACCACCATGCTTATTTCTGCCGCTAAGCAGTGGTGCTTGTATTGTTGTGTTCCGGTTTGGTTTAAACTTGGGGCTACTTATAAGTAGCGGCACGTAAGTCTAGCGCTGAACGTTGGCTGAACGAAACGTGGAGGGGATAGATGCGCATGGGTACTGTCCCGCACGCAATACAATTATTATAAGATAGATAGAGAGAGATCCCCAAGATACCTTACTTTTGACTTATGCGTTATTGCGCATCAGCGCGAGTTCCGTGCCGCTACTTCTAAGTACCTACCTACCACAAAATACTAGGTGCCAGTGTAAAAAGACAGATATCATACGTAGTCACACACTAGGATTCCCTGTGTCGTGGGTATCAGGAACTACGAGTACCATGGTACCATAACACCCAGACACGGAACAAATATTTGCAGATCATATAAACATTTGTCCCATCATATCCATCATACATTCCACAATCATATTAGTAAACTTGCTGTTGATAGCTTTAAAAAATTAGGATTCGTAACCCGAAATTGCAGAGACTTCACAAACATAAGCGCTATTAAACTACTCTACACTTCTCTTATAAGGTCGAAACTTGAGTCAAGCGCGTGCGTGTGGAATCCCCATGAAGTGACGTACACATTAATGGTAGAGAAGGTACAGAAAAGGTTTTTACGATTCCTGTACAAAAGGGTGTATGGCTATTACCCCTTTATGTATCCAACCAAATACCTTCAGGGTACTCTGGGGTTCAATTCATTGGAAACGCGAAGACTCTCCGAGCAAATGGTCATAATCTGTCGCATTATACGGGGGCTTCTCAACTGCCCTGATCTTTTGGCTGAGGTGTGTAGGCTATGTGTGCCGGAGCAGCGCGCCAGATTCCGCCCAGGGCGAGTGCCGCTGTTTGCTCCGAGGTCCGCGCGCACAGTAGCACGTCAGCAATCCCCAGTCTGCCGCGCGCAACGTCACCTAAATGCGCTAGTCGCTGCAAATACAGATTTTGATGTATTTGCAGATAGTTGGCCAAAAATCGAGAAATATTGTATGCGCTATTGTGAGAAACCTAGCTCACTAGTACCGTGGTTGACGGATTCATAATAGGTCTCTGTACTAATTCGTTGATGTACAAAATAAAAATACGGCTCATGTAATTTATGGTTTTATTTGTGTTTTTAGTTAAGGAAGTGTTAATTAAGTTTTTAATTTAAAAAAAATGTTTGTTTTAGTGTTAGAATAGCTTAGTTAGTTGATGTAACGCATTGGATTTTTGTGTATCTGTGATGTTACTCTGTTTTTGTGAATAAATAATTTGTAATAATTTGAGTTCGTTGCATAACGGTCTTGCAATTTATGCTAGCTAACTAGCTTCCCATCCCTACTACTACTACCAGCAGGACGATTCTAAAACATCGGAAACGTTTCCGATCGGATTCGTTTGTTTTTCATTTTGATGTGTTTGTATGTGTAAGTAACTAAAACAGTTTTGTCTAGTAAAACACAGTAATATACAATATTTATTGTTATTTACTAGAGAAAATTGTTTTAGTTACTTACCACCTCGAAATGAAAAACTAACGAATTCGATCGGTATCGTTTCCAACGTTTTAGAATAGGGAGGACTACACCAGTGTTGCCAGATGTTTTGAATGAGCGAGTACTCTAGTAAGGATTAAAGTCGTATTCCGGAGAAGAGAATAAAAAAGTTGTACATGTTTTATTAGTTTTATTGAACAAAAAGAAAGGTTTTATTATTAACTACCTACGTCTCAGACAAATTTTGACTATTCATCAAATTAAAAGTTTTTTTTAGTTCGTAATTTTCACAGCACACACACTAATTTTTCTTATCTTGAATCGCCGCCAGTGAGTAGTTAGGTAGGTACATAAAATGTATACAAACAAGCACACTTGATAAATTATGAATACTGTAATAGGTATAATATCATTGCCTCCAAACTAGTAAATGATTCATAAATCAGTTGGGCAATAACTGAAAATTTAACTGATTGAATAAACTTCTCTGTTAGTAAAAGGGTTATTACATTGGTTATCTTAGAATAAGGACTCAAGCAGTGGTTATTACCGATTAGATGGCAAAGAGCATTTAATTTTGTTCAGTGGTTTTCGTTTCGGACTTACAAAATCTTCAAAAAATCGTACAATCACGTACGATTTCGGTGTTGCAATCGTACATTAGTAAAACTAGCAAAAAATCGTATCATACGATTTAAATCGTGCATCTGGCAACGCTGGCTACGCCCTTGCGTTCTCTCTCTGTCTTTCAAACAAAATAAATAAGTCATTCATTCAATTTTGTGTTGCTTGTAAAACGATGTGTTGGTTTCGTTTGTAATTTACGTTCGTTAGTTACATTTTGGTAGAACGTACCTACTAACAACTGTACGTAGTTTTACGTTAAAAAGTTTAGTAAACAAAAATTTAAAAGTGAATCCCTAAAATAACAAATAGTTTTACGGTAAGTTCGTTGCCGAAATCTTTACCTGCCTCTAATTAATTTGCATTTCCCAATAAAATTCCTATTTTTTAAAGTTCAGGATCACACCATTGACGTTAATGTTTGTGAAACACACCTTGATGTGCCAGTAGATGTACCTACTTACTTTACATTAGATAAGCAAAAAACCAAGACTGGCTCAGGTACTTTGCGTATTTAGTTAGTACCCTGATTCTTCTAGGTTTGGTCGCCGTTTGATTTAAGAGTGTTCTAAGTTTATAAGATTATAAAAGAACCTTGTAATTTCAATGAATAAAATATTTTTTGACTTTGACTTTGAGTGCCTGTTGGTTTTTTAGTTTCAAACCAAGTTGTTAGTCTTGCAATTAGATGATTCACCTTGCCACCTTCAGTTCAGTTATAGAGCTAGGCTGCCCTGAAGTTGACACCCTGGTTGTCTGTGCAAAAGATTTTATATTATAGGTTGTCTTGCCAACGGGCTATCTTCAGGGTGGTCTATATAAATCATTGATACCTACTGAAAACACATTATTTTCTGTAAGTACTAAAATCATAATAAACACAGATTGTGACCATACCTAGTCACAATCACTATTGACTAAACAATAAATGAAATTTTAAGCCTGCAATATGATATGCTTAGTGTATGTTATTGTTATACAATAAACATAATTTACAATAAATTTTGTTAAGTGGCTCATTTTAAGTAAAAGTAATAAGCAGGGACATAGAACACAGCACAGTAGGGACATGCCCTCTGTTCCATTTTGCAGTAAAATTTCGAAGGAGTTTCACGAAATTACATATAACAATATATTTTGCTTACTGTTATTGTTATAAAACCTGTCATATCCATATCCTCTCTGAGCATATCCTGTGTATGTAGGGTTATCTACAAGGGTGGGGGGTTATTCAGCAAAAACAGAATCCATCCCTGCATGCTTGTTCTAGGGTTGTGTCTGTATGCATTGTAATATTGCATGGAAGTACAAACTTACTAAATAAACATTTAATTTTCAGTCGCTTAAATAAAGCATGTTCTTGCAGTTGTATTGTAGATATCATTGAGTTTTTCCCAGTAGACTCGACTGTTATAAACCAATTTAACTAGGAGCCCGGCTTGCACAATTATAACAATTATATTTTAATTTTGTTTGCTCATGTAAAAAATTGTATACCTACCCACTTGCAAAACTCATTGTTATTTGGACAATATTATGTCAAGGCATTTATACCTACTATCTATTTATACTACTTTTATGTAAAAAACATAAAAAAGTTATGGATGTGGTTTGACTGAAAAATTGTGTAGGTACAAAGTGGCAAAAGTTTGGGCATGCTTTATGAATTAGTAATAGATATATATAAATAATAATAGCGATAAGTTTATCATATTTTCCGGTTTTTAGGGTACCATACCTCAAAAAGTACCAAAGGAACCATTAAGATAGGATCACTCTCGTGCCAAATCAAATCAAAATGTTTTATTGCATTCATGTTGTACAAATTAAGATCTTATGGATAAATTACAACTTCAACATGAGCCCGGGTTGGGCACTGCAATATGGAACATGAATTCCTGGTGGTAACAATTATTTGCTACAATTTTATATCTAAAAATGTTATAATTACAACCTACTGTACAGAGTACTACAGTCTTAAATTAAGATAATATATTTATGTGCCTAACTCAACACAGTAAGAAATGATTTTTCAAAAAATTCCTCCAAGTTATAAAAGCTTTTTTTTATTAGGTATGCTTTTAAAATATTTTTGAATTTTAAAAAGTTGTTCTTAATTTCTTGGGGAATAGTATTATAAATTTTTATCGACATAGCATGTGTTCCGGAATGAAAAATCTGAAGCTTAGAAAAGGGGAGGGCTAATTTTCTATGGGGGCGAAGATTTTGAGGGCGAGAATATTCTTGGAAAAGTCGATGTTTTTTCTGACAAATATACTTATTTCTAGAATATGAGTGTTAGGATATCTGCCTATTTTCTTTCTTTTCTCTGTTTCTAAAAAGTTGAAATTTGGAAAGTTCATGTACCTACTATGAAATTAGGTGACCCAATCACTGCCGTGTAGCGTAAATAAACGAATTCAGATTTTGAACGCTTATTAGAAAATACAAAAATAAAACTGGCAAATGCATCCCGTGACGTATCAAATGAAAGAGCCTATTAAAAAAATACAATTTATTTTTATAGTTTTAAAATGTTTAATTTAAAAGATACGTTAACCCCTATTAAAGTATGAAGATACCGGTTAAACGTAGTGGCCACTTTTTATTAACCCCTAATTTATAAGACAATATACGAAAATCGAGCATTTCCTCTCTTATCACCGAAACAACTTGCTCTAAAATAAATAAATAAAAAAACGGAATAGGACCTTGCTCATAGTTTTCAGAAAAACCTAAACGAAAATCCTAAGTCATTAAATGCCCACGGGAAACTAATTGAGAATTGAAAATGCGTATTGATTAGTTTCACCGAGGACTAACAAGTTAAATTAGTCAAGTGGTTAATATGGTAGCCTACTTGTACGGAACCCGGTCCACGAGAGTCCGACTCGTGTTTGACCGGTTTTTTATGTCTAAGCAAACCATCTGTGTGTTATTTCTCCAAAAGCATTACAGAATTATAACGAATATTATTGCGTGGGTAATACTATTAATCACATTGACTATTGCGGTCATTTTGAATACGTACCGGTAATTATTAATAGTTGCTGCGTTTATTACATTGACCGTAACATATACAATAAGTCCGCTTAGGATAAGGTGCTTTACGCACAAAGCACCCTAACTATAATAACTATCATCGATAATGCTGCTTAATCGAGGCTGCATCCGCAGCACTTAAATTAGTCTCTTCATCATCAGCTACTGAGATGTCCACTGCTGGACGAGGGCCTCCCTTATAATGCCATAATCAATAAATGCGATCGCGTATTTGCTTGAGTACTCAGGTGGATGGTGCTGCCCATCCCCTGGTGTAATACCTTAGTTGACTTTTACGACATCCACGGGAGGGTTTACCACGGCAATAACTACCCTAGCTTTGTCACATAAGAAAAGTAGAGTGCGTCTAGTCCCCCGTAATGTTATATTCCTTATTATGTAAAGACATGGACCATTTTCGAACGGCATGCTTGTGTCAAGTGCCTAGTAAAAGCGGTGGAGGGGCGTTAGTTTTTAACCGACTTCCCAAAAAAAGGAGGAGGTTCTAAATTCGGTTGGTATTTTTTTTTTTTGTTACCGCATATTTCCGGCGTTTATGAACCGATTTGGAAAATTATTTTTTTATTTGAATAGATATACTTCCAGATTGGTCCCATTTTTTTCAGAATCCAGTTCTGATGATGGGATCCATGAGGAATTGAGGGAACTCCTCAAATATTGTAGGCATACATATGGCGATTTTGATATTTTCAGCAACAAACCAAGCATTTGCATTCAAAAAGTATCATAATCCTTTCACCACTATGGTTCTTTCATCATTTTTTTTTCATCCAAATATTTTGTCGAATACAATGACGGAAGTCGGTTTTTTAAATGAAAAGTTATAGATTAGGCGAACTCTACCTGCTGCTGTGTAGCTTTTCAAAGTCAAAGTCAAAAAGAATTTTATTCATTGAAATCACAAGGATCATTTTTTTACTTGTCTATAAACTAAAATTACTCCTGTTCCATTTTTTCATTAAAAACATATGAAACTAAAATTAATTTATACCGTAATAAACCATTTTATGATTTTACCCAAAGAAAAGGGTACTTACCCGCCCATTTTTTAGGTAGGTAGATAATACTGTAATATTAATTAAGTAATCATTCGGAAAAAAATTAATGTTATTTTAAGAATATGTTTAATGATTTTGAGATATTTTTTTAATTAATTAGAATATAATATTATACACTAAGGAGTAGAGAAAGACAGAAACCCAAAGGAAAGTATCAGGATTGATTAAAAAAATCCCAAATTGGATGTTTTCTTCTAAAGATTATTCTAAAAATGCGGGTAAAGATTGGAGTAGATTTTAGCATAAGTGCCAAAATTTATAATCACTGATAAAATACTTATTTAATGTCCGAACAAGTTTCTCACGGACTTTGGTAGGAAGGTACTTTAATGCATGTGAACTTTTTGGCATTGTGTTTCTGAGTGAATGTTGTGTTGTTTACGCACACAACGGATACGAGTCTGTGTGTTGCGAAACATTTCACATGGCTACTCCTTGGCTATTCATCTCAAGTGTGCAACCTTGTAGTAGCTGTGTTAACCACCATCAATTTATCATACCCTTTTAAAGCTCTGTTTCATTACTCACTCACTAGCTAGAGTAGCCAGGTTAGGTACGTGCGATGTCTTTGCTCTAATTAACGTTCATGAATACAAAGTGGCTTCGTCAATCTATACATACAATCTACACTACTTATATTATAAGGAGGTAAAGTTTGTTTGTAGGTTATCTCTGGAACTATTGAAATGATTCCCACTGTCCCACTTTTTTAAAAATTGTATTTATAAATTAACTTAATATTAGTTTTTAGACACTTAAAAAGCCCTTATGGGTTTGTTCCAAGTGTATACAATGCTCTTTAGATGTAAAACAACCTTACTATCCCTGATTAATATAGGCTAGGTATACGAAGTTGCGGGGATTCAGCTAGTATTATATGTTTAGATCTCAGCTGTATTCTAATCTACGAATACTTAACTTGTTTTCAGAAACAATGAAGAATAGAAGCTTGGCCGGTAATTGCGGCATTGGCGTATTTGTCATTGCCCTTGTTACTGTGGCATTGGCATTCGGCACGCCTAGCTGGTTGGTCAGCGACTCAAGAATAAGGGGAGCTAGACTAGACAGGTATGTCTAAAAATCAACAATGGGTGGTTCATGTACGAGCTGGTCTTAGTGTATGAGCTGTACTTAGTGTGAATTCATAATATAAAATGCTTGAAACTTTCAGACTAGGTCTTTGGAGCCATTGCTTTAGATCTCTTCCGGACCCATTAGATCAATATCAAAGACGCTTCTTTGTGGGATGTCGATGGGTATACGACCCTTTCACGACTGGATACGATAAAATACGTGGATATCTGTTACCTGGTCAGTAGTGATTATGGAATAGGAATTTAATTAATATCTATCATATAATTTATATCAACATCTGATGACATGATGAATTCGTTTCTTTCAGGATTTATGATAGCGACTCAATTCTTCTTCACGCTGTGCCTCCTTGGTGTGCTGATATCAACAGTATTGGTACTAGTATTCTTCCTTTGCTGTGGGCCAGAACAAAACCGATATGTGACATTGATCAGAAGCATTGGATTCATTATGTTGGGGTCAGGTAAAAGATACTTCGTCTTAGTGTTTTTTTATAGTTATTTACGGTGGTTTTAATGTGGTACCTATACCTACCTAATTATTATTTATTTACAGGAATTTGTGGAGTTATTGCTGTTATAGTATTCGCTTCCTTGGGTAACACAGATGGATGGATGCCAGATCATCCAAATAACTACTTAGGTAATTTTGAAAATTGTAATTCTTTTATTGAAATTTAATTAAAACTAGTTTTTACTTATTAGCTAACTACTATTTGGTTTCTGTTTTTCTTCAAGGTTGGTCCTTCGGCCTGGGAGTTGTTGGATCTATAGCTTGCCTCGTGGCGTCAGCTCTATTCTTGACGGAAACCAACATTCAACATAAAAAATGCAACAAACTAAAGGAATCTCAAGCTCGGTTCGAAATGGAATATGAGTCTAAAGCGTAAGAAAACTCACCTACCTAGGTAAATGCTTGCTAATACTATGTCAAGGTCAACAGATACATTGTCTTTTCTTCAATAAATCATTAATTAACGTATCTGAGCAATACCTAGGATCGAATCTCCATTGTCATTCCGATTTATACAGTAACTTTTACGTATGTTTATTTAAATAATAGATTTAAGTTCACACCTTTTGACAATATCTTACTTGAATCATTCCCATAAACTTGAATCATTCCCATAAACCCCACCAGCAAATATCTACAAGTGGGGTTTTTGGAAAAATTCTAAAACAGTTTTCCCAAAAACCCCACCTCGTCAGCGGCATGTTAGTGGGGATTATGAGACAATATATTTCAATACAATTGCGGTCTTAAGTTTTTGTTTTAAAACTTAAACCTTTGTATGGCAGGCATTACCTGCTCCACTAAACAACGAAGTGAGCTTTTTTGTTCTTAGTATTATTGAGTGCATTGTATGTTTATAAACCATCCGTCTTAGTTAAGTTAAACGACAGCTACCTACTTTGTTTAACCATTTGTGCCTATTGTACTGTTAAAACATGCACTGAAAATAGATTTAAGATTATAACACGTAGTTAGATATAAAGTATGACTAGTGTGCCAGAACATGTTTTTTTTTATACATATTTTTGGATTAATTAACAGTCTACCTCCACCGTAAACAGAATTATATCGTAAGTTAATGCACATTTTCTGACTGTAATCCAAATCAGATGTTGTTATGGGTAAGTGACTGTTTATTTTCGAATTGTTTCGTATGTTATTTAATAAAATAATAATTAACGAAGAATTGTATAATGTAGGTACAGCGTGTCCGCTAGGAAAGTTCACATGGCATGGTAATAAAAGAGACGTACGAGAGTGATATGTGTGCAACTACACCCCATACCACCACTACTACGTACTGCCGTAGGTATGAGGCATAATTTAGGCGACTAAACCGATGCACTCGTATCTCAAGCCTTAGCTAACATTTTGAAAGTAAACGGTCCATCATTTAATTTTCCCTGCGGACACAACATAAAAAAAAACCATTGTATGATTAAGATATTGTATTATGCACTTCCACTGCATCAATATTAGCACACTGCAAATAAGTACCTACAGTTAGGTAGAACACGCGTAGAGTGCATTCTGTCTAAAACTACACGTCCTACCACGGCTTTTACGTGGCACTTGACACCAAAACGAAAACGATTTTCGAAAATGGTCGCTGTGGGTATGGAATATGAAACAGTTTATTTTGACGTAATTAAATAGTGGGGCGTGCAGTTTCAGACTGGACGCACTCTACAAGATAATTACTAAGTCCATTCGAATTATAAATTTTCCCTTCAAATAACGCACACTTAATATTTTCCGTCCAAATGACTTTATAAAGACATTTTTGTTGTTTTATTATTTTTAACTCTTACGTAGTATTGTATAAAACTTTTTATACTTATTCTAACAGAGAATCTCGTTTTTAGAGAACTGCCGTCCTTAGTAATAGACTTTTTTTAATAAAATTTAAGTAATTTTTATCCACTTTAAAAAAATGATTTATTTTAATCGTTTCATTTAAGGAAGGCCCTACTTTAGATGGACTAAATACATTATAAACGTCCTAGGAAGTCGGTGGATGGAGGCGGCTAAAGACCGTTCGTCTTGGCATTCTAGGGCGGAGGCCATGTCAAGTAGTGGACTTGACCGGTTATTAGAGGCCGTCACAGACAGGCGCTATACTGTATAGAATCCGAAATGAGGAAATCCGTAGAAGAACCAAGGTCATCGACAGAGCTCGCAGAACTTTACCGACAACCGTTATTGGGGAATAAAGGTTCTCGAGTGGCGACCACAAATCGGATGACGCGGTACAGAAAGGCCCTCCACTCGATGGCATAGAGATTATTAAAGTCGCAGGATGTCGGCGGCTCAAGACTGATCGTCGTGGCATTCTAGGGGGGAGGCCTATGTCCAGCAGTGGACTTCTATAGGCTGATGATGATGATACAATCCTGCGGGGCCCACACACGGCATGGGTGTCACGTCGCAGTAGTTTTTTATTTTCTTGTTTCCCCCCGAAATCAGAATTTGTTGATTTACACGTCCGTGATTCGGAGAAAATAGGCTGTGACAGACGGACACCTGAGTGATTACATCCGTTGGTAAACTTGAGGTACGGAACCCTAAAAATTCAAAACTATAAGACGAAGCCCTATGTAAGACAAGGCAGTATGGTCTTGAGGTCAAGACTAGCCTGCCCGATAGGGCGAAAGAAAAAAGAAAAGTGTTAAATTAAAATCTCTAAAAAGAATTACTTAAATTAGGTAGTATTTTAGAGGTGGGTCGATAACGTATTTCCCCGAAATGAAACGGGACTGTTCTAATCCATAACTTGTTAACAAACCAGTCGCAAAAGTAACTAAAATAGTTACAGGTCGAGCTTACTTTTGGAATCCGTCTTACTCCGTGTCGCGAATTAAACTCTTTAGCGGTCAAATTATAGTGGACTATATATTGACCATGTACAATAACAGAGTGCTCGACCAGATTAACTAGGCCTCGACTGGTTTGAAAACTAGTTCAGCTCAAGTTATAGTGGAATATACGTTGATTGATCGAGTAAGATGGTGGTGCGGCTGTCCCTGACTGTCCACTATAGTTGACCCCTGGACACGTTACGTACGTGGACGTGGACGGAGGACTGTGTGCTAAAAGTAGGTAGTTGTTTACATTTTAGACTGGTTAGTGCGACTATAAGAAACAGTCTCATCCGATAAGACCGTGGAACAGTAAATTAAACTATCTATTCAACGAGATTACTATAAACTCCTTCTCAAAGAGGATGTATGTATTATTATGCATGTACTATGCTTTCGATTATTGAAGGCACAGGGCGGTTGTTCTGATGAATAAGGCGTGCTCGGTTTTTGGGTCGGACTGGGTCAGCTATTTGCCCGACCGAGCCCTAGTTGTAAACAATCTTGTAAGCAATACATGAATTACTATGAAATAATGATATTTTACACAACAATGGCACTAGTGTCCTTATGTTTACTCTAAAGCTCACTAACGAAACATACATTTAGAACAAAATAATGAAGCAAAACTACAATTTCAATGAAAACTGTTGAAGCACTTGTGTAAAGTGAGCCCAGGCCGATGCTGGCTTTGCCTCGTACCACAATGCACAATATTACACTCAGGCATTGTGAAATCCAACTTGTGTAGTAAAAAATATAGGTATTTGCTAATAAAATAGTGAAAATTTACGAAAACACAAAAAGTAAACAAAACTTTGAATGAAGGCAATCAAAGGTCACAGAGTATTAAATGAATGGTTGAATGGCAAGCTAATGGTGGGCCAATTTTCATACAAAATAAATGTTACTGCCGCTCCATTTTGTTCCTTGCTCCAAGATTGAAGGCTACTTGTGGGACGAATCTACTCTGTGAGAGTGTGAGTGAGTCTATAACGAAAAACGAACGTGGAAATAACAGTTCGCAATTTCGTATCGCCAACCAAACAAATGAACGGAATAAACGGAATTTTTATTAAAAAAATACTCTGCTAATATAAGCAATTTATCAATTGGTGTGGGATCATATAACTTGAATCACGAAGAACAGCACCATGGTTGCTGCTAATAACGAGTATCCAAAGGCTTCAAGTGAGTAAACAGCGCACTTATTCTGGGCACGCCCATTCCACTTCCCAGGCGATAATTTCTTCGTGTTTTTGTATTTGTACTAATTATTTCATCAATATACTCATAAACTGCAGTAAATTACGAAAGTAACCTTTGTTTGAACCTATTCTCATGAGATTATTTTCTGTTAATTAACGGCAAAAAACTGGCTAGAACCTGCGAGTCTACCTACTGCATTATTTACACTTTGAATTATTACTCCTAAATTGTAACGAGATGCAATATAGAGCTATCTATTTCAGATGCCACATTGATAGGCGCCAGCATTACATACTTGGCTGGCCTGTTCCTGCTTTTGTCATTCGCTGGCCCCTATTGGCTGGAGTCATATCCAGAGATGTTTTCCTCATTCAAACGCATGGGACTGTGGGAGTACTGTTTCGACCGATTCCGTTTCCCAGCTTATCAGTTTGATAAGTTGTTTGATGGGTGCCATTATATTTTTAGTAATGTGAGTATACCTACCTTTTGTGATGCTGTATTTAAGAAAGGGTATAGAAATGGTAACACAACATTTTTAAAAGGATTATATTTTGAACGATTACCATAATAAAGAAGCGTTTGGAGGTTTTGGATTAGGAGTACATTCACATAGCTTGTAGTGATGGTTCAATAAAAAAAAATTCAATTAATAAAGTATTGTTGACTGAAGTCAAACTTTAGCAAATGAAAATAAAAAATTGAGGGAACACTCACTAAAGCTTGTAAATCTGTCTAGAAACAGCAATCCCAGAAAAAAACTTCTTGCCTAACTGTGGAACAAACTGTTGGAACCGGCAACCAGAGATAGTGATTACTGCTCCCTAAGTGAACTTCTTCAAAAACCAATTGGATAAACATTTTAATAAAACAGTGCACTGATCATGTATACACACATCAGCATAAGCTGTTAGTGTAATAAACAGAATAGTAATAATAATTCTACTATGAAACTAAAAGCACTCCTGCAGTTACTGAGTGTGAGACAAATCATAGTCTAATGAGAATCCAATTTGTTCTCACTGAATTAAATTACTGATCAGGGGTCTTTAGGTATAAAAATGTTGTTGATATTTTCAGGAGTACTACATGATCAGAGAGTGGTTGCTACCAGGATGGCTGATGGCAGTCCAATCGTTTGTGACGTTGGCTCTAATCCTCTCGTTCATGTCTCAAGTGCTGCTGGCGTGTGTGGTGGTGCGTTGGCCTCTGAGGATTGTGCTGCGGTACGAGTGGATCTTTGTGTCTTTCTCATTTGGAATGGTTGCAACTGCTAGTAAGTATTGCTGAACGGGCTCGTGAAGTGAGTTTCAATCTTTTCAGTTAAAAAATTTGTTGTACTTTTATTTGTTTTTGCACAGTTGCCTGCAGCAATATAGCAAGTTCAATATCCAAAAATAAGTAAACAATGTGTTGTGGCGTGTCCGGCCTAAGATAGCCCTGCCGTGGATGTAGTATAAGCCTATCTAAGGGATCATACCAGGGGATGGGCAGCAGCATCCACCTGAGTACAGCACCAAACTGCAATCACCAATCCACCTACGAAGCGTGATTAGGCCTCGTCCAGCAGTGGGCGTAAACAGTCTGGTGATGAGGATGATGTAGTAAACAACTTTTGTTCCAAAAGCATGCATCCATTAAGCACTAAAATATATTCATGTATGCATATTTTTGGAACATAACATACATACATATATAACACCCAACAATCACATACTAGTCATGATCCCTCACAAGGAGTCCCTGTGTCATGGGTATCAGGAACTACAAGTACCATAACACCCAGACCCGGAACAAATATTAGCAGATCATACAAATATTTGTCCCGCAGCGGGAATCTAACCCGCAACCTCTCGCATCTCAGCCGGCTACTAGCCCGCCGCGCCACAGAGGTCGTCAACAAAAGTTGTTACTGATTTTTGGATGCCTGGCTTGCATACATATTTGTGCAGGTGACTGTACACTGTAGAAACATTGCTGTTTCATTTTAATAGTAACTTTTATGTATATATTTTTAGGTGTATTTCTGTTCCTGGCTGTCGCCATTTTCGGTGGCAACTGCTACCGTCGCGACTGGCTGTTGTACCCGTCGTTCAATGTGCTCTCCTGGTCCTATGCCTTTGCTGTTGTAGCATTTATTCTGTTTGGTTAGTGCTGGTTCACTTTTATTCTGTTTTCTTTATTGTTTAGGAAAGGAAGAGCCTACTGGGGTGTGGTTGTATAACGCGCACCTCTTTTGGCCTCGGATGTTTTGCGAAAGCGGGATTTCCGCAGTACTTATTGTATCTTGTTACAAAGCATTCTTTAAACTAAAGCTTTAAGTAATATTATTTGAGCTAAGTGGCGTGATTACGTAACTCTGTTGCTATTGGTTTTAATGCTGTTTCTATTCGAAATGATGCTCTTGCGACTACACTATTTACGCATTTTGCTTACAAAGGTTAATTGCAACAAGACTGCGTAAATTAGGTAATCGCATAAACGTTATTTCAAATAGAAACAACATTGAAATCGATTGAAATCAATAGCAACAGAATAACGTAATCGCCCTCTTGATCACCCTAAAAGTTTGCTATTTTTGCTCTAACAATTTTTGAAGTCTGTCGAAAAGTAGGGCTCACGAAAGTAATCCAACCCTCACCAGATTGCGTGTTCGACTGTACTTCGTGAAAACTGACAATGCAAAAACACTCTATTAAAAAAAAATCCGCCTCTGAGAATCTGCGACGCAAGAACAAAACCGTACTCGACGTTAAAGTGTTTGATGTTATATGGTGTTCGACATAAAAAAAGTGGATGTAATAGCGCGATCGGAGTGATGGAGTTCGCAACAACGAGATGACGATGCAGCGTGAAGTCTGAATAACATAACACCCAATAGTCACATACATAGTCCTGATCCCACACTAGGATTCCCTTTGTGGTGGGCATCAAGAAACTACCATTACAGTGGTAGTAAAATACCTAGAATAAATATTTGCAGATCATGCAAACATTTTGAACAAACAACAATTTTGTTAAACATATGACGATCTCTGTGGCGCTGCGGGCGATGGTTCGCCTGTGACGCAGGAGGTTGCGGGTTCGATTCCCGCCTCTGAACAAATATTTGTACGATCTGCAGATAATTGATCAGGGAGTTCTGTGTATTTTTCTATGTATAATAAAAAATATCTGTCTATGTAATGTATTGTATTAAGTATATCAGTTATCTAGTACCTATAACACAAGCTCTGCTTGGCTTGGGGCTAGATAATGTTGTGTGACATGTCCAGCATTTATTTATTGTATTGTATTGATTTGTTCCGCAGCGATAATCGAACCAGCACCTCTTACGTCTCAGCTGGCTACTCGCCCATCGCGCTATTGAGTTTGTCAAAGTTCCGGGAACGATTCACAAATGCATAACGGTATTTGTGTTACATTGCAGGTTTGGCAGCCATCCTGCTCTATCTGGAAGCCTGCAAGCTGTACGAACTTCGTTCTGAGGCCAAGAATCTAGTGGCCCAAATGCAGCACAGCCAACCAGAGCACGCTTTGCAACAATTCCGTGATCAGTTGCATCAACAGCGTCATGGGTGGTAGACAAGCTGGCAATAAAAATCTACTCGTCTACCGTAGTGTGATATATCATGCTATGAGAAAAAATCTCCCAAACCGACCGCGGGGAAAATAATTCACCAGCAAAATAAACCACTTTGATCAAGCTGCAAAAATTAAAGACAAATATTTTTCTAAGAGTTCTAAATATTATGGAAGTAATGATATTGATTGAGACTTAGATCTGATGTTGTAAAGATTTGAATTAGTTAGATCTAAGATTTGTGAAAGCAAATATGTTTTTACATAATGGTTTTCACTATTTAATGCTATTTATTGCACTCAATTATAATGTTGATATTGCAATATAATTTTAGGAACTTAGTTAACATTTTTTTTTGTATTTCTTAAGACATGTAATTGGATACTACATAGAAGTAGATAAGCCTTGTCTTCGAATTTAGCTGAATCTTCAAATGTATTATTGGCTGATGAAATTATTCAAATCTTGGTTTGAAAATGTTCAAGATATTACGCCAATATATATCTACTTATTTTGTGCATATTTAGCATGTATCAAACTTATGAATTAGGTACATATATTATGTTTTTTTAACTGTTTTTGTATTGAACCTATGAATTTTCTGAAAACCGTACTTATTTTTTATGTTAGCTTTAATTCATTTGAAGACGTGGCCTTAAAATTTTGTAGTTATAATAACATATGACACTAATTTTAAGGGTTTATATTATTTTATAATAAGTTTATTTCTAAGTAAACAATTTCTGATTCACGTATTCCGTCCAAATTATGCATAGCCATTTAAAATTAACTTTAGCACTGTACTGAATAAATTGAATCTTATTTTAGTAAATCGATTTTTATTATACATTGGCAACACCAAATGACAACTTCGTGTCTCTTTTATGGTATTCTTTAAATAGGTTAGTTTTTAAATAGTAGGTGCCCTCAGAATTTTAGTCATTATTCTAAGGTGGTGCCCTCCGACCGTAGGCAAGTCATTTTGTTCTCGGGGTACATAGTTTGATATGATTTCCTAAAATAAAATGGACACCAACTCTTTTCTGATGCGAATACCGGTGGGCTCGACTACTAAATAAATATTTGATCTAAAAATCAAAGTTATGTAGTGACGTCCTATTTATTCATCGTATAAAGAGTTGAGCCAGGGAATTAATCGTATTGTACGAGATTACTCGCGTGAGAATAGATTTATATCATTCGGTAGGTGTTGCGAGGCAATGGCACTTACCGGGCTTCCGTATACGATGGCACACTTGTAGCACATGCTCCATGGTTGCTTCGGGCAGGTTTCCGTCGATCACAACTAGTGGCGCTTGTTCTAATACGCTGATGTGCTTGTTTACCTGCATAATACATCAAAACAAAATTACACCCGATATTTTGGTAACTAATCCATTTCTTCGTTACTTGAAATCATATTTTCATAACAGATGCAGAGGCTTCCCGCCTTATTTTTTTTTTCACAACCTGACTGGCTTATTCCATTTTTTAATAGAAATAAGGATTTGTCATGTAGATTGTATTTAATTAGGAATGTAATGAGCCAAGTTCTATATTCAAATTTACTTACGGCCCTAGGGCCGTAACGTAAATCGCATTTGCGGAGCAGTTTTCAAGTTAACTATTAATTTCAAAGCATGAGTGATGAAACAACTTTTAACGTTAACGTTTGGTCAAATGCTATGTTGGTGAAAAGAGAATAATTCAAGTTTACTTCGCAGAGTATAACAATATCATATATTATGGAAGATTTATTTCTTCTTCCATGACTTATCAATACCAACAGGTCCAAGGAACATAATAATCATAAACCATACATTGTTTAAAGAGTTATGAGAGTTTTTAACTGTCTCGATCATTCAATCTGTGTGAGATAGAAAGCTTATCACTAGGCGCATTAGGTAAGTAGGAAGCTACTTAAATTAATAAATTAGATGTAGGTACCTACTTACCAGGTCGATAGTGATATGGGTGTGCAGAGTCATGTCACCGAGTCCCAATAGACATTCTCCCTTCGGGCCCAACACAGCCGCGTACGTAGCTGTGCGTGAATTTTTAACGATGCACCCTGAACAAAGCATTAAATATTAGAATGTATATCACGTTTATTGTACTCTTATTCTCAATCCAATTCCACAACGTATATATATTTATGTAGTGATGCACAGTCATAGATACTTACACACCACACATCTCACACCTACATCTGAGTAGTGGACCAAAATCTCCACCAGCAAACACCAGTGGTGTTTTTAACATTACCTTTAGCTAGGCCTTCCATCATCATCATCAGCCTGTAGAAGTCCACAGCTGGACATAGGCCTCCTCCTTAGAATGCCATGACGCACGGTCTTGAGCCGCCTCCTTCTACCGACTTCCTGTGACGTTTATAATGTCTTTAGTCTATCGAGCGGAGGGCCTTCCTCTACCGTGTCAAACGGTTTGTGGTCGCCACTCGAGATCCTTTATTCCCCATCGATTGTCAGTTCTGCGAGCTATACGACCTGCCGGGCCGCGACCCGTCCACCCACCAGCTTCACCCACCAGTGGGACCACGGGGAATTTCATTTTCCCCGTGCACCCACTGCACCTTATGCATAAGGCAGGAAAAATATATATCGATATAAATACAATTTTAACAATTCTTTACAAACAAAACAACACATTCCTATGGGAAATTAAAACGATAGACGACCGAATTATTAAAGAGAAATTAATAAATCATAAATAACCTAGAAGCCAAAAACAAAAAGTAATTCCTAACGCAACTTTCCAAAAAATGACCAATGCTTATTTCTTCGTGAATAAGTTGCATTTGTGCTTGAAGTATCTGATAGTCTCTTAATTTATAATATTTTTCCCGTGAATCGTTTAATTTAGATTGTGGCGTTAAATATATTTTAGTCAGAAGTTTAGCTTTCGTTACATAATTTTTATTCACTTTTTTATGAATGCCGGCGTTCCAGCTTTCGAAAACGTTATTAGTTCTGTGCCTTCTGTTGTACACGCACCATTCCTTGATGATTTTTTCTTTGATATCGATATCGATATTTTCCCGCCATAAGGCAGTGGGTGCACGGGGAAAAAGAAATTCCCCGTGGTCCCACTGGTGGGTGAAGCTGGTGGGTGGACGGGTCGCGGCCCGACCTGCCCATTCCCAAATCAACTTGCTAATTCTGAGAGCTATGTCGGTGATCTTGGTTCTTCTACGGATTTTCTTATTTCGGATTCTATCACGTAGTGATGCCTCTAGCATAGCTAGGCCTTTATAAATAATAATTCGAGCTAAACTAAAAGCGATCATCAGCGCAAACTAATTTTAAATTTACACCTAAAAATTAAATTTTTAATGCACTCATGTCGAAATCGTTTATTTTGCATCACTCTTGAAATCAAATGCCTCAATGAAGCTATAAATGTCTTTCGTTCTATACAATACCTTCTACATTGACTTAAACTCACCTCGACTTAGTCAAGTTTCAATAAGAGACAAAAATACACACATGATGTAAACACATAACATAAACATAAATAGATACAAGTGTACTTTCCACCTTCAAGCAATTAGAGCCTTCCAGCATCAGTCTTCAACAGTAGTCGGTAGGCTGGTGCGTCTATCTTGGAGTCTACATAATGCCTCTGCGATGTGAACATCAAGGCCTGAAGGCCGATTTCACCACCGCATTCATCATCATCATCAGCCATCCGACGTACACTGTTAGACTAGGTGTCCTAGTCGTATTTACGAATAGGCGTCGTCCTATCCGATTAGTTAGATTCGGATTGGTGATCGCAGTATTGTTGTTGTGGTCAATGTTGCTGCCCATACCCTGGTGGTAATCCCTACGTCGGCTTTTATGACACCCACGGGAGGAGACGGAGGGGTCTATTCTTAGGCCGGAAACACTACAGCACCGTTGAATATTTTACCATCTAACAGCAACCCCGGTGCAATATCAGCCAGGTATTGACCATCAGCATCGTCTCCCACAGCAGTCAGCAGCCTAGCGCGTCCTCCTCTGAGCCTCCATAACGCCTCTGCGATGTTCCGCCCTACCCCACCCCCGCACTGGTCGGTCATGCACGGGTGAGTGCTTCCGTCCAACTGTAACAAATGATTTTATTAGTCGTTGATATGAAACATGCGTCTTTAGGAGCTCAATAGTTATCCGTAGGCCTACGCCGTAGCGGCCGTAGCACCAAGAACTGCCAAAATAACTTATAATCTAAAGAGAGTAGCTCACTTTATTTAAAAGTAGTGTTTAGTCAGGAAGAATAAGGTGAAACGCAATAGGTAGCTGTTTATTCTCTGTAGACCTACGCCGTAACTGCCAGCGGCTATAACAACGCTCGAACCAGAACAAATAGTTAAAAGAGTAGGCACCTACCTAGTTATTTTCCTGGAACCAACACTTCATCAAAAAGAACAAGAGAAAAGGAATTGGTTATTTATGCGCCGTAGACCTACGCCATAGCGCCGTAACACTCTTATATAAAGTATAGTTATAAAATTATCTATAAATTCGAAAGATTGGATTTTTGTAAACTAATAACGCCGTAAGTAATGGTTGAACCGAATTTGATGCATTAGACTCAAATGCATCAAATTCGGTTCAACCATTCGAATTTGGGCAAGTGCTACAACACTCTAATGGTGAGAGTATTGTAGCACTTGCCCAAATTAGTTTTGTTAGGAGACCACTTGTAGCGTTTATTCTTCGTTGGCCTACACCGCCGTAGCAGCTGAAGTACTTGCCCTAAAAGCTGCTATTTAGTAAATAGGTAATCAATCTACGATCATAACATATATGTTCTGATCATAGATTGATTACCTATTTACGTACGGCCTGTACGGCCGTACGTACATTTTAGTTCTACAAATACGAGGTAGAGTTGTGTATTTTAGTAATAGCTTCAAAACTACGATCATCTACATCCCATCCCAATGACATAGACACCAACCTAAGTAGGCATCGTGCTACGAAATCGCTACATCCTGCTTTAAAATCTAGACCGAGCTATTAGTTAAACATAGGGCAGGCGATCTATCTTAGCGCGAACTTTTTAGCATGCCTAATCTATGACACTCAGGAAAAGCTGACTTGACCTAATCGCAAATGCTACCGTTGACCTCATTTCAGGTAACTAACAGCAAAAAGCCCACATAGCTTATGTTTCAAGTATTTTAATATGAAATTGAATTCCATGCCACATGTAAGTGTTGTTAAAATACTTCCACGTTTAAAAATAACTTAAAAAGTTTGATTGCATCATGTTCGCAATCACGGCAGGGTTTTATTGCACGTGAGTTTTCATAGTGGGTTATTTCATAAAAGGGTTGCATGTGACAACAGGGGTTGCGTGTGTGCAGGCTGGACAGGAATGGCGACCACACACGATCATTATGGGGTCAGATCAGTGCATGGGCTTGAAGTCTTAATCGTTGATGCTGGCCATTCTCCAAAAGAAACGCTGGTAATCAAGGTCATCAGTCGTCAGAGGTCCACTGCTGGACGAGGCCTTCCCCATTGAATGCAAAGGGGGGGGTTTGCCATAATTACCACGCTTGGCAGATGGATTAGTGATCGTAGTATAGATGTTGAGTACTCAGGTGACTAACAACTTCTTACCCACAGCTTCGATTGTGGGTTGAAAAAGAACATGTTGTTGAGAACAAGCTTAGTTTTTGGCGATTTTGTATGTCTAAAATATCTCTTTGGAACATATCCACTGCAAGTTAACTGGCATTTCGCGTTCGGTTATTGGGGTGGGGTAGTGTTGCCAGAGTGCTATGACCGCCAACCGCAGTGATGGTATCAGCGGCCAGCACGCCACTGTCCGTACCACTGCATTACCGTTTACCCGTCTTTGCGACTTCAAATACATACATCAACATCTATATCACACATCACATCATCACATTTATATTATAAAGAGGTAAAAGTTTGTTTATGGGTTTGTAGGGCAAAGTCTGGAACTAATGAACTGATTCCTGAAATTATTTAATTAATAGAAAGCAACTCTATTCCATATTCATCATCATCATAAATATCATCATCATCCACTGCTGGACGAAGCCTCCTCCATGAAATACAATGGGGAGAATTACCATAATCACCATGCTTGGCAGGCGGATTGGTGATCACGTGGATGCTGCTATCCAGTCTCCTGGTGTAATCCCTTAGTCAGTTTTTACGACATCCACGGGAGAAGATGGATGGGTCTATATTCTTAGGCCGGACACACCACGGTCATATTAATATAGGCTATATTAAGAAGCAGATGAAGTCGCGGGGAGTCAGCTAGTAATTTAAACAGCTCGACGATCTCGTTTTTATCGAAAAGTTTATGAACTCCTTGTTCTTTACAAAGTTGCAGCTTTATTTCCTGTGTCATTTATCTTGGCCGTAAATTATCTGTAACTTATGTTAATGAAGTAGACACTTAGGTAGGTATTTGTGCCAGAGTGGTTACCGTCAGAACTACATACTTTTACGAGGTTTGATAAAAAATAAACAAATCTTAGTAAAAAAACGAATAAAAGTAATCTGAAACATTTCTACCCGCGACGGAAGTTAAGAGATTTTTGTTTGTTTGTTTGTACCATTTATCTTCAAAACGGTTAAACCAATTGTAGAGGTAATGCTGTATTTTGCAATCATTATGTATTCAAGAAAGGTTCTTAAGGTTCCCACGTACACCTCGTTGAATTTTTCGGCTAAATTACGCTTCAACAATCCCCAAGATTCCAACGGTTCATTGTTTCAAAAATCTGGAACACCCCATACCATCATAAGTCTAATAATATTATATCTACGAAGTGTTATGAAGATCTGACTTGTAGTTTTTAAATCTTTTTAATTTAAGCTTAATTCAGCCGAAAAGTTTTACGAATAGGTTTTATTGTTACACACAAGTAGAGTTGCCATATGTCATTCACGTTGGAACGCAAGGGCAAAAATCAATTTTTACCAGTGAGCCAACCAAGACGTCTCAAGCCATGTTATGTTAGGGTTCCGAAGTTGCATGCCATAAACCTCCTAAAGTTTTCATCAAAAGTCTGTCAAAACAATTTTCGTTAAACAACTTATAAAATGCTCTCCCCTTTAGTTATGTTTCATACTTCAAATTCAACGTTTCGATGTGTCCTTGTTTGCTTAAGTAGTTAGGTATTTAAAGTTGATCGAAGGAAGTACTAGTTTCTATGAAGGCGTGCATGGGCTGACGTGTTATCGGGTGTCTGCAGTAGGTATATCCCAGGCATAAGACGCAAGATTAGGAAGTTAGAGGGGGGGGAGGGGACACAATTTTAGCAGGTTTGAAGCCGGTCCGTAAATTGAGGTTTTCAATTCAAAGTGGCTTTAGTAGTGTTAAAAACCTTTTCAAAGATCCGAAACAAAGGGGGCGATGTAAAAAAATAACCCCAAATGTTATATATGTGTCGTTTCTATGCTTAATTATTAGAACACGTCTTTTTATATCAAACTAGCTGAGCCACTCGCGACTTCGTCCGCGTGGAAGAAGATAATGCGGCCGCAGTGAAACAAACAAACCCCTAAAAACCCCTACAAACTCCTACAACCTCCTTTAACCCTGTTTAATATTTTTCAAAACCTATCCAACAATATCCCATACTATGGGGTATGCAAATAAATAAAAACCAACCACACTTAACATGTAACGAAAAATCATTTTTCGGATTTCTTAACTTTGACACCAATTTGTATTACCCTCCAAAATTTCAGCTTGATGGTACTAATAGTCTAGGAGTAAAACAGATCTACTACGGACGGACTGATGGACATGGCGAAACTAAAAGGGTTCAATTTTGGACTTCAGAACCCTATAAAGAAAAAAGTTATTTAGGTAAATAAACTGTAATCTGTAATCAAGAGGAATCAACCTAAGCAATATACTAAACAGTACATAATTCATTCGGTAGCCATGTAGTAATATGTAATACATTCTCATCAGAGATTAATTGACATTGCTAACGATGATCATGTAAACAAATTCAATTGACAGAGCTCTGACATGCGAGTATTAAAATATTAATTACAGGGTTAAAGTTACAAATTGATGATGACGATCAATGAGCCTAATGACGTCATATGATATGCACGTGTACCAACTTTAAATGGTTATTAATTTGTTGAATATCGTATAACTAAATCGACGGTTACATGTTGTACACATAGTCAGAGTACCTAATAGGAGATATGGGAAACCCAGTCTCAAATTTTTTTTGACGACATACTAGTATTATTTTAGCATGCGGCTTTGCCTTCAAACCTAAGTACCTACACGCACCTATAGGCACATAAGTTTTCCTCGATAAATTCGCTATACGACAATGACAAATTAATTTAATTCCATCCAGACCTTACCATGCCTCAACTATGCCACTAGCTTGTACCATTTTGCCATATTATACGGAAGTGTTTTGTTTTTTCAAACTTAGTAACACTATAAAGTAAACATGCAAAGTCTCAGTTATTCGAAGCAAATCACTGGACTGATGTGATTGGACACGTGCTACGAATTCGCTACGTATTTCTCGTAGACGCTCTACGTTTTCGTCGCGGGATGTCGCAGTTGATAAGTGGGGTCAATCACATCACTTTGGATTAAATATGCACCTACTTAAATATTTATAATATTACAAGTAAAGTTTTAAATATTTTGCTTGCAAAGGACAGTGCTGGTTGAAAAATATTTTAGTCTTATATCGAGTTTGCTTAAGCAAAGCGAGATAGCAAAGAAACTCTTAGTTCTATTAATAGGTTCATAATTGTTCACGTGTTGTTAGACTGAAATAGACCTTAATTATAGGCAGTGGCTAAAGTTTCAAGCATCACAATACGTAGGTAGATATTTGTAACTTACGATTACGTGAATAAAATATAATGTCGTCAGTTCAAAGCCAAAATAGATTGTACCAAAATAAATAAACATCTGATAAACTCGTTTGTATATTTAGCCACGCCTCAGAACGATGCGTTATACCTAATTACCGTAATTTATTTCATAGCTGGAACTTCTAGAGAACAGAGAGGGTTAAAAATACTCGATAAAATAAACCATAGACAGAGTAATGGGTGTTAATAATGAACATGTTTAGCGATAAAATTGAATTTCTAAAAAATGATTTTGCAATGTGGGAGGGCGCTGGGAAGGCGGCGGGTATCGAGCGTGGGCGCGCCGCCCTAGCGGGACGAAGCCCTACAGTCGAGTCCGTGGAGCGGTCCGGCGCGCACGCTCGATCCGTCTTACACCGCCACCGCGCCAGCCCGTCGCCAGTCGCCGACGCCCGGCGCGCACCACCCGCTGCACACAACAGCGCCCGCCCCGCACACACTCACATCTGCCGCGACGTTGCACGTGCATCTGACTGACGAGTGCGCGAATTGCCCGCAAACTTTTTGGAATAGACGCCGCGTGATTTTGTTTTTAATAAATTGGCACAAAAAAAAAGATTCAAAATTGATAGTGTGGCGATAAATAACATGATAAGTGACACCAAAACAGTGTTTTCTGAATAAATTGGGTGGTGGTGGCGCCACGTCTTCTACGTCATGTTTTTCGGTATGTTACAATTTATTTACTAGAAATATGTTTTAATTTAGCCTCAATCTATTACATAAGTTTACAAGAAGGTAGAGTCTATTTTTAACCGACTTCCCAAAAAAGGAGGAGGTTCTCAATTTTTTTTTTAATGTTTGTTACTGTATATCTCCGGCGTTTACGAACCGATTTGGAAAATTCTTTTTTTATTTGAATAGATATACTTCCAGATTGGTCCCATTTTTTTCAAAATTGAGTTCTGATGATGGGATCCATGAGGAATTGAGGGAACTCCTCAAATATTGTAGGCATGCATATGGCGATTTTGATATTTTCAGCAAGACACCAAGCATTTGCATTCAGAAACTATCATAATCCTTTCACCACTATGGTTCTTTCATAAAAAAAAATTCATCCAAAATTATTTTTAACCGACTTCCCAAAAAAGGAGGAGGTTCTCAATTCGGTTGTATTTTTTTTTTTTTTTTTTTTTTTTTTTTAATGTTTGTTACCGCATATCTCCGGCGTTTACGAACCGATTTGGAAAATTCTTTTTTTATTTGAGTAGATATACTTCCAGATTGGTCCCATTTTTTTCAGAATCCAGTTCTGATGATGGGATCCATGAGGAATTGAGGGAACTCCTCAAATATTGTAGGCATACATATGGCGATTTTGATATTTTCAGCAAGACACCAAGCATTTGCAATCAGAATGTATCATAATCCTTTCACCACTATGGTTCTTTCATAAAAAAAATTTCATCCAAAATTATTTTGTCGAATACTATGGCGGAAGTCGGTTTTTTAAATGAAAAGTTATTTAGAGGATATTCATGGTCCCATTGTAGCTCTCGTAACACCACGAGAAAATTATTGTGACTTAATTTTTAAGTAAATACTATCAATGTAGGTATATCTATATAATTAGCACTAATTATGTACAGAACAGTTGAACATTGAAAAAGTTTATATTGAAAAATTTTATACAGACTAAAGTATTTACTTTGGAGGTCACAAGATTAAAAACTATAACATTTCAACCCATAAGGGCAAAGAGGTTGCCAAGTCATTCATCTAGTCAATAAGTAAGTCAGAGTAGTAAGTACCTACTAAAGACTTTAGTAGTTAAATAGCTGGTATTTTTTAATATAGTAACGTTTTATACCGGTAGAAAAAAAAACCAGGGGCTTCAGCAGGAAATCTGTATGAACTATGTGGTAAATACAATAATGATCCTACAAGACACTGAGTTATACCTTAAACTACTATCACAGCTATGATAACACAACATCCAGACTAGGGAAAAACAAAACACTTATTCTGATGCGGGTTCTTAACCTGAGAACTTTAGCTAGAAGCCATTCAACCATTTGTCAGTCATGCTCATGCTCAATGCTACGGAGGACTACAATTTATAGGATAAATTAATAGTTTTAACGTAAATGAGATTCATCTTATCTTTCTTATTTTCGTTGAAGCCGAAAACTCAACAAACTGGTGCCTGCTAACCTTGTTGTAAAGTTTCCTCTACCCTGCGGGCCTATCCCATAACTACGACGAAAGGAACTCTTTGAAACCGGATGACTATAGATTCTCGAATTGTAAGTAAATACTACAATCCAATTATTCCATTCGTCGTTTAGCCTTGTATCCGGCACTAGGGATTAGGGCCAAACTAACACTAACCAGATTTGATGTAATGAACCGGTGATTATTCGTTAGAAAAATATTTTTCAGTGAACCCAAAATAGTATATTATTCACGTGCCTGAACAAACATTAATTTACTGTGAAGTTTCAAAGACAAGGCTCTCCCACACGGGTTTGATATTCTACCGGCCAGAATAAACGTGAAACATATTAAAAAAAAAAACACATTAAATTAGTAGCTAAAAAAGCTTATAGAACGAGTCATGGTTTGAAAATTTTGATGTTATCCATATGTGTGGACTTACGTAAAAAAACCCATACACTTTGAAACTAGTACAGCGTCATCTCTCGTCATTAGTTCAAACTAATATAGGACATTGAACAGGAAGATTTCCAAATTAACGATAAATAGATAGATGAAAACTTTATTGTACATACAAAAAAATAGCCATCATTAGCACAGTACAAACGGTGACCTAATCCATTACCAAGTAGGTACCTACCACTTAGAACTTTTCTGGTAATACGTACTTATGTTCTTACTTCGGTTAATAAACTTTGTTATTATTACTATACTTATCCGCTCACAGTTCATCATGAAGGTATAAATTTTAGCAAATTATCTATCAGGCCCAAGGCCCATTTCTAATTAATGTTGGGAGCGGTTTTATATAGGGCTTTATGGCAAATATCGCAAATGATTTATACAGTGTCCCTCGCCCGACACCCTTCTATAAATTACAGGTTTCGGGTGTACGTTTTAATTCATAAATAAATCCCATGCTTTCGGTATTGTTAAGTAAATTTTCAATAGAAATTTATTTACCTTATTTTAATCTCTTTCCTGATACATACATGTAGGTACGCGTATTTACAAAACTCGTAATAAATAATTAATGAGTTAATTTTATAATTTTTTTTTTCGTTTTGTACATCAAAAAGTATCAGTGGAGCCATTTTATAGGATAACACATCTGTCTATCCGTCAAAGCCTATTTTCTCCGAATGTACATACTGGAGGAAAAAAAAATTTGGTACATATACAGTTATATAATAGAGTTAGGTACCCCAATCACGGAAGTATAGCGTAAATAAACAAATTGTGATTTTAACAAACTAGAAACTATAAGAAAAACTTGTCAAGTGATTCGGTATGAGAGATACAAATGTTTTTTTATAATTTGTAAATGCACAATGCATTAAAAAATACTAAACATGATCGAGCATTCCTCCTTCCTTCATATTACCTATCTTAAAAACTTCTAACCCAAATTTTTTGATTTATACATAAAATATAGGGACTTATAAACAAATAAAATAATATTAATTTTATTGTGTTATGTTAATATGGTAGCCTAATTATAAGGAACCTTCTCCACTTGAGTCCAACTCCCACTTGACTTTTTTTTCCAAAATAATTTAATAAAGTGGTACTATTTTATATCGGCACTCGTGCTTATTACGTAAGTAAATAATATACAAGTGGAGGGTAATATTTGTGTAGTTATTTGTGAGGTAGCAATAAGCACGTAGCTTACATAACGCCACATGTTACTAAGTGTGTTGGCTGGATGGCACGTTTGAACCTAAAATAGCTTTAAGGAGTACCAACCCTCTCTTAAACCTATAGTGAGATGCAATCAACATACAAACATTTACAGAAGGTGATTTTTGTATTTCCATCGAAACAAATTGTTATACACTACGGGCAATGGCATGGCATGTGCCGTAGACAGCCGTAGACAATTGAATTTCAAGGAGCGTACCTACATAATACTGATTTTGTAGCAAACATAAGAAACTTGTGAACTACTTAGTTTTGTCAATAAATCATGTTGTCTTCTTTAGAAAAACACTGTACCTTTTTACAAACTTTTATTTAACTTGCTATGTATGTATGTTTGTCCGTGTGGAATCTTGCGTGAATTTTAAATCAGTTTAGTTATCTTTAACCGATTGAGCTGAAGTTTTTCATACCTGTCAAGTTCAGATAATATGGTGACAGCGTGCTGATTTTATGATGGAGACGGAAGGCGGACAACGGAACTACTTGATGATTAGTAGTAGCCTGGCAGTGTTTGGACTCATTTTGATCAGGTTCCGATGACGAATTTAACAAAAGCTTGTTTTGAAAAATGTATTTTTCCACAATAAACTTATTGTTGTCGAGAATCTTATTGTGCATCGGCAATCACGTTTGAACGCTGCTCAATACGATAGCAATAGTCATGAATAGTCATGCCATCTATTGTATTACATTTTTTACTCTGAGATGTACCTACGGTGGAATATAATCATTTTGTTTTACACAATTCCATCCACCAAAGCCGAAATCATGGGAAAAAAAATTGCTTTAGTCATTATTCTGAAGATTTTTTATATATGAAAATAATTCTTCATGTCACTGAATACTCGTAGACAGAGTAACCAATAGAAAAAATTCTTGGCGTGCCACATGTGAGATAGAACTATAGATAACTTTTACATAGAATACTACTATACATATACTTGTATACTATAATACATAGAATAATGACTCTTACTACACTGAAGACACTGAACCATTTTTCGAGGGGAATTCACTATAGGAGTTTGTAAAAAAGCTTAAAGCTTTGCTCGATGCTACTTTATGCGTGCATGGTCCAGTCGATTGTGTCACGGTCAGTAAAACTTAACGCCCGTCCTGTAAACTATACTATGGTTCTTCTTCATCAGCCAGTAGACGACTGCTTGACGAGGCGCTCCCTCATAGAATAAGGGGATTTGCCATAATCACCACGCTTGGCAGGAAGATTGGTAATCGCAGTTCTATAGTGTAGAGTACTCATGTAGAAACTGCTGCCCATACCCTGGTGTAATCCCTTAGTTACACCACGGCATACTATGGTTAATAAGAGTGTTAATAGTCCGGTCAACTATGTATATTACCGCAAGAAATCTGAACAATGGTTCAGTAAACAGGACTGTACTACTCCTACTGAACTGTACTACGGACAAGAAGCATTATTATTAAAGTTTTAGAATTTTAGGCCAAGCTGTTTGTTGCCATTTTACTATTAACAAAATATGAGACACAACCAAAATAGATAAATGCTTGTGGTGTACCCTATACTGTACCTACTGCGTAGGTAGGCTCGGATGGCATGCGGGGGAAAAGCTCGTTATCAGCCTGAGATGTAATGTAACTCCCATCTTGGGAATCCCTCGTCTCGAGGTTGCACACCTATCTATACGAGCACCTTAAGCCAGATAAGGACTTTGAGTACCTGATAGGTGCCAGGCAAGCTATTTTTATGGTGGTTTTTTAAATCCCTGATAGAAAACGTGCCATTATGTTGCTTGTTATGTTGTTTATCGAAGAAAATATCCTTACCGGCCTTTTTCAAATTTGTAGCACCGTAAACTGTCAGGAAGTTAGAGAGTTTTATTTTTTAACGGCTGCCTTAATAAAGTGGTGTTATAAGTTTGAGGCTATATTGTGTTTGTTTGCTTGTATGTCTGTTTGTCTTTGGCTTTATTATGTGTTTTTTTTTGTATGAAAGATGTGTTTGCGAGATGGGTCTTACCTATATTTGGTGTAAATTGGTGCAACCGTTTCCAGATTATTGAATCGCAACACTTTTTTTGAAGAGAACTCAGGCATGTTTGTTGCTGAAACCTTTAGTTTGAGCTCAAAATGTTCATCTTCCAGGGTCTGAACGGGATCTTGATCTTGTGATCCAAGTTTGATCTTCTGATAAGTTTGAGTTCAAACTTCAAATTAAGACAACATGACATGTCTTTTTCCCGCAGACTCCAGGGTTAATGATGACCAGCACAGGATGAATATGATCTAGGGTAAAACTTGATTTGACAAAAACCAAAAAAAAAAGATAGTCTGATGTAGTCTTATGTGTCATTTTTGACATAATCTCGGACTATTTAGCTCGAGAGCTGATTTCGGAAAACAAACCATCTGCTTTTGTATTACATTCGTATATACCAAAGGTCGATATTTAAGCCTGGATTAGTAGGCCTGGTGTAACTCTAAGCTCAGGTTAAGACCATCGTTCGTAATGAGACGTTAATAACATAGTTTATCTATGTTCTAGCATAAAAGTAACTATTATGCCAACACGCTTTGTCAGCCTAATGACAGCGCCCATTAGTAGGTAATATTATGGTTATTGTATTTTGCAATAAATGTCCATTGCATTTCATTTCTCGGAAAATTTAATAACGGACAATCATACTCAATTTACTGTGACGTAATTAGATGAAATAAGTTAAGTACTTAAGCTGTAATTTTCATATCTAAATTACTGACAGATGACCTTATTTTATAACTATACTGAAAACTAAAAATAAAACATTAAGGGTGTTATTATAAAAAATGCCCTTAGTCTGGGTTTAAACCAGGACTACCAGTCTAGGCTTAAATATCAACCTAGGGTATATACGACCGTAATACAAAAGCAGATGGTTTGTTTTCCAGAAGCAACTTTCGAGCTAGATATGCCAAAAATGACATAAGCTTGGACTATCTCTGGTTTATCTAAAACCAAGCAGCCCCCTAGTTTAGCAATGGTCTATAAATTGACAGTTGATTGTTTGTTAGAGGTAAGAATTTGGACATCTCAATTGTGATGTGACACAATCCGTCAGTTTGATACTCTGGAAATTTGCGAAGTAGCGCGAGAATTGATTTCGGAAAACAAACCATCTGCATTCGTATTTAAAGTCGCATATGCCTAATGTCGATATTTAATCCTAGACTAGTACGCCTGGACTAAATTCAGATTTAGTCTATGTTCTGTAATAAGGCCGTAAGACTAGTCGATTATTATGATACTACTTATATGTAGATAACTAACGTCATCGTCAAAGTCCATTGCTCTTAAAAAGCACAAGTTCGGCCGCACGTAGGTACAATACTGTTCCCTCTGTGTCATAGTTGCTTCGTTTTGACTTCCTACAAAGAATCATTCAAATCATCGGCGATCCCAAGCTCACCGATACTCTAGAACCTCTTAGCCATTGCCAAAACATCAGAACTCTGTGCGTGTTCTACCACCTCTACAACAGGAAATGCTCCGACGAGTTTTATATTATTTTACATTAATACATTACTATTGGATTACAAGCCAAATGTATTTGTTGGACCTCCAAAGATGTAGGTAAGTTCATACTGATTCATAATTTTAAGTCAGAAAAATTCAATCATTCAGTTCAACTACTTTGTATGATATAAATGAAAACTCGGAAAACGTCGAGCTACCATCCATTGATCTATTCTAGCAGTGGTAGTTTTCTTTGGGTTCAGTTGGCATCGTAAAAGTTCACACCACATTAAGCCGTAGTTTTGGCCATCAGCCACGTTGGTATGCTCAAACTATTTTTCTGGAACAATTTTTGAATGAACCTTTTCTTTGATGCCTGACTGCTTTGACCCAGTTCAGATATAAATATTCGAAGAATACTTTGTTGAAGTATATTAAGTATGAATAGTTGTTGAAGTAGACATGCGAGTGCAATTCAAAATTATCCTTAGCAATAAATGGGGTGTTAAATTACCACTACCTCGTATTTAATATCTCTACCTATCTAACATTAACCAAAAGCATTGTGTAATTTTTGAGCACAGACGAAGTGGCGCTCCCGCCGCTACGCTCATAGTGCTTCACTGTGTGCTTAACATAATTATGATTCGAGTCTTGTGACACATTAGTTAAACGCCCACCCCACGGCGTCTGTCTTGCGCCCGCGCTCGCAGCATGTATCTACGTATTTTTTTAAATGAACTCGGCGAGTTCGCGGCTTTCGGCGCATTTTGGACGAGGCGCGGGCGCGATTAGTAGTTGCGTCGAATGAACGCACCCTATGTGAGAAATAACTTTGCAATTAAAGAGTGCGTATAAAAAAAGCATAATATATAATCACACCACTCTAAAAAAAGCATTATATTTGAAGATCTCGTAAAATATAGGAAATTTACAAAAATTCCATGAGTCAGCCCTCGAATAATTTATCAGCGATTGTATTATTTTTTTACCTTGTAATTAAAATCGATAACAACAAGAAAATAGCCGAACATGAGAGGAAAGTTTGTGTTTTTTTTTCTTTTAAGAAAATAGTGTGTTTTTGGAAAAGGCATGAGGGTTATTTTCGATTGTCTTCTTGATTTATTTATGTAAAACTCAAATCTACAATTGTAATTTTGCTTTATACGCCTTCTAAGTTCAGGAGGAATTAGGACATGTCTCAACATAGTTCAAGTGGCCTTATTGCAGCAAGTATTTGCTTAGAATTCCATCGCGGCGTGGAACAAAATAGATTTGTACTGGTAACAAAGCCTTGTTGGCCGACAACAATAAACAATGTCTTATGGCAATGTGCGCCATTTGGACAATTCGATTAGGTACAAGCAAATGACAAAATATATTACAGTTACACAAAGGCATCTGTGCACATTTCATGACGTAAACAAAACGATGAGGTTGAGCAATTATTGTTTTAATAGAAGTTTTATACCTACAGATACATTGTGTCTAATCATATATATGTGCTTACATTTCTTTAGAACGGTACCGCTCAACTAAGACCCAAAAAGCTGTGGAAACAGTTTCCGATACAATTTTTGAAGGCGAATTGGACCCCAGACTTATTTGAATATTGAACACCGTTCAGAGCAGAGAGTGTTCTATTTTTGAGTTATTTGAGAGCCTTAGGCGGATTTTGAAGATTTCACTGCATCGTAGAGAATTTAACGAAGACGATTTTAGTGTTTTCGCATTATATTTAGAGAATCCGTGTAAGTAGTGTAAGTACTTATGTTTAACGTGGGTTGAGCCCCAAACAAATGCTAGTCTTATTTAAAACAGTGACATATCTAATGAACTTAAAGCTGTTGAGAGTTTTAGAGCCAATTTCACCATACTCTGTTAGTTAGTAAATGTCTTGTTAAATCTAACCATTGGTCAAGGTGACAGATAATCTTTGAAAACACCTGTCAAAAAGCATGGGTTAGGCTTAACAGTTGTTTAACGGCCTGTTATTTGTTGGTGAAATCAAACCTTAACACATTTAAATCTAATGTTAAGCAACTATTGCTGAAGGAATGCTTCTACTCTATCGATGACTTTCTGAATTATAATGCCTAACTTTTAATTATTAATCTTATTCAGTGTGACAATGCTTATTTTGTTTTTGAGTGACATGTTTTATATCATTTTATTCCTATTTCGATGATTTTTAGCATTAGGTTATAATTTTAGTTCAGACACGATTTTATAATTGTTATTGAATAAATGAATATGAATATATATATATGAATATGATAGTAATTGATTAATATGACGAGGCAATAGCCGCGTCATTTCACTAACGACCCATCACTCGGGTGAAGAACGCCTGGTTTACCTATCAGAAAGGAAACTTTTTTTCGAAGGTATCGTTTGATTTAAACGATCTCTGTCATCTATTTGTGTGGTAGTTCGACAGAACTAGATGATTCGTTCCGATTGTTGGAGTGGCGACAACATGAATGTGGACTGGCACGATGCCATCGCATCGCGCTGACTCACTCTCCACCACTTCACCTCGCGATCGAGAGCTTACATTTCGTTACCAGCTATTTTCAGGAATAGTAGCAAATATAAATCAAAATCAATATATATAAAAACGTTGCCTGACAAACTCACTGACTGATTGACTATCAACGCACAGACTAAACCTGAAACCCTAGAAATCTGAAGGTTGGAGGGTACATTCCTTTTTGGTTTAAAGGTGAACTAAGAATGGAATTTTCGAATATGGAATATGAAACATTTGCCCCACAGCAGGCAATGAACCCACTCTGTCGCGTCTTAGACGGCTGCTTGCCCAGTGCGTGACGCAGGTCGTCGTCTCTATGGTTATATGGCCTATCTATTAAATCAGATCTCTATCATTCAAACAGATTGAAATACAGATATTCGGCGTCGTACCGGTATCGATTTAAATTTTGTAAATTCTCAAATTCAACTGCGATTTTTCTACCAAGCTCCCTAACATCCATATAGCTAAAAATATGAAAGCTAAACGCATTCCAGAGTAGTTTCAGTTATCAATCAAAAAAACTATTTAAAACTAGTCCCTACAGACAGAAACAACAATTTGTTTGCATAAGTTTACTTGCAAGTGTTTTGATAAATTGACAATATTTTAAACAAAATTATAATATTTATCCAACTTCTTAAAAATACAAACAAAGCCTCATAAGAGACTCACTACTCAGGCTAGCTAGCTTATATAAGCGATAGTTCAAATTTGAAAGTGATTTTGTTGAACGTTCAATTTTGGAATGAACCTGGAACATACAAACCTGCACGAAATTTGATGGAGTGCTTTCACGAAATTGCTATTGAAACCACGATAATGTGATGTTATGAAACATAACTAGCCTAGTTCTCTATATTATTGAGCAAAACAGTAAATTTCGTGTATAATAAAGTTCTTGTTAATACGCTTTGAATAGCTTTGGTTATAGCGATGTTTTTTCTCATATTAAAAACGGAAAACAGCGCTACACTACCATCGATCTGTTTAGATCGATGGTAGTTTTAGCGCTGTTTTATGATTACTATAAACATAGTAATTATAGTAACTTTACACCAGGAAAAGCAGCAGCATCCACCTGAGTACTCAATACCAATACGCGATCACCAGTTCGCCTGCCAAGCGTAGTGATTATGGCAAATCCCCCCCATTTTATTCTATGGAGAAGGACTCATCTAGCAATGGACGTCTAAGGGCTGTATGATGATGGTGATGATGATAGCATTTTTTTATTAATAACGTTTAAAAGTGTTTCAGCATATTGAAGTAAAACAGTGAATGGATAAAATAGTAGAAACATTAAAATAGCGTGAGACTGGTAAATATTGTCGAGAGAAACGACGAGCATTTGGCGACGAGCATAATATACAAACATTGAAAAACTTTCGCTCTCTCGGGTTTGACTCATAAGCTTGATTATGGATTATATTTGCATGGCAAATACTCAGAGAGTTTTGCAATGAAAACTTTTACAATGATGAGGTGCGTAGCTCCGCTCTACGACTGCCGTAGCGTGCTACGTGCTGCTACGAGCCACACCTATTTCAGTTTATGAGCGTGGATATTACTCAAAAATTTTTGGATGGTTAATATTTTAGTTTTTGGTGCACATCCACACCGATCTAAGGCAATGAGGCGGTGTAACAAGCTAGCGTGCCCATCCTATAGTTTAAGTATTCTTTAGTCGGTTTTTATGAAATCCACGGGAGGAGACAGAGGAGTCTACTATTATGCCGGACACGCCGCAACAGTGTGGTACTAGGATACACCACACTGAATAGAGTTTTTTTCATAGAAACTTGGACTTAATCCTTGGGGTTGATATAAAATAAAGTAGTATACTGGCTTACCTAGGAGTCAAAAGGTATATTCGTGCCTGGCTATATTTCGGAGATCTCGTGATGCGTGAGTGGAATTTTTAAAATTGTGGTAAAAACATAAAAATGTTTTATTGTTATGTCTTGATTTCAAAATGAAGGTATGTTTTTTTTATTAGTATAACAGTATACATAAATACACGTTCTCACGATTTAGATTTTACACATAAATTAAATCCATAGATCTGACCACTGAACTCACTCAGAATATGATTTTCTGAGTGAAATAATTTTATTGACGACCTCTGTGGTATGGCGGGCGAAAGTTCGCCTGTGATGCAGGAGGTTGTGGGTTCGATTCGGGAATCGAACCCGCAACCTCCTGCATCACAGGCGAACTTTCGCCCGCCATACCACAGAGGTCGTCAATAAAATTATTTCACTATTTTCACTTTTTTTATTTTTTTTATTTAGGTGGGCCTCGGAACAAATATTTGTACGATCAGGGTGTTGTGGGTATTTTTCTATGTATAATAAAAAATATCTATCTATGTTATGTATTGTATTAAGTATATCAGTTATCTAGTACCCATAACACAAGCTCTGCTTAGCTTGGGGCTAGATAATGTTGAGTAAAATGTCCAGCATTTATTTATTAACACAAGTCCAATAAGCAGCAGGGATAAAAGCCGAGCGACTGTCCCAGTTGCAGACTTTGATTCAATACATTATCATGATTGACTCAGGCACTGCGAGTATCAGTCAAACAAAAGACAATCGCTCTGTCGGTTGCTGATACTGATAACCAACAAGCCTGGTAACTAGGCAAGAAAGCGGGCTAGGAGAGCGTTTTTCCCTCATGACAAACGCAAAAACCAGTCGACTAGTTTCTTGTCACTTGAACACTGCTACAAACGCGAGTGGAATGTGATTTTGAAAGACTGCAAGAAACTTTGCTCCCTTTGCCAAGACATGGTTTAGTCGTTAGTGGACACAAACGTTTTTACTTTGCTTTATATTTCGTCTATGGCAATTGCACAAAATTGTAACCTACATTACGAATATTAAAGTTTGGATGGATTTTTTCTAAATCTTACCGGATAAACCGATTTAGATTACAAGTGGAGAGATAGATATCAGACAATAGATAGACTGGATTGAAGCATTTGTAGGCTAGAGCTTTTATCTGGGTATCATGCGAGCAAAGCCGCGGTATTTTATAAACAAATAACAGGATCTTTTCTAACTTTTGGAAAGAAAACTTCAAAAGCAGACACTCAAAATCTTGAAAAGCTTCGCGATTTTCCTTATTAAAATTGTTAAAAGTTGGGCGAACACGAATTCTTTTTAACTAGGCTTTTTAAATGGTCTTTGAGTCAGCGAGCATGCAAAGGCGATAATCGAGGGGCTCGCAAAGGGAAATAACAAACCAGGACCCTTGACTTTCTTCGGAACCGGATTACATACATTTATATGCATATAGGTCCTTGACCTGGTTCCAGCGTGGAATTAGCTTCGGTATAAGTGTATTACTTCCCGCTTTGCATACTTATAATAACAATATTCATATCTTTATTTACAGAATGAATAATAAAACTAATACAAGAATAAATAAAATTAAAAAAATACAAATGAAACAGTTGACTCATTTAAATACCGTTGCAAACATTCTAATGATAGCTTAACTGATCCACTACCAGATGGAAGCGTCTTCAAGATGACTATAAACTAATGCGTTGATAATAATACACTTTTATCACCATCATCATCAGCCAGGAGCCCACTGCTGGATAAAGGCAACCCCCTAGAATGCCACGACGAACGGTCTTGAGCCACCTCCATCCACTGACTTCTTGCTACCTTTATAATGTCTATCGAGTGGGGAGCCTTCCTCTACTGCGTCATTTGGTTAGTGGTCGCCACTCAAGAATTTTTATTACCCAAACGGTAGTCAGTTCTCGAGCTATATGACCTGCCCATTGCCACTTCAATCTCTCTGACTCGAAAACTCGACTCTGAAAAATATGTCGGTGATCTTAGTTCTACTTGTCCTTGTACAACTCCAACTAGAATCTACAGAAAAGCAAGTTGATACTGAAAGTTCAATGTTGAGAGTAAAAATAGCCATCAAGCCGAGGGTTGCCCGATAATATGAGACAGGCAAGAATTGAGTGATTGTCAATCGATACTTTGCTGAAGGTGAAATGGGCTGAAATACGACGACTTGCACATTGATTTGTTCATTTAGAACTTTAGTTCATAAAATATGAGATGGACATAGATAAGTTTTGTGTTAAAAAGGTATTAAGTACTTAATAAAAACATGCTTTTATTACACTGATGAACTGATGATGATGATGATGATGATCAAAATGAGCCAAAACCGACCAGTCTACTATTTTACATCAAGGTGGATCCGCTTCCACGATAACTATTAATACATTCTTCATTGTCAAATAGTTGCAGAACGAAAACGTTGGAACCAAAAAATTACCGTGTTTTCTTTTAAAATAACTTCCTTATACACATAATTAATCCTTCGAGCTGCTTCTACAGCGCTAGTGTTATACGGTGGAACTCGTATTCGTAAATAATGCGATGTTTTTCCATATTGAGAAGAACGATGTCGAAGAAAAATCAATGCATGAAAACAAATGAATCACTAATTCAAAACACAAATACACAAGCTTAAATTTGAAATAAATTTGAATTTGGAATTTTTAACCAAACGCCAGAGGCCCAATTCTCTAATTTAAAAACGTTCCAGTAACAATATAATCTCGTGTCAGTCGCACTGTCTCGTATAGTAACTATTACATATTCTTCACAAGAAACGCGAAGATTAAGTAATAGTTACTATACGTGACAGTGCGACTGAGACGAGATTATACTGCGAATTGAATGTTTTTAAATTAGAGAATTGGGCCTCTGATATTTGAGATCAAAGTGTCCAGCTGCCATACTCTTGAAAACAATTCGGATCTATCGGTATTGGAATTGTGTCTTTTGGTACTCTTGAATGCCAACCTAGTGCCAAATTAGTTCAATATTGTGCGGATATTACATAAACTAATTGAAATTGGATAGATATTGTTCAATAGTTTTTAAAGATTAAAGACTTTTATAGATTGTTTTACCGGTTTTCGACACATGAAAACATACCTATTGCTGAGCATAGAGCAGGTAACTTCATGGTCATGGTTAACTTAATGTTAACAACAGTAAGTACTCTTACTGTGATTTGTCAACATTGCGTTATCATTGGAGTGAAATTGGATAGAATTTAATTTTTTGGAAATTTGTAAAAAAAGTATGTGATAAGCAAGCAGAATCAGATGGTTTTGTTAGTTGGCAGTACGCGGTGACTCTCAGTAGAGTTACATTTCTAGACGTGAAAGCTAAGTTTTATATCCAATCCTATTATTAGTTGGGCAAGTTTCCGTTCTGAAGAGTAAAAAGGAATAAGTGTCCCGGGAGATTTTCACAGATAATGCCAAAGGAACTAGATCCGATAATAGCGTAGATATAGACATAATAATCTTCTTTTACAATAAGGTAATAATTACCTATAGTAAAGTAACCTACTCACTCATTATTGTGTAAATATATAATGCTCAGTGCAACTAATGTAGATATCAATTTGAATCAGATACATTGTGCAGTTGTTTCTTCTTGTTTTCTGCACCGCATTTCAGGGTACAGTTCACCGTAGATCACCTTTTGATGATCAGTGAGAAGCCCTTCGTAGAAAAACTATTCTTTGGCTTTCTGCTATTAGTACTGATAGGGTGGTGGGCTGGTGGCCTCGTATAAGGGTTTGATTATATTAGGTATTAGCGTTTAGTAGTACTTTTACTTACTTATAATATGTTACGGCCATGCTGTGTGCAGCCTAAGAATATACCCCTCCTTCTCCTCCCATAGGTTTAGTAAAAGCCTTACTAAGAGATTACAACATAGGAGATGGGCAACAGCATCCACTTGAGTGCTTAACACCACTCTGCGATCACCAATCCGCCTGCCAAGCGTGGTGATTATGGCAAATCAGGTTTCATTCTGCAGTGGGCGAAAAACAGGCTGGTTATGATGATGATGATATTATTACGTTAACATAATATTTGAAGCGTACGGGTGCCGATGAAATTACAGGTACATGAGACTTTTCGTCTATATGTCTCATGGTCGGCAACGCGCGTGTGATGCCTCTGGTGTTGCAGGCGTCCATAGGCTACGGTTACTACTTTCTATCAGGTTGGCTGTATGCTTGTTTGCTTGCTAAGTAGTATAAAAAAAACACTATTTGAAAGTTGATTAGAACTAGTAGAAAGTGCGATTCCTCCGAAATCGGTCACTTTCTCCCTCAGAATAAAGACCTTTCTCCCCTCACTGAACAATGTACTATTTTGACTCTTCGTGAGCATAAAGAAACAAAACACTTTTCCAGGTGAAACCGTGCCCTTGCCTATCTAATTTACTATCCATTGATGTTCGTAAATAATTAAGAGGAGCCGAAGTCGAGTGTAATGAGTGGGTCAGTAGAGCGAACACATATTATGTCCGAAGTCGTTATGTATTTCTCACGCAACTATCAATTGCTTTCGTAGATTCAAAAGAGAACAGCTGACTTACCCACATAGAACACAGCTCTATGTTCGTGATGATGGCTCTATTCGTGCTGTGTGATGATAATGCTTCTTTAAAGACGTTATCGTATTATAATAGTAAAACTGCTTATGTAAACAAGAGAAAAAATTGCTATAAAGCGCCAAAGAACGTTCGAACAAGCCATTGTCTCTGGTCTAGCTGCCCTCCCAAGCCTAAAATGCAGTAATAGGTGTTTTGTCGTTTTTAAGCTAAATACATATTCTGAAAGCCCATTTCAAAACCTATCAATCAAATTAATCCTTGTTCTATAAAACAATTTAGAAGTATTTATTTTTATATTTTTCGGAAAAGGAAATTGCAAAAATTTATCAAATTTATTTAAATTTTACTGTGTTTTTGTTGGGTTTCCTAGCTAAAATGCAGTATTTTTTTATATTTTGTGACATTTTAAATGGTAGTTTTATCAAGAAGATTTAAAAAAAAAAAAAAACACGTTAAAGTGCAGTATTATTCGACTCCATACAAGTTGATCATACTGCAATTGTTAAGAAGAAATACTTTTTATTTGTATTCCCAATTAAAGTGCAGTAATTTTTGTACTTACTGCACTCTAACTCGTGAGGGATATTACAATGCCTATCGAAAACCAAATAAAATTCAGTGTTTCTAGCTTATACTGCAGTTTAACTTGTTTGAGAGTTTATAGTTATTTGTAAAATACTAAATAATTTACAGTGTTTTATACATTTTACTGCATATTAGTTAGTTTACTCAATCAGATTCATACCACCTAATTATGCCTGTAGTCAACTAATATTCTTTAATACTGCGTTTTAGTTTGTAGCTTTACATAAATATTAAAACCTGGCTCGCAATACTACAAAATAACATCACCCTTTTGCGACTATGTCTGCACCTGGGGTAGCAGAACCGGGTAATGCTTTCATGTTAACGATTCTTTCTTTCTGTGTGTAACAATCATTGCGAAAAAAGGCATGGTTTATTATAATTTTAGAGGTTTTTTAACGCGGTCGAATAGTCAAAGTCAGAGAAGGTGGATGGTTCAAAAGGAAAAGACGACAGTGAGAAGTAACGCACTTTCAGGGCTGACTTGTCGCTTGTCGCCTGTGCGATGCTGAGCCAGCGCGGCGGCCCGAGACAGCTGGAGTCCAAGTATAGTGGCTGCTATGTTAGAGCGTCACTCATCATCCTCCTTTTGAAACCGTCATTGTGTAAAACTATGGAGGTTAAAGATTTCTACAACTTCAAATCTTATATCACGCAAAATGAAGGGTAGTGGGGTAAACAGGGTTTATTTGGAAGATATGATTGAAATTTCGGTCCAAAAGGGAAAGCACTGCCTTTTCTATGAAAAATATTTTGACAAAACTACCTACAAACAGATGTGTTGCCTAAAATCCAAAAAATTGCCTTATTTTACTTAAAACATAAGGTAATTTTCTTTTACTACACGTGAGGAACTTGAGTATTTTATTATAAAAAACCTATTAAATAGCAGTATTTTCACATTATTACTGCACTTTAGTTGGTAAAGATTACAAAAAAAAAACAAAAAGCAGTCAAAAAGCAGTAATAGCTAAATTTACTGCCTTTTAATGAGTTTTTGAACTGATTTTATAAAAAAATAGCTTGAAGTAATAGAGGCTAAATGGCTCGCGACGACGCGTCATAGAGCATTCGTCAGAATGACCAAATTACTAGCAACGCAATTTTGCGGGGAAGTAATTGGGGACATTAGGCTTTACATTAAAATAAATGGTTAGATATTTCCGATACAATTTGACTCCATGAATTACGTGATTTGTAGAAATGTTAATTTTATCGAAATTATTACAAACCATTGAGTTAATATTCTTTGACGATACAAACAAACACAGTCGATCTAGATGTTTGACCCTTAAAATATACCTATCTATGTATATATGAAAAAGGTAAGTAGGTATTTGATCTATAGATACAACTTTTTAATTCGAACTTTAAATACAGTACGTCTAGTACGGGTTTTGATAGTTTTCGAAAACTATATGAAGTTTCGTTTCTTTCCATAGATTTACTGACAGCATCCTTAGTTTTCTTGTCGTTGTCGCTAGGAGCACTGCAAGTAAATTTATGGAAGGAAACAAAACTTCATATAGTTTCGTAAACTATCAAAACCCGTACTAACCCCCCTGATCAAAGATACAACTTTTTTAACTAATATGTCTCTTCTACTCGTTTTTTTCATGCAAATTGAGGATAAATACCTACGGTTGAAAATAAATTGTAATAAGTAAAATTTCAGTGATCCATAAATATCAACATCATTAGCCTGTAGAAGTCTACTGCTGGACATAGACCTCCTCCCTAGAAAGCCACAACGAACGATCTTGAGTCACTTTTATCTACCGACTTCCTGTGACCTTTGTAATGTCTTTAGCCCATCGAGAGGAGGACCTTCCTCTACTACGTCGTCCTGTTTGTGAGCACCACTCGAGAACCTTTTTTCTCCAATGGTTATCAGTTCTGCGAGCTATTATGACCTGCCCTTTGCCACTTCAACTTTTTAATTCTAAAAGCTATGGCGGTGATCTTGGTTCTTTTAAGGATTTCCTAATTTCGGGTTCTATAACGTAGTGAAACTTCTAGAGTAGCCATAAATATAGCATTTACTAAAAAACACGACATAATTATACAAATAAGCGAAGACTCGCAATTAAATTAAAATATGAATAAAATAGGTGTTGTTTACTGAGCTCGGAACAGGACAGCGGTTTTGCTGGAAGTGGATAATTATGTGCAGGGTTGTGAGAGAATTCGGACATAACCGCAACCGCGAGGTATGTGGTTTTGGTATAGATCTGAAAAGGTATTAAGTTCTCCATGTTGCATGAAGTGGATGGCAGAATTTGTTTTGCACAACAGTTAAACAACGAAGACACTAGGTATAGATAAGAGGGCTTCCATAGAGTTTTCCTTTTCCCAGCGGTAGGATAGTAAGACCTTGTAACAACAGCAAAAAATTATCACTTGATTCAATATAGTCAGTATAAGTACATATAAGTTTATTACTATCATCAGCCTGTGAAAGTCCAATGTTGGACATAGGCCCTAGAATGCAACAACGAACAGTCTTGAGCCGCCTCCATGCAGCGACTTCCTGCTATCAAAATATTCGATCTTTTATGTGTATATTACATGTGTATTAACTTTAGGATTCAGTTTTTAGTTCCTTAATATCAAAATATTAAAGAACTAAAAACTGAATCCTAACTTGCCTTGTTATTTATTTTATAACGAGCATAACTGTATAAGGTACAGTTTTATTACTATCTCTTGACGAGACGGCGGCAGGTGAATATTAATTTGAGTGAGTGTCGAATATTGACTAAGTTAGATCATATTATATATTAGGACGTAGGTTTAGTAACTTTGTATTATATCACAATTACACCTAAAGTAAAGTTCATACCTAAGTGAATCGTATTGTATTAGAAAGGTGTAATAAGAATTAGGTGAAGATAATTATAGCAAGTTTATGACTGAACTTATATTTCAAAATACTTCTCTTGTTCAGTGCCTCGTAAATTTCTCCAATGTCGCCGAGTCGGTCGCCACGCTTCCGTTGCGGCTTTGAACCCGGTTGATCCAATTCTATTTTAGTTCTTTGATAAATGGTTTTATAGCTACTGCGCTTTTTTTATGAAAGTAATATAATTATGGATGAACAGCGGACATTATATGATAAATTGCGCTTGTTTCTTCTTTCAAACTCTGCAGACTTTGCTGTAGTCCTGTGACACTTTGAAAATTGGTTTTGCGCTATGAATAACGAGAGTTCTTATTTACGCTGCCCTGAATCTGTTTAATTTGAATCAACTTATTTAATTTGCAATAATTTATGAGAATTATTAATCCTCGTATTTGAAGCAAATGCTTAGCTTGGGTTATTAGAGTTCCTATTCACTTTGCATTTATTAAACTTGGATTCTATTCAGAGCTTGAAGTATTTATTAGAAGTATTTAGATACGCTAGCACGCATATTTCATTGTGTAGGTAGTTTTTAGGTCGATGTCTACCTTTGAACTTCCAATATCTATGGTATCTTTACCCATTACTCGGTCCAAAAAGAAAGAAACTCGGACACATTTGGGCCATGTTGATTTTCAGCTACGGAGAGTCTGTTGTTGCGTGAATTGAGTAGCGGAAAAAGGCAAAACCATACTTCCTTTAGCTGGCACGTTATTTCCTAACTTTGAATATATTTTGTATACCTGTAATAACGAATCAGCAAAAGTATCGCCAAACACTGTTTCTAAAAATGTTATTTTGCAAACCACAAAATTGAAAAAAATATTGAATTAAAAACGTAATATCTATTTTCAAATACTTACTTAAGTATTTGTTTCCTAAATTATTCAGTTAGCAAAAAACATGCCATTATATTTTTTTATATATTTTTTTACTGAGAATTTATGGAACAAGTGAGGTAAATAATTTATGTCAAAAAACTTTTTGCAAAATAAAATATGTTCCAAAGTACTTTAGAAATGAATATTTGCGATACAATAAAAAAAATTGTCGACTTCTGTGGCGTGGCGGGCGGGTTGCCGGCTAAGATGCAAGAGGTTGCAGGTTCGATTCCCGCTGCAGGATAAATGTTTTTATGATGTGCAAATATTTCTTCCGGATTTGGCTGTTATGGTACCATGGTACTCGATATTTGATACCCACACCACAACTCAGGGAATTCTAGTATAGGATTAGAAGTGTAGGCTTGACCCCCACACTAAGATTCCCTGTGTCAGGAACTATGAGTACCATGGTACTACAACACCCAAACCAGGAAAAAATATTTTCAGATCATGCAAACGTTTGTCCCAAAGTGGGAATTGAACCCGCATCTCTTGTGTCTCAGCCGGCTACTCGCCCGCTACGCCACGTTGGTTTTCAGTAATGCATTTATGGACCAAAATAGTTTGTTACATGAAAATGGAGACGTTTGCGAAGTGAAAATTGTAGAAACCATTTTCGGTGAAACATAAGTCTTTCATTGAAAACTGCTGTGTCAGCTATACGCAGCAGATTGACTTGACGGCTCTCATTCAACAACAATTCAAAAATTACATTTACGAGTAGATTGCTTTTCAACATTATTGATGTTTATCAGAAGACTTCGTTACTAAAAATCTAATTATTGCTAATTAGAAGCTGATATTTTAATTGCCTGCCAACAAAATTAATTTTAATTGATATTAGACTCACCGTGACTAGACTATACAAGTAAATTTATTAATTTCAAAGTTAACATCATACCGTTAGTTTTGATACTGTTTTATAATATCACAAAAATTACCAACCAGGCGGGGATTGAACCCGCGACCGTCTCCTTGACACGGAGATGTGTTAACCGCTGCGCCACTAGCTGACATCATACTGTTGTCCGAGAATATGTAAACAGTCTTGAACCTAGAAGTATTTTTTTTTCAAGATAGGAATATGTTAGCCATTTTTAAATTATTATATGACTCATTATTGCAAAAAGAGTTTATTATAATATTGTAGGTACCTTAAAAACCTCCAAAGGTTTGACTAGGTCCCTACTCACATTCGTCATAGTAAGTAGGACATGCTCTAGGACATCCCTGTATCTACACGAACAAGAAGGTTTAAGGTGGATCATCTCGCAAGTGGTGCGAAATTCAAATTTATTCGAGTTTTTTGCTCATGACATCTCATCAACACCTCTTGTAATAGCGAAAACTGATTTTTTGAAAACTAGGAGACCTAATTGTACTAATTTTTATTCTGTGACCTAACACACATGTTTTAGTTGATAATATTTCGTAAAGATAATTACAGCAGCTATTATTGCTGCATATTGTTTAATATACAGCAACCTCTTCGTTGCTTGTTGGTTGTTTGACCTCTGTGGAGCGGCGGGCGAAGGTTTGCCTGCGACGCAGGAGGTTGCGGGTTCGATTCCCGCCTCGGAACAAATATTTGTACGATCTGCAGATATTTGTTCAGGGTGTTCTGGGTATTTTCTATGTATAATAAAAAATATATATTTATGTAATGTAATGGTATCAAGTATATCAGTTATCTAGTACCCATAACACAAGCTCTGCTTAGCTTGGGGCTAGATAATGTTGGTGAAATGACCAGCGATATCCGTAGCTTAACTAATGATATTGATGAGATAATATCAATTAAAATGTGAGTCTCCTAGTTTTCGCAAAACCTGTTTTCTCTGTATCAAGAAGTGAGCAAAAAACACTATAAAATTTGAGTTTCGCGCCACATGCGAGACGATCCACCTTAATGCGATAACACGTTTCGTAAAATATTTTGCACCTTTTGGCACGCATGTGGACACGCATACATCAACATTGATTATTCTCATGGGGTTGTTAGATAAAAGATCGGAAAAACCGGCAAACACGTAAAATTACTAATTGAAATTCTCGGTCTAGGCGTAGGTGCTAGAAAAGCATCCGTCTACATCTTTTAATTAAGTCCTATAGAGTCGTGGATTTTGTCACAAAGTTCTTTTATTTTTATTTATTTAATAATGTTAATCTGTTTTCACAGCTTTTGCGTGGTCGGGTTTTAGTTTTAAATCTTTTATTTTTAGACAATTTTTAATATAACTATTAAATACAAAAATACATTACACTATTTTTGGAATGTACTCATTAAGTTCTTTCATTCGATACCAAACTTATTATATTTATATTCATTAATAATTTTTCAAGCTTTGAAAATTTAGTTGAATTTCTACCATATTCAGTGTATAACATCCGTTAGTCTAACACGCGAAACATTAAGACGCTCTATATGGCACCTCATTTACCCCTCAAGTAATATAATGTATCCTTCAAGTAGTTTCGGAGCTACGAGAGAGCAGATGAACAATAGTAGATTATGCACTAAGGGAATAAAGCAGTGTCTTATGTCGCGGGCGGCATATTGAACCCTGAGCGTAACGAGGGACTCTAAAGTTAACTCCCGAGTGTAGCGAGGGAGTTATATAGAGTCCTGAGTGAAGCGAGGGGTTCAAGCTGCCCAAGACGAAGACAAGCTTTATTCCAGAGGAGCATACTCTACTTTTCACACCTACTGCGAGGCAATAAAAGGCCAGGGCTCCATTAAATAAGTATCGTCTGTTTTGATTAACTCTGGGGTAGAATCATTATCGCTCGACATTTTTTGTTAACACTAATATTATATTACAAAAATATTGCAATAAAGTTCACTGAAAATCACAGCACCAAACATCTCTTTTATTTCACATTCTTTAAAATCGCGCCTATTTCTTTTTTTTTTGGAGTTTTGCTATAGTGGCCAGTTAGATTTTCGAACAAACCTCTTTACAATGCCATATGGACATTTTTTTACTCAGAGTTTTCCATGAGTTTCCAACACGAATTTGACGTTCTAAATTCAAATCACTTTAATCCCTAGGGAGTTTCATACAACTTTATATCCCTAGAGAGACAATGCTGTACTTTACGTTGAGGTTGCATGATTTGTAATTGGACATTGTCGAGCAGGTGGTGTGAAAAGTTACATACATACATACATAGACTGCTACAATCATAATCCTACTTTTGCTGTACCGTAGTCAGGTAATAAAATATATAACAAAATTCTGTCAATAAGTTAACACGCGAAAAAAAATATTATGCTATAATAATAATAATAATAAAAGAATTTATTTCAGACTAATTACACATATATTACACAAAATACATACAATAGTCCATAGTTTGATTAAAATATAAAAATAATTACTACACTAACTTAATACTAACAACTTACTAAAGAGACACTGGACTAAGAAAGCAGGACATGCTCCCTTGTTCAGTGCTCCATGAAGGCACAGTCCGTGTCCATCCTCCCCGCAATGATAGTACAGTCAAATTAAGTGATTTTTTTGCAAAAGTGTGGAACTAATTAGATGTAGTCATGAAAACTTTTCTAAATGTTTTGTATGGCTTAAAAATCACCTCTAATTATAAGCATCAGTAATTTCACCCTCCGGAACAGGGTGAAATAGGGTGAAAACCTTAAAATATCCGTAACTTAATGGGGGAAATAGAAGTAGTCGGTGCAATTTAGCATAGACTTTGAACCGTTATGATCTACATTTGAACCAAGTATTTTTTAAATCCGACATACGGAACATACAAAAAAAAACATTTACAAAAAAACTTTTTGTGGTTATTACGGCTCCGGGAAAATTAAGGTAGTCGGTGCAAATTGATAAGACTTATCAGAAAAATGATCGAAATACACTACCAGGTTTGCACCATGGTGCGTCTCACGGAAGGCACTTTTCCATATTTTATTGTCGCTCTACTTCGGGGAAAATTAATGTAGTTCTGGAAATTGACTTAAACTTATTCATTTAATTAGTACTACATCCGCCGGAAGTCTTATACTTGTTTTTTTTTTTTACGGAAGATGCATTTGTTCAACACTGTGTTGTTCCCTACATACACGTGGTTTTTATTAAAATCATAATGCACTAAGACAGTCTCTCTATACGTAATTTAACTTGCATCAAGTAATTTCTTTCTATTTCAAAATTTACGGCCTTTTTAAGTTTGTACCTAATATTTAAAAGGGTTCCGTAAGCGCCAGAAACGGTGCAAACCTAGGATAAGCTTCTTTTCGTGTCATCTAACGTTTCCATAAGAATCCACGACTACACGACTTAGGTCCACACTTTTTGCTAATTTGCCTGTACTATGAGTTGCAGGTAGCTGTTGGAGCTGCCGCGCACGCGACACATCAGGAACGCCGATCTTTTACGCATAATCGCTGCGAAGCCCATCCACTCTTGCGTCTGCAAACATTCCTGATGCACTGCAGTAGCGCGGCAACCCCATCAACACCCTGAACGCATTATAAAAATATATATAGCTATAGATATATATAGTATATATAGTATTTATACTATACAAGAAAATGTTCCATAAAATGCTGGTATGTTTATTTGCCGTATAAAAAATGCAACATAACATAACATGATATAATATGTAAAAGGCCGGACACTTAACATCCCTGTTTACATCGAACAAAGTTTAAAAACATGTTCAAACAAAAACATTGGAAAAACCGCCACGGATATTTCGGTGAAAATTTACGATGATAACCACCCCGTCGCTCGTAAAAAGTTATATTTGCGGTGGCTTATATATGACCGGAAAGGCAGATATTGCGTGTGACTCACAGGTCTTACCAGAAGGACGGCTACCCGCCAACACTTGTCACACCAATAAGTCGCTACGAGAATATGCTTGGGACATTTTATGCCAGCCCTGACGGCAAACGGACCCAACTTTTAAGAAATTGATCACCCATTGATAGATATTGGATATAAACCCCGCCATAGACATCTCATTTTTTATTTCAAGGAAAGGTAACACCACCCCAATAAAAATAGACATTTATTTTTTGAGTTTAGCAAGAGAATGCGTTTGCGATTCCCGATAGTTTACTGATATAAATGCGAAGGTTTAGATGTTTAGATGTTCACACCGTAATGACTAAACCAATTTTAGTGAACGTTAGTACATAGATTGACTTGGATTGAGCTGTAGTTTACTTATTGTTCCGGTATTACATGAGCGAAGCCGCGTGCATACGCTAGTCAGTTGTAAAACAATTTAAACTCACACCTTTCTAAACAAAACGCAAAACGAGGAAAAACGTAATGTTATGTCAGCGTTGTAGTTCCATTCATTTGACACAGCGTTATGCAGACACTTTTACCGCATGACGTCACGAAAACAGCAAAGCTGGCAAATACGACTGGATGGAACTGAGGACTAAAGCAATGTTCGGAGTTTAATTAAGGTGGGAGTAAGAGGGGATGGGTCTTGTCCCCTTCAAATTATTCATTAACTTGAGAGAGCACTCGCGGGCCACTTTGTGCGTACATGATCTCCGTTTGTGGTTGGTTAACGATATTACCCCGCTTTGACTCTGGGTATGGGCTGAAGCCGTTTATAATAAATTTACTTTACGATACACCTGTTAGCCCGTGCAAGCTGTTCATGGAAATGTCAGGAGGTGAGTTATGTTTATGGCGCTTATCGCGTGAAGGGTGAGCGGACGGTGAAAGGGTAAGCGAGGTGGCGTCACATCCTCTGGTGATAGGCCGAGCACAGTTTGGGTACAACCAAATCAAAGAAAAGGTTAAAGTATCATTTAAACCAACTTTAACTGGATAAACTAAAACTGGTGTCGCTGTGTGTCCAGCTTTAGAATAGAACCTCCCGTCTTTTACGGTGGATGTCGAAAAGCCAACTAGGGGATTACACCAGGGAATGGGCAGCAGTAATCACATGAGTACTCAACACCAATACTGCGATCACCAATCCGCCTGCCAAGCTAGGTGATTATAGCAAATCCCCCATTGCATTCTATGGGGGAGAGGCCTCGTCCAACAGTGGACGTGAATGGTTGAAGATGACAGGTAATGGTTGGTATTTAACGCTCTCGTTAAACGATTTAGATCACGAATCCGAATAGACAGGTATGCATCTCTAAGGTATGCAAAGATATGGAAACGTTTTTTTTTAATTAGTCAGGTAAATTGATAGAGGCTAGACCATGAAATTGTAAGCTAATTGTTGACAATGACAAAACCAAATATAAATTCAGTTTTTTTCCTCTTTCAGGTACCAGATGTCCTCACAGGACGTGTTCACAACAATGGAGCTAAGTGCATTGCAACACATGCAAATAAGAGGTAATTCTATAATACTATAAGTTAAAAACATCTGTCGGTACCATCCATTTAAATCGTACACGATTAAAATATCTACTACAGTAGATATTTATCACAGATCGGTAAAGAGAAAATAAAGTCCAGACGTAAATAGTTACCTACTACTTAAAAACGATGTAGGTACAGAATATATTAAGAAATATATCAGGCCAAGAGAATTGACGTTTACATGTTATACTTCTGAAATGAGGAAATCCGTAGAAGAACCAAGGTCACCGACATAGCTCTCAGAATTAGCAAGTTGAAGTGGCAATGGGCAGGTTATATAGCTCGAAGAACTGATAACCAATGGGGAATAAAGGTTCTAGAGTGGCGACCACAAGCCGGACGACGCGGTAGAGGAAGACCCTCCACTCGATGGACTAAAGACATTATAAACGTCGCGGGAAGTCGGTGGATGGAGGCGGCTCAAGACCGTTCATCGTGGCACTCTAAGGGGGAGGCCTATGTCCAGCAGTAGACTTCTACAGGCTGATGATGATGTAATACTTTCGTAACTAGTGTTCCGAAAATCAGCTGTCCACCCTACCTGCCTCACCGGTACTACTCTATGTAGTAGTACTAAAACAGATAATTATTCTAAGGGCACAAGTCCGCACATTATTTTTAATTTAGTTTTTGTTTCGTACCCCACGGTGCCAACGGGACCCTATTACTAAGTCTACGCCTTAGTAATAGGGTCCCGTCGGCCTGTTTTTCAAATGGGCATTTTAACAGCTTTAATTTGACACGTGGAAAAGTCTTTTTTTTACTTTTTTGTCTACCCTCAAACAGAATACGTAATAACCACCCCCAAATTCAAAGTTCAGCTTCATATCCTGAGATTGGGCCACAGCTTCCGATCTTCTTGCTTCAAGTTTATGCGTCGATCAGTTTTAGAGGAATACGCGTGTGTCAGACGGACGGACTACACCAATGTGATTCCAGTGTTTTGTTTTCGAAATAAAAATAGAAAGAATCTCAAAGAATTGAAAGAGTTTGCATAATTCTAGTTGATATCCGGAAAAAGATTTGGCTGATCTCTCGCATCAAATATGATTTAATAAAAGTTTGACGCCCACAGATGGAATAATAAAGTAGATACATGACTAACGCAGGGCAACAAAAACTGTGGTAAAATATAAGCAGTTTTATGTTATGAGGTTGTGTCGTACCTACTCCATACTCTACCCTACTAGGAAAATACCATTTTTAAGAAATCCGACAAACTTAATTATGAATTTAGAACGCATGTAATAACATTATACTATCTTCTACTGCAGGCATCATCCCTCCACTTTCCCAATGCTTGCGGTCAATATCCCCTTCGATCCTCTGCGGTGTCGGCATCAGACATCTGATGCGTGTTGTCGGCTAGTCACGATCGATAGCTTTGAGAAATAGCCCCTGTCACCGGGCTCTGCGTTGGTTAATTAGTTTGCCTTCAGGCTAGCTCCATTGGAACCTGGCTGTTGGCTGTGACGGTGACTTCTCGTAAAAACTACGAGAGTAATGTGTCTTGAAATCAATGCTGCAGATGCTCCTATTGTTTATTATTTTATTTTATCTTATTATTATTTTATCAATACTTCAGTAATCTTGCCTGACATTGCACACACTTTCAAAACTGCCGTTTTTCAAAATTGGTAGCATTTAGACCTTATGAGTCGCGACCGTCTGCCGCGAGCATGCCATGGCCACCGTGACACGCTCGTCTACACCGGAATCTGCATAGAAATCCCTAAAAGGCGATGTGCCGCGCCGTGACCACGGTCACCGCTGCCAGGTCGCGTCAACCGAGTCGTGACTGCCAAGATCCGAATACATCATCGAATACAACCTTTAGATCCATCTTTTATCTGTCTATAGTAAAAGCACAATCAGCCCATAATGCAGTGGGAACTGCTGAGGGGCCTACTCTCGACGAAAGTAACTGGTAATCCACCTAATGCGGGTTGGTGGATATATCGCAAGCCGATTTCCTCACGGTGTTTTCATCCGTCTATAGCAATATTATTATTTTGCATGTCTATCGGTGAATCTGTTGAAAGCCATTGCGTAGTGTGAAATTTTCATTTTACTTTCTTGTTGTTCACAATTCCGTGCGATTGTGACTGTAAAATATCTGCAAACCACCACAACCTAGAACCACCTACCTCATAGAATACTTCATTCTACCATAGTAGGTATGTCTTGTGAATTTTCGAGGTAAACCACAAGTTGCATATGTACCACCAACAACAATGGTCACAGTAACCTTTGACACTAGGTTTTTTTTGACACGCAAAACATGTGCCTTATGGCAAAACTGATATCGTCTGTTAGCATATCTATCCTAAAAGAATTTAAAAAAAAATATTGAAATTGGGTAGAGAGTATTTAGTACAATTTCTAGCGTCTGTGATGTGAGTCTAGTGATGATTTAAATCGATCGGGGGTCGATTGTGTTGTGTTGAATTATTGGTGACTAAGAGGGGGTAAAAAAAAGACAACCAGATCAAATAGGGTGTCATAAGAAAGGACTTTGTTTGGAAATTGCAAAACTATTTTGAATTTTACTTCAGACTTTGTAGTTTTGAAGGAATGAGCAAATATTAAAAAAAACCTTTTGTGACAAAATTGAAGAATTTTGACATTTGTATTCTATTTGCATTTATGTTGTTTGAAAAAGGTTAAATACCTATATACATACATCCTGTGTATTCGCAAGTGTGTGAGTATGTGTTAATTTCGGGAAAAACCACTAGTTATGAACGGGATTGATACATGGGCTACTTTTATACTGGTACCATACAAGGGAAGCCGCGGGCAGATGCTTGTAGCAGTATAAAAAATGTAGTAACGATAAGATGATAATGTCGTAGTAGCTTCTTGTTTCTGGGGCAATCGATTTGTCAGCTCATGTTATGTAGGTTTTTCTATAAGTCGTTTAGTAATCCGGCATTGCGGATCAAATACCTAAGTACCTATGTAATATATTAAGTAGAGACTGTAAGGAAAGAGAATGGGCTTGGGAGATGAGGGCATTGCGGTGCTTGATTACCGATTTTGTTTATTAACCTCACTATCTCGTCATTATACCTCGTTTAGAATGATACTTATAATGAAAAGATAAATACTAAAATAGATGTTAAGGGTTTGTATAAATATATTTTTTTTATTCAAAAAAGTTCCAACTACGCAAATGTACACAAGTATCAAAATATTATAGAGGAACGCTATACTCACGATTTTATAGTTAGATAATAACATTATTGTACACCATAATTACAAAACTATACAAAAAATGAATATTAATAATGTGGACAATATTCGAATTTGGAAAAAAATAATTCGGAATGAAACCCTGACATCCTGCATATATGCCTACTATGACGTTTTTGATGGGCTTTTATTCTACCTTCAAATATCGGGACTGGCCGGTTTTTAATGATAAGGTTTCGGTTAGCCGAAAGTGGGCGAAACTCGAGTCGGGTAGCGAAAATATCGATAAGGCACGAACGTCTATCGAAGATTGCTTCTTATCTCGGCTCGACCTCGAACGTTCGAGCGCACTTACCTACACTACGTCCCGTGGCTCCGCAAAGTTCAGTATGACGTTTGAATGTCGACTGAATAAAACTTTTCAGGAGGTAGCGGATCGTCGTACCAGATTATCTATTAACGAGTTATTCAGACACTAATGTGGCGTTAACTTTGAACTCTAATTCAAGCACTAACATCAACATAACTATGAAAAGTACAGCATTATGTTTCACAAACACTACGCTAAACAAGAAACAGGAAAGTACATGTTATAAACCTGGCTATATTTTATCTAGAACTAGTTCTTAGGAGGCCGTAGATAACTATTTACAACGCGTCAAAGTGAGAGATATATCCTCGGATTTGTAGTAGTCTTTACTTTGCTTCAAACGCGGTAGAGTCTAGTAGCTAGAGTCGGTAGAGTTGCGCTACTGTCGTCACCAATGACTTCTATCTATTCTCCCTTCCGTATTAGTCAAGTTGAAAAAAACAAATCGTACGATATAAATACTAGATTTAAGAGAGAGATATAGCTAGATATACCTAATTAATCATACAACAAGAATTTCGTGAATTTAGATTGTGTGATTTTTCTTTTTATTTATTCAAGGCCTAATTATAAGTATAAAAAAATGTGTTACTTATAGAATTATTATTGGTTCTTTAATTATTTGCATTATTTTGTATTCATAAGCATCATCACTATCAATTTGAAATGCCTATAGAAATCCACTGCTGGATATAATATTGCAAAGTAGTAGTGTCTCAAAGCAGTCGAAGCCAACACATAAATTCTGTTACAGCCCCAGAAATATGAATTGGGTTAATATGTATGCAGGTTGCTATAGGAAATAGCAAATATGTAGGAACTTGTGATATTTTGCCATTCACTAAAAATGCCTACGCTACAAGGCCCGTTTTTGATTACGACGTCGGCTGGTCGCCGTCTCGTAGCAGCACGCTACGAAATTGCTACACAACGATTGCTTGTCGTGTCATGTGTAAATCTAATAAAAAGTTACGATGAAACGTGTATTTTATTAAGGGTGTTATTTAACTGAGCAGTATTTAATTAGGATTTTGAGCAGTAAATAAAACACGGTTAACTAAACCAACGGTTTATTAATTTGCTCGCTCAAATTAAATTAAAGATGCTTTAGTTTTTTTGCCGAGTAATTGTAGAAGTTTTGAAATATCTAACGTCGCAGAGTTGTAAATTCAGCCAGTCAATATGTTATTCATTAATTCAAGTGCTGAGATATAATAATTGTTGTTTGTTATTTAACGCTATAATGTTAATAATAGGTTGGTGATTAAATAATACAAATTGGTTATAATTATTTAATATTTATGTTATACTAAACCCAATTTTTTCAAATTTTTTGAAACTTGTACTTAAAGGATAAGTAAAACCCCTTTCATTCCCAAATCTTGATAGTTTTCCTTTTATTAATGACTTTAAATCAGATAATGAGGCTTATTATTAAAACCCAATCCCACTCAATGACCCATTTAAATTAATATAAAAAAAACAAAGATCAGAGAATAAGAATTCAAAAGTTAGATTATTATAAAATCACAAAATTATCAACCACGCGGGCATTGAACCCGCGACCATCTCCTCCATATCTCCGTATGTTGCAGCGTTAACCAGCTAGGATTGACACTTTTATTGATCTGTTCGGTTTAAGGCAAATAAAATATTTTAGAGGAAATAAATCACTACAAAGCATTGTAGCTATAAGTGCCCACCTTAATATTTATACAATATCCAGATTCTAATTGTATATTTCACCTAACATTTCATAATATTCTCGACAGACGGGCGTGACCGAGCGATGGTAGACAAAGATATTTGATGGATTTTCTCTTCACACGAACATTATTCTGTCAAATTCTACAGTTATCCAAACTCGTAACAAACAGAGCATCATTTATTTCCTTCCATAACAATTCAATGGAAAGTTTTGTTGTGGCATCGAGCATGTATGGTTTTATTCACATTTTCACTTATAGAACGAGGTATAGGTTGGATAATAACTTTTATGTTGTCTAGTTTACGAGTGTTTTATGTAAAGTTGATGTTGGTGAATCGCGTGTTTGATTGGTTGTGGCGTGCTCGCAGCACGACACGCTGTCGGACAGCCGACAACCTGCCACAATGCACGCTGCAGTGCGGTAAAGCAGCCTGGTGCCCTGCTCTAATTTATAGTTCATACGTCACCGCCTCCTTATCCTGTATATCCCAGTCTTATCGGATTTCCGGTGGCGTGTGCCGTAAGCCATTCTGCACACCGTAATCTATGCAAGCGTTCGAGCGTTCAAACTGCACAGTTCACAGGTTAACGAACTCGTTTAACATTCAAAAACACTTTTAGATTAACTCGACTGTGGCGAATCATTGACTTTGTCTAGGTTACGTGAGGTGAGGACTGGTCATTATTAGAATTTACACAAAGACGTGTTATTATTAAGAATAAACCATTGTTCCCTCGGGGTTCCTTACCTTCAAAAGGTACCAACGGAACTTTTATAGGATCACTATGTCAGTCTGTCTGTCATAGACATTTTTCTCCGAATCTACTGGAGCAACAATGTTGAAATTTGTTACAACACAGAGTTATACACGAATACCGTATACTTATATAGACTTAGGTGACGCAATCACGTAAATAAGAGCAATACTGCGTAAATAAATGTATTCAGATTTCAGGGGTTAATTTAGGGGAGTAAACTAAGAATAAAAACAAAAAACTTTTGTCAAACTCGCCATGTCACACATCAAACGAGGCCAGAGGGAAATTAAAGGGCTCGTTTTGAAAAAGACAAACACTTTTTTTCTATAATTTTAAAATGCCTAATTTTGAAGATATTTAATAAAATACACTTAAATTGACCATTGGAAATTGAATCTTTTTGATATATTAAAATAACAGAGTCAAATTTTAAAAAATGTGGGATTTTGTGCCTCACTTATAATTGACTTACAGGAAACCCTTAAATAAAAATCCTTAGTCTGTAAATTCCCACGGGTAACGGAAAATATTCGTAAACAGAAAATGCGTAAAAAATATGTTGATTGTTTAATTAGTTTAATTGGTATAGTGGTTACTATGATAGCCTATTTGTACGGAATCCTCTCCACGTGACCCCCCCTCGCCCTTGTTTTTATTTTTTTATATTTTTGAAGGTTCAATGCTTTTTCTTTTTTGATTTTGATTTTCTAATTTTGATGCTTCAGAAAGTTTTAAACATTATCAAGTAAAACTTTTGATAAATGTTCAACAGCATTAGGGCATTTACATGAACTGCGGAGCAAGAGTTGCTCCAAAAGTGAATAAAATTCACTCGTGCAAGTAATTAAACCGTTGCATTCTAAATGGAGTTTTGTAGAAAAGATTGTGGCTCTACCAGTAAGTTAAGTGATTAACCTACTTTAACTATTTTTGATGACTGAGTTGGGAATGCTTAAAAACTAACACTATCTAGAGTCTTCAATTGCACTAAAGCAGGGGAAGGGAACTTCAATAGAGTATTTATTTCGACTTGCATTTAACCAATATACATACACATCATATAAAATATACTTATAAAAATTATACAATATGAACATTTATTTGTTGAAATTTGTTCAGAATAGGTTAGACGCTTATTTTTTCAATAGGCAAAATGGAAAAGCTTTTTTACAAGCTTTTATTTAACTGCAATATATGTATGTTTGTTTGGGTGGAATCTTACAAATGAATTTTAAATCAGTTATCTTTAACCGATTGAGCTGAAATTTTACATACCTGTCAAGTTCAGATGACAATACAATATTATAGTAACGGTGAGCTGATCTGATGATGGAGACAGAAGGTGGACAATGGAACTCCTCGATGATTAGTAGTAGCCTGGCAGTGTTTGGGCTCATTTTGATCAGGTTCCGATAACGAATTTAACAAAAGCTTGTTTTGAAAAAGACATTTTTCAACAATTAACTTATTGTACAATATACGTACATACATTACCGGATTACCTATTTTCTTTCTTCATTATACACCTCATGGGTTGTAATTTAGAACATCATAGGCCCACTAAATCTGAATTATTTATTGATATCCCAATCCTGGTTTCAACTCTCTAGCTTGTACTGACAGACACGGAGTCAGACCTCAGAATAATAACAGTGAAACCATAAATGTTCCGTTTTCAAACACGGTTCGGAACACTGAAAATGAATATTGGTTTAAATGTTGTTTCTATTTCTGCAACGGAGTAAAATATATTGTTTACCGAGTATTGCTTTGCAACAGATGTGTACAATTCCCTTAGCCACAAGTTCGATAAAGGATTCTTGGCCATTACATACATTCTCACGATCGTCGCAACATTTTAAAGGTTGCAAGAAGTCGGTGGATAAAGGTGGCTCAAAACCGTTTACCGTGGCAATAAATGGTGGAGGTCTATGTCCAGTAGTGGACGTCAATTGGCTGAAATGATGATGATGATGTCATACGTTTATTAAAAAAATATTATGCTGAGCTTATCTTTTTATTAAAAACGTTATTTGATCTATATTAGATACAACAGACGACAAAGTAATTATGAGAAGCTTTACGCTCACTTACCATACTAATTAATAATAAAGCCCGCGAGTAAACATCAATTTAGATTGTCACAGATTAGAAGGAAAACGGTTGGAACACTCTATACAATCGTCAAATTACGCAGATACGAACTCAAGAATGCAGACGCTTTTTATAATGAATACTAATATAGCTGGTGGTATGTGGTGGTGTGGTGTGGATGTCTATCAACTGATGAAAAGAAAAATATAACTCGACGATAATCTTACCTCAATGTGAATAACCCCGATTGAATTGGCAACAGCAGCACCGATTTTTACTTAATCGTATGCACTAGAATTTGCTTGCACCTTTAATGTAGGTATATAGATGTCAGTACCAGTAATTTGTGATGTTTATACGTACTATTTTCATCAGTCAAAATAAACAGTCTTTCGTTGCCCACGCATATTTCTTGCAGCTACGCTAAGTGAACGCGCTGTTTTGACATAAACCGCCACGGAGCATTACACACTTCAATAACACGTGCTTGGAAGATAGTGCTGGAAAACATTACACGATTTATAGCAATTAAGTCCTAGGTAGTTTATTTAGTAGGTAAGTAGACAAATACAGTCGGAATGTTTCCGAAAAGGCACAACCAACCGTGCATAGAGGGACGTATGTGCCGACACTTATGTAATAGTGTACCTACTCGGTGCACCCGAGTGAATTACCCCAGGTGAATTAGGTATACCACCCCTAATGTTTGGTCGTGACATGAAAGTAGAATAAATGTAGTGTGTTATGACTTTAAGAGATGAAGTGAGGAACAGTGTGATAGGAGTGCTGGAATAAATGAAGACGTAGTGACAAAGATTGGGAAAGGTATGCTTAGATGGTTTGGGCATGTAGAAAGGATAGACATAAGGAGATTGGAAGAGGAAAACCGTGGCAACCGCGTAAAACCAGTTCAGAAACGTTCTAGAGAAGGTCAAGAGTACCAAAATCTATTTTATTTTATATGTTGACACACAAGTAGGCGGCCCGTCTTAAGGTCCAGGTCTGGGTGTTATGGTACCATGGTACTCATAGAGGTCCTGATACCCACAACACAGGGAATCCTAGTATGAACTCAGGACTACGTATGTGACTGTTGGGTGTTATGTTATGTATGAACAACCTATCTGTGATTTTTGGCTATTACATATAGCTTAATAACTTACTTTTTAAACAAATTAATAAAAAATTAACCGAAACCTTTCAGGTAACTTACGAGAGAATCAATTAATTCATCTGACCCAATAATCCGAATGATAAATAAATAAATAAATAAATAAATGCTGGACATTTCACACAACATTATCTAGGCCCAAGCTAAGCAGAGCTTGTGTTATGGGTACTAGATAACTGATATACTTAATACAATATATAGATAGATATTTTTTTTTATTATACATAGAAAAATACCCAGAACACCCTGAACAAATATCTGCAGATCTTACAAATACTTGTTCCGAGGCGGGAATCGAACCCGCAACCTCCTGCGTCGCAGGTGAACCTTCGCCCGCCGCGCCACAGAGGTCGTCAAATGACGCTCAATAATATATAATGATGCTCTTACCATATTCCAACTAGTATGTTTATGTATGAATGAACGAAGCTTATGCCGCACCATCAAAGCCAAAGTCCCCTTCTAACTAAACTATCTTAAAGACGACATAAGTACACCAAGTGGCAGTTCGCTGCAGTTCGTATAGAGAAACTTCTCAGTGAGCGAAGGGAGATGTCACACAGATTCCCCGGCACTTGCTATTCGTAGTTATTTTGATTAAGAGCCCAGTGCATTGCTCGGTTGCCTATTCACTAGTTTACAAAGTTATGCTGAGCCAGATGGCTGAGCTCGTTGCTGGAACTGGATTTTTGAGACTATTGAAATATTATATGCAGAACCGTATGCAAACCTACTTATCGCTGCCTTAGTGCTTGAATATCCAACCGATATTTTTTAAACAAAGTGGCTTTTTGATAAAAAACTATACAATAAGTTGGTGCACAATTACGTTTTATATCGTTATAATTATAATTGTTTTAGTTTTACTATTCATATAACTCACGCTATTCACTAAACAAAACAAATATCCAACCTACCACCGAGCTAGCAATTTTTAGGTTTAAAACTCAAAATTGTTTCATAGGCGTGTCTTAAAAACATCGTTATCAAAGTTATCGTATAAAAAAAACAGAACATGCTGTATATCATAGAAAGGAGTATAGAAGACAAACAAGCACTTAACTGACACGTTATTATGCTGGGCTATGCTATCTTCGTTTCATTAAAAGAAACCTCCACATTAACATAAACTTATTAGTACCAAAGCGATGTTTAATAATAACCATATATTTTCCATTACAAGTTCTATCTACTCTTTTGGATTTTTTCTAGGTTCTTCTTCTAATATAAATAAAAAAACGTTTCCTGTTAAATTTGGTCAGTTAGTTTCATTCACACACTGAGCAGCGTTATGGTAACATTCTATTGTTACAAATCAATAAATGGAAGAAAGACCCACTGGATCATAAGTTGGTACACACATTAAATATGCAAGTAATATCGGCGCATCTGTTTGTCTAGCTCAGTCTGTCACTGACTCGAGTTTATAACAGATGTGTTCACAAATCATGCTCTGAATATTTTAATTGCGTATTTATTTGAAAAATAAAATGTTCACGTTGCACGTCGCTGACATTGCAAAGTTATTTGCACTAAGGTGACTTTGTTCAATGCTAAACTCAAAATGTACGATTGAATTATTTAAATCAAATGAGAACAATTTAGTTGAAAATGAACATCAACTCGGCCTGAGGTACTCTCTAATGAGCAGAGTTGCGTGAGCCGTCGCTCCATCATGTGTGTAACGAACCTTTGATGGCACCCACACTCAAATTTCATAGTCAAATGATCATTTATTACCTACCTATCCCCGGTAATTTCAGCGACTGCCATGTCGTCAATTTCAATCAGATAAATCGCTCACTTACGAAGTTACTGAGAAAACGTTGATTTTCGTGTTTACGTAACGGTTACAATAAGAGATGACTGCATCTATTTAGGACATAAATATTCACTATTTTGTACATTGTAACAATAGCACGTAGATCCACTTTATACCAAAATTTCACATCCAAACAAAATCAAACCATAACACAGATGAAAAGGAAATCATTATTTGCCCAAATACCAGCCAAATGTAATTATTTAAATTCATTTCGAAATCCAAAATAAATGTGAAACATTTTTTTAACCGACTTCAAAAAAGGGAGGACTTTCTCAATTCGACTGCATGTTGGTTATGCGATTACTCTGCCAATTATTATGATTTTGATATCTAATTCTTTTTTTGCTTGGTAGGTCAGAGGTGGCATAAGTGGTCCCATATAAATGTTATCAAAATTGATTCAGCTCTTTTTCAAAGGAACTGGTTTTTTTAAATAACTTTATGAAAATAGAGTTTTTACGAGTGATATCAGATTTTCCTGAATGAAATGAACAAAGTAAATTATAATTTGAGTTACTAACATTTTTAGTAAATTATACCTTAAGAAAAACATCTAACTGTAGTAGCGCGAAATGGTTTAGGACAAAAAATCCCCTTAGTATTAACAAAATAAAAGCATTTTTATAAAACTCCAATAAATGGGGAACTGAATTATTAATAAAATTGAATTGGCGCAACCATTACTGGAAAATGAAAACGTTAATGTTGCCAAATGACGTCATAGACTGAGAGCTGGGTATGTGAAACTTACGTCATTTTATACGCAACTAGCTTCCAGTTGCGGCTTTGGTCACGTTGTTCATAAAAAGTACCCTATATCGGCCTTATTACAAAACATGGTTAAAATCTGAGTTTAAACCAGGACTACCAATCTAGGCTTAAATATCGACCTTTGGTGTATATGAATATAGTACAAAAGCAAATGGTTAGTTTTCCAAAAGTAACTTTCGAGCTAGATAGTCCGAGCTTATGCCAAAAATTACATAACCTCTGACTATCTCTGGTTTTTATAAAACCAGGCAGCCCCTTAGTCCTTCAGCGCTCAGCGCCAGAGTCAGCATTATTATTATTACATATTTTGAAATAAAAATAATAAATAAAAAAAATATTTTCTTTCTTTCGAAAAAAAGTCGGTTTTTGTTTTAGTTTCAAACAATTAAGTTTATTGTTGTTACTTAACTGTGCTATAACGGATGAACCATTTTCGATAAAATTTGGTACAGACATAGATCTTGATGCTGAACACATAATTATTGCGTTACAATGCAAGCCAAGCCATGGCTTGCATTGTAAACACGTTTGTCGAGTTCCGTTGTCCATCTTCAGTCTCACTCATCAGATCAGCTCGTTGTTAACTTAATATTGTGTTGGCATTGGAACTTAAAACGTATGCAAAATTTCAGCTTATGGTTTAAAAACAAGTTGCAAGATTTGACACACACATACTAAAAGATGAAGTCAAATAAAAGCTTGTAAAAAGTCCCAGCGCTCCGCTCCGGTCGTGTAGCACTCGTAGCATACCGTAGCGTACCATATCCTCGGCAATGTACGAGGACGTGCGGATACGTCTACGAGTGCTACGAAGACGCTACGAAAATACGAAGTAGTAAATGTGGTCATCTCCGTACCTTAGTTACCACTTTCGCATTACCCTTGCGTTCGCATGGACGTTTGCCCACACGTACGCTATACGTTAGTGGCATGCGAGACGACTCCCGGTTGCATATTTAACGAGAGCTCGCTAACTGTCCCGCTTTACGGGACGAAGAGGGACTCTGTAATTGGATTAAGCTACATTTAGCTGTATCAACTGCCGGCAATTCGTCGTTTGTCGCGTCGGCGACGCAGTTTCATCTACACATCCATACCTCTATAACAATAAGGTTCATTTTCAGAGGCTTCACAGGTTTAAAACGCCGGAGAAAGTTTCGAACGTTATATAAATTCTACAGATATACCTACATACGTGGTCTGTTTGACTAAAATATACCAACGGTACCAACTTACCTGAATTCGGGGAACGTTATTAACCATCCCAAATAAACGTTTTGATTGTGTTCCGTATAAAGTTATTAAGTAACATAACATAACACCGAACATACATAGTTGTGACCCCACAATAGGATTCTCTGTGTCATATGGGTATTAGGAACAACGAGTAACGTGCTACCACAAAACCCAGCCTCGGAACAAATATTTGCAGATTATACAAACTACAAACATTTGTCCCGCAGCGGGACTCGTACCCGCATCTCTTGCGCCTCAGCCGGCTATTCGCCCACTGCGCCACGGAGGTCATTATTTCAAGTATTCTATACTTATAACTGGTATACTTAGAAAATCAACTTTTACACACACCTACACCTATTTCCTACATAGTATACATATTGTATGTTTTGGGGAAAGAAATCCTAATAAGATTGAATTGAATCAAGGTTATATTTTAAAACATGGAAGAAAATCAATTGCGAACTTGTCAACAAATGAGGCCCTTGGTTTTCGCGAAGATTTGTACGGAAGGGTGGCGAATGCGTGACATGAACACGCAGGGAACAGGAAAACAAAACAGCCACCCTTTGACCTTGTCCTCGGCTGTCCCTCACTTCTCAAAGCTCGTCGCAATTGACGTCGCTCTCTAGGCACTATACGTAATCAAGAAGCTTTTTAATCTTCTTAAGTTCTAAGTTACTCAAATAATAGCTCATGTTTTAGCTACTATTAGGTTTTGACCTCATTTGTTATTTTTCTATGGAAGCCATCCTTAAGGGAATAAATCATGTCTAAGGGGTTTTCCCCCTCTCACCCACGGTCTTGGGAGGTTCGGGAGCCTCTACTGTAAGGCCACACACACGTTCTACTTTTAACCAAATATCAGTTTATTGGGCGTTATAACACACGTGCGGGCAAAACAAACATGTAACACTCGCAACATCTGTTTTTATTTTACGTAGCAGGAATATTAATTATGCCGTTGTTGTAAATTCACCTATTATAATTTAACCAATTAATTTTACCGTAAATAATAAGGTAAGGGTAAAATTAATGGGTTAATAAGGTTTTAATTAATCCACGCAGTCGATTTATGTTCGTGTCTGCCTTCAAGAAGGTAGGTAATGTTTCAGTGTTTTGAACATGGTTTTGAACATTTTGTTTTTATTTATCATGGCTTTTACCATTGCATTTTACTTTTTTGCATTGCTGCAATGATTTTATTTTATCTGTTGACGGCGTATACAATTCATTTCGCATGACAGCCACTTAAAAGTAAGAAATACTCTTTATTCATTGACATTCCTCTCGAACCATGCATAGTTTAGGGTTTCAAAGTTTACTCAATCGAGACTAGATGGCGCCACTAGTTGATTAGAACGCGCTATCGGGTTTATTCCCTTGTTGGAGAACTCTTGTACTGGGATTTGGTTTTTTGCGTTTTTATTAGTAGCATGGGATCCTTGCCCAAACGAGACATCATCTGTGAAAATTTCTGTCAACCTCTTACGCCTGCTGAGATATACCACCGTGACATAATCCAGACAGACAGACACACATACCGATGGACGGACGGCGCAAAAGCCGTTTAAGGGATTACATAGAGGATGGGCACAGCAGCATCCACCTGGGTACACCACAACAATACTATACGATCATCCGCCTGCCAAGCGTGGTGATTTTGGCAAATCCCAACATTGGGAGGGAGAGGCCTCGTCCAACAGTGGACGTCTAACGGCCGATGATGACGTGTTGAGGTCTGGCCCGATTCTTCCTCACATCTTTCGACAACCTCCGTGGCGAGTAGCCGGCTGAGACGTAAGAGGTGTGCGTTCGATTCCCGCTGCGGGTTGTTTCGGGTCTGGGTGTTCTAGTACCATGGTACTCGTAGTTCTTGATGTCCACGACACAGGAAATCCTAGTGTGGGATCAGGTCTATGTATGTGACTGTTGGGTGTTATGTTATGTATTCTGTGTGACGTTGGCACACAACAAAAGACCGTCTCGTGTTTTGCCTGTAGCAAAAAGGCTTTAGGTTATATTTACTGTTATGTGAACAGCATAAAGACTAGTCTATCCTCCGAGGGATGTTTGTTAACTAGCTGGCTAGCAGATATTAACTATGTTTGCAGTTAAAGTTTTATCGTTGCATATCAAAGTTGCTACGTTATAAATAGCTTAATAAAACTCTACTGAATATTCATACACACGACGTTTCACGTTTATTTACATTTCTTTTTAAAAGAAAATCTGCTCGTTAGCTGGAACTTCTTGCACCAACGATAATTTCACTAGTTCCAACTTCAACGACATCAAATACTACTCTAAAAAAATTTGTCTAAAAGCCTTGAAGCCATACAAAATGATTTCAAAAAACCGCCGTTTTGTATTCCATCGTTGCAGCGCCTCTTAGCTAGATACGTCACTAGGGGGCGCTGTAATAGATAGTCGTGATACTGTGATAGGTATAGATATTATGGTTACATAATAGACGTGTGGTTACACTTCCAAACGCTGTAATTAATCGAATCATGAGTGAAAAAACTTGTTTTCTTTAAAAAACCTTCTTTGAAGTAATTCAAAACGATTTCATAAAACCGCATTATAATCGGTTAAGCCGATTTGGAGATAAATGTTAACAGACAAAAATACACAACCTTTAACCCCCAAGCACATACGGACACATAGTTGCTCCTTTAATCACGGGAAAAAAATCGTTGTCACGAAAATATACACCTCAATGAAACTGCAAAAATAATAATGAATTAACCATTCATGCCCCAAGTTAATTCTTGCTAAAGAACCATCAGATCCAGTTAGTAATATTACATCAATTTGTAAGCACATGACGTTTTCAACAATGTACAGTTTGCACAACTCAGGTCAAGGCGCCAGATAAAAGTATAGTCAATACACAACACATACCACAACACGGAAGGCACACAGGGCTATATACACATATTAACACCGGGAAAACTAAGCCAACTTTTTCGTACGTTTACGATAATTTCTAGGCAAATAATAACAACTCAGCAAAGATAAGAGCCAATTATATTAGCCAACAGCCAATGGATCCTCTCAGATGTGCAGCACAGTAAGACTTCAAGAAAATAAACCGAGATAAACAAATGAAATTCCATTAGCATTCCATTTTGTATAATGCATTGGTGTTTAATGGTTTCAGTACAAATCGGCGTACAAGTGTTTATTTCAATATGCTTCTTTGAAACACCTACGCTTCTTATACTTTCTGATATTATTTTCGTTGGAATGGTCTTGGTATATTTAACTTCTGTCACCATTCGTTGAAATTGTACCTCGTGTGTTGTATCAGGTGGAGATCATTTAAATAAATAGATTATAATATAAAAAGTGGACATATTATACAAAACAAGACATAGATTTCACAAATCAAAAATAAAGTGATACAAGTGATATGAGACACCTCAATTCTTTATTCATTGTAATCACAATGATCATTAGGTTGAATGTTCCATCATTTTAGTTTGAACAATCAAACAACAATCAATACATAACAAACACTCAAAAGTCACATACATATTCCCATTCTAGGGTTCTAGGGTGGTTATCAGGAACTACGACTACCATGGTACCATAACACAAAATTGTCACAGTCTTTTATGGCTCAGGATAACGGGAGCAGTGCAATGCCAAGAAGGACACGTCCTACGTGGACGTGACTTAAGAGGTATTGCATTTGTAATGGCTAGCCCATTACAAATGCAATTGTGATTTCACTATAGTGCGGCTTAATGTGATAGCTCTAGCGAGGTATTGATACTTTACTTACTGAAATATCACTAGAAAGAATACCGCCCACGCCCTTAACACTTGACCTTTATGCCCCTATAATATTTGAATCAATAGTTTACCGCTTAATCACTGCGCGATAATATATTAATATATTTAACATAATAGGCAGCTCGAGACCATTCGTCGTGGGAGGCCTATCTTCTATGGGCTGATGATGATGATATACTATACATGAACGATGTTAACCATAAAGTAAGCAAAGGACTTGAGAATGAAATGCATTGTCATTGTCATTGTCTAGCTTCACGAAGCTCACACGAGTTTACAAAGATTTAGTACAAATTACAATTAAATTTTATTTACAGGGTCATCAAAATTTGATGAACAGCGTCACACATGAAGCAACTTAGGTTTTTTATTACATAATTACATACTAGCACCATCACTATCGTATGAAAAAGTTTTTATTACATTTTACCAAATTGTGTGTTCTGTCACAATTTCCTGTTATAGAATCATCTATATCTATCATCTATAACAGGAAATTGTAATATAATATTTCCATATAAAAAGATTCAAGACAGTTTCTCTGCACCTGCTATGGTTCCGGACTTAATACTGTCCCAATTAAAAATTTTTGCAGAAGCGTTGCAAAACTGACTCACGCACAAACTAAACTGAGACTTGCGATTTGCAACTTTTTTGTGTGTATGGAAAACTCCACGCGGCCGAAGTCATGGACATTACAATAGTATTTTATAATTGTAATCAATTTAATGAACTCCATTGTACATAAACGGGCATCATTAAGATGTTTTTAAAAAGCAGTAGGTACCTACGATAAGAAAGAAGTAATTTAGTTGCTTAAAAATAAATTAAAATTTTAATTAATAAGTATACTTAATTATTTAATGTGCCAGTGTGCTGTTGTGTGGGTTATTTCAGTGAATAACCTCAAATCATTAAACATAAATACCTATATCATCGGTCTTTTAAGTAAAGCAGAAACTTATTGATGCCGCTAATATCCAGATATTACAAATAAATAAAGTTACTGAAGACAAAAAAGTCAATATATTATAATGGCTTAGCTATACATTAAACAAGTATTTTGTTGAGATTTAACAAATACAACTACAGAAAAAAAGGTGGCCTGGCGGCCAAACTTCAGTGCTCAATGCTCTTTTGGGGCACGGTTGCAATTTTAATGAACACTCGCAAACAATCTTGTCTGAGAGCCAGCTCCTAGATTTTATGAGAGCGCGAACTTAAAGGAAAATTAGACACTCGTAAAACGTGTGAGAGCTGGGACGCTCCTGTTGAATTAATTTCACTAATTACAGCGCCACCTGCCGGCGGAAGGTCTTTTGTTTGCAATTAATCATTGTTAATGCCCGTGACACTTTAATTCAGCTGTTTTACGTAGTCATAATATTCATTTATTACATTACATGGTGCGCCCACGGGAACTCTGAGCTACGGGACTGGTTGTTAACGCTATCTACCAACACCAACCGCCATTTTAATTATTTAGTTATCTATAATCCGCCAATGGTTATAATTTCGCTGCTATTTATTCGGTAGCATGTAACAATAACCAATGATTTGAAACCTTGTACCCTAAACCCAACCTTCAAATATCAAACCTTCAACTGCATTGTTTTAGGTTTACTTCAAAGTCGCAAAAGCTTTGTTCGTAAATTAATTAACGTTAAACAAGACATGAGTGTCTGGCCTTTTGAAATTGTATAAAGCTCCTTGTTTGAAATAGAAACATCTTGTTTCTTGAGTTTTTATATCACAAAAACTTAAGAAATTCATGATTTTTGCAATAAAATTCATCACGTTTAAATTCACCAACATCTCTCAAACCAAATCTTGCTTTAACATTTGCACTTTTGCGACATATCCCTTCAAATGCATTCAAATTGCAGATTTCGTTATTACAATTTTACGAAACGAAAAAATACGTTACGATTACGTACTTGAGAAGTCATTTATTATAAGTAGTTCTAAAGAGAACAATTTTAAGTAAACTCGGTAAGTGTAATTTTATTACGATGATTGAAACCTGAATTGATCGGAAAATTACGGTGAATTCGTGTTCATCGAAAATATACTTTTAAAACACGCGACGGTAAACAATTTGTTATTAATCTACTGATCCATTGTCAGGCGTTAGAAACTACAGTGACGATTTTCTTACATTATATCAGTTTCTATATATCTAACCAGCTTAGCTCTAACTTTTAGCATCCACTTTTAGGTATATGCCTCCTCTCTATCAGTCAGCAAGATAACGTAAATGTATAGAGAAAAATATAATTTTTAACTCTACAAAACAAGTACATAAATCCAACTAACCAGAGTTCAGATGTGCGCACACCACCAGCTAATTCACTAAAATCGGGTATGACGTAAGAAAATTTTCACTTGCTTCCGAACTGTAGAGCAAGCGCTGACACTTATCAAATACATGGAAACCTGCAGGTGACTCTGACACTATCGCTATACCTACCCACGTCTATTTGTGAATGATTTAGTGGACGTTATGACGGAAGTTAACACAAACGGATGTCCAGTGCATCGTAGGCATAATATTAGGATCAATCCGTTCGGTGATTATTGCACCAGATGTCCTGTGAAATATGTATGACAGAGTCCTACTTAGATTTATTACGTAACCTAAAGACCTAGGATTTTCGAAGAAGAAATTTCTAAATTTAAATAAGGTGTTTAGTTTGCTTAAAGGCCACAGCATACCGGCTGCGTACGCGTAAACGTAGACGTGCACGTCGACGTACCATGACGTTGTAATGTATGGAATTGTATGAGACATGGCACACAGTTTGCGTGACGTGCACGCAAGCGTGTACATACGAAGTGACGCGCGTGTCTACGTTACGTGTTGTATACGCAGCCGGTGTGCTGTGGCCTTAAAAGTGTTAAACAGAACGGGATCCGGCTTATGAGATGACTGCACTCATTTGGATTTTGGTAAAATGTATTATCTTTAATTAAAGTTGAATTAAGTTATCAGCTCAAAAGCAACCGTAGAACTTTCCTCAGGCTGATGCTTGGAAGTGTCCCAGCAGCCTGAGGAAAGTTCAACTCTGGTTGCGAGGAAGTGCGACAGCATTCAAGCAAGCAACTCATTTCCACCATGTTCATAATACTTCTATCTGTCATATTTATCTGATCAAAACCCACAAGACAGGAACAGTCAAATTAGGTGATTTTTTGCAAAAGTGTGGAACTAATTAGATGTAGTCATGAAAACTTTTCTAATTGTTTTGTATGGCTTAAAAATCACCTCTAATAATAAGCATCAGTAATTTCACCCTCCGGAACAGGGTGAAATAGGGTGAAAAACCTTAAAATATCCATAACTTAATGGGGGAAATAGAAGTAGTCGGTGCAATTTGGCATAGACTTTGAACCGTTATGATCTACATTTGCACCAAGTATTTTTTAAATCCGACATACGGAACATACAAAAAAAAATCGTTTACAAAAAAAACTTTTTGTGGTTATTACGGCTCCGGGAAAATTAAGGTAGTCGGTGCAAATTGATAGACTTATCAGAAAAATGCTCGAAATACATTACCAGGTTTTCACCATGGTGCGTCTCACGGAAGGCACTTTTCCATATTTTATTGTCTCGCTCTACTTCGGGGAAAATTAATGTAGGTCTGGAAATTGACTTAAACTTATTCATTTAATTAGTACTACATCCGCCGGAAGTTTCATACTGGTATTTATTTACGGAAGATGCATTTGTTCAACACTGTGTTCCCTACATGCACGTGGTTTTTATCATAATCATAATGCACTAAGACAGTCTCTCTATACGTAATTTAACTTGCATCAAGTAATTTCTTTCTATTTTAAAATTTACGGCCTTTTTAAGTTTGTACCTAATATTTAAAAGGGTTCCGTAAGCGCCAGAAACGGTGCAAACTTAGGATAAGCTTCTTTTCGTGTCATCTAACGTTTCCATAAGAATCCACGACTACACGATTTAGTTCCACACTTTTTGCTAATTTGCCTGTACTATAGGTATTGCCCGGCAGCCACTTAAGATAAATTCAAACCGACAGTTTTTGAATATTCCAAAATTTCGATTAATGAAAGTACGTGGGTAATTGCAGCAATAATACAATGGGGAATTTTGTACGATTCTTTAATAAACTATAAAAGTGCATCTTAACTTCCTATTCGAAGGTTTAAATCCTACATAAATAACAATCTGATTAAGAAAGATAGGTAACATAAATGAAAATGATAAACAAACATTAATGATAAAGCCGCGTGGCCTGGTGTCGCTCTGCCCCTCGAAAGCTAAAATATCAATTTTGCAATATCTGATACGTACCTATATAATATTATTAATAAGTTTAACAATAGTACTGTGCTGTTGCCCTGATTCTTCTAAGCTTGGTCACAAAGTTAGGTACATAAAGGCGACGGTGGCTTGGTTGCGTTGTTGAAAACACATTTAATTTTGTCTTTGACTTTAAACAGGCAATCCAATTCCAACATTTAGAGAATACTTCTAGTTTTTTATAAATATATCTATATCTGATCAATTCTGATCACTTAGATAGTCCTGGATAAGTTTTTAGCAAACAATTGACACGGACATATGGTTTAGTGTAACACGGAGTTTGTATGGATACATCGATGAGCGCTCCTAGAGTACACTTTATGAACCTTAATTTCCATACTAAACTCCGTGTTACACTACACAATATGTCTGTGTAAAACTTGTTAAAACTCCGATTTTGGCCTCGGATGTTGTACTAAATGTGGAGTTAGATTTAGAAATTACCTTTACAAAAAATTATCACCCTCAAATGTTACTTTAAAATAACAATCTGTACTAATAATTTATAATAAAATTATTTAAAGTCGATGCATGTACAATACAGTATTGTTTTATTACAGGGTTATTGCAAGGTGTAGCCGGTCGTCAGCATGCCACCTAAGTAAGCTAACAATTCGTAGATAGTATATACAGTCAGCTTTTTGAACTCGTTATCTACTTCACAAAGCATAGAATTTTTAATTACATCTATTTCACGCAACGCAACATCACACTGAGGTATTATATAGTCGCACTGTATATTTTAAATGTTCATTTTCGAAATCATTAAGAAACTCCTGGAAATTGGAGAGAAGCAAGCTCATCTAAGCTAGGTACACTTACCTAATTTAGACGAAGAATACCTGTATGGTGTCATGCATGACCGATGTCGCCGTCGTTAACCTTTCCAAAATATGGGCAAATGTTTGTGCTCCGGGGTTAATGTAGATTAGTGTGTTTCGTGTCTCCGATCATTAAGCTTCCTGCAAGTTTTATCACTTCAAATTAGTTTTCTAACCACATTTTCAGTTTAAATAGGCACAAAAAAAGCGTCGAAAACGAATTCGGGTTCGTAGAGATATACACGTAGATTTATGGGGGCTATTAATTGTATGAAACAAATTGCTTTTTTGGCTTGTGTTAGATAGAAGCAGCTTTGAATTATCCGTTTATTTGGAACCTTCAGTTTTAATTTCATTTGCTAAAATGTTGGTTTTTGCAGTTTTTCACACTAAATATTTATTGATCACGTGCTCCCGAGCACGAAGAGAAGTTTTGAAAGGATTGAGATTATTATGTTAGTGGTTCAAAGTTTAAAACTTTTAAATAGTTTGGCCAAGTTAAATATCAATTCAGTGCAGCATATTGCTAAGCGAAATCCGCCGCAGGGCTTCTGCGCTGTCGTAACGTGTCACATTGTAATTCCCCTGTTTGTTATACCTTTGAGTCGGAAATTACCCGAAGGCATCATCACGAAGATACGGCGAGCGTGCAAATTACCCCAATTTGTGTTGAAACATGATTGAAAACCAACTTCGGTGTTCCTTCGTGACCTGCTTTAGGGTAGATAGATACAGGTTTAGCGTGCTTTCATGTAAACGCCATTCATTCGTTTGATTTGCAATATGGCTGTTTTATGAATACTTGTTTTTTTTTAGTGTAGCTAAATTATTTAGACTTCTGACAAAATTACAGGTTCAGACAACTCAACTAAGTTAGATTGGTACAGAAAACTCGCTCACAAGTTGAAAACTAATTTCCTGTGGCACAAAGCAATCGTTGGGATCGATGTATGCTATCGCTGTGAGACACGATGGGCACGTCTTTTTGGTTTATTTTTAAGCTTGTTTAGGAAATCTTTTTAATTTATTCTATTTCCCACAAAGCCGAAAGTAGCGGAAATAGCAAAGCGGAAACTCACTGTATTGTGAGGATCAACAAGAATTTTCATTGGATTGCGCTGTTTGAACTGCCCGCAATCGTTATGGAAAACGGAAACAATGTTCTATTGGGGGCAGTTAACAAATATTTGTTAATGGTTTTACTACTGTTTGAAATACTGAATGAGAAAAACAAAGAACAGACGGTAACTGTACAGGCGGCAAAGCTAATTGGTGAACTCCGCGTCACAGATTACAAAATAGTTACTCCATCCCACGTGCCAAATAACTAAATTTTTATAGGTGACATTTAATTATTATTTTTTTCACATAAATATAGCTTATAACTTTTAATTGTATATATTATATTTCTTGTAATCTAAAAGTACAAAAAATGTTAGTCATTTAGTTTCTACTTCGCAATCTTTAAACACACTCGGGGGTAACCAATAAGCTTTGCCGTCTGTACACGTTCTTTTTTCTATAATTTTTAACTGCAGTATTAAGTTTTTCACATTTCCATCGTAGACCCTTCGTAGATTTCTCAGCAGTTTTTAAATTAAAACAATCACGTAAGTAGCTTGTAGAAGTGCTTGTATTTACTTTCAGCTTGGTTCAAAAGTATGTGATTATAGAAAGCCATAAGGTATACGTAAAAACAGTTTTGTGCTTTTTATAATACAAATAAAGCAGCTTGATTACAAAGTAATGTGCCATTGAGCAACACTTGTTGCTTCTATATCAGGTTTTAGGGCCACGTAGAAACGATAGTAAACAGCCGGCTAGTCAAGAGGGATCATCAAGACAATCTTTTGTTCAATGCAACTTTCAGTGAGCACAAAAACTTCGTTCTCGAATTGTTGGATTAAGTTATGCAGTCGGTTTACAGATTCTTGTACTTATGTACTTTTCTGCTAAGACTGCTCTATAATTAACGATAGTTCGCCTGGCTTGAGCGTAACTAATCAGCATCATTACTTACATAGCGACCACCGAGATCATAAACTCTGTCGTGAGAAATCCCATTGTGGCCCGTTTAAGGCGATTATTATTGTCGACGGCTTCGAGCCAGCACCAGCCAATAGCAGCGTGCGACTGAATCCACCTAATACCTATGCGCCTATACCTAACAATGTAGGATGTATCAGTCAGGTAAATTTTAGTCAAAAAATAATAAAAATCAGTGCAGGCATTTCGAAGAAGTAGCGATTTTTTTAATATTTTTGTTTAGAAATGTTTGAACTTACAATTTAATATAAAAATGGGAAATACTGGCATAGATGGAATAATCATATATTCATATTTCAAGGCAAGATGCAGCCAAGTTAATTAGTTATAGGGATTTATAGGAAATCATACATAAATTGACCTGATATAGCACCTTATGGCCACTACGCAAACTTTCACGCAACAATGCTTTTTCATCCCATCTATTCGAAAAGGACGACTTGGTTCGCCTTTAAGTGCACCCAAAGGTGGTGTCTTCTATAAGAAACTTCTATAAGTGCGCCGCAATTATCTTTGCCGCGCACTTTTTGAATTTGGAACATCTTAGTGTTCAGCGCCAAAGAAATCGAACGAAAGTATTGTTTGAATAAATACTGGCTGGTACGACGGCAAATAGTCGCGCCGCAGGCTGAATAAAAAAAAATTGAAAACGCGCGAATTTAAAAGCCCTCGTTTTCGTCAATTTTCACGGATTGTTAAAAATTCATGGTTTTGTTTTGAAATAAAATATGAGGCGCCTTTTATTTTCTCATAGAGGGTGATGAAAAGTAGAGTGTTCACTCGGGCGCAAAAATTTTTTTGGCTCGGGTGACGTACTTTGATTCCCTCGCTACGTTCAGGGTTCTACTAAAGAACCTCTCGCTACGCACGGGATTCTACTCTAGAATCCCTCACTTCGCTCTGGATTCAAAAAAGCGCCCTCGCTGTAAAAATATTATTTTGCTGTCTTATTATACAATCTACTATTGTAAATCAATTATCTACACACAAACACAAGCCTTTTTCCCCAAAGGGATAGGCAGAGCCTCAAAGACCCTCTTTTCACCGTGAGTTGTGCACAGTTGCAGAAATATAGACGTGACAAGTGGTGAGCTCATGGCCGCCATTGCTTTTCACGACCAACTTGGCTAACGCTTTCTTACACACTCCTTATAAGCCAGCAGCTAGGATAAATCTTAAACCAACGAAAATTGCCCAACAAGTCCGGGTAAGCTAGAATTCTAGAGTTAATTGGCCATTGTTGAATTATCTAAGTGCATTACTTAATTATTTGTGTGTATCATTCGTAAAATCTGGTGTTAATACATACCTGTTATCTGAGTATGTATGCGTTATCCTTGACCCCAATCGTCCCTTCCAATTCGGAAATAAGGGTGCGGGTATTAGACCCTCCCGAAATTCCATCGCCTCACTACATTATTAAACTGCTTACGGCCACAATCAGATAATTTGCCAACAATGTCCGTGAAAATAAATCTATGGTTGATTGAAAATGCATGAAAATTAACTGTATCCTACCATACAATAGTTACTTTGGTAAGGGGTGTCGCATATTTTTAACCGACTTCACAAAAAGGAGGAGGTTCTCAATTCGTTTTTTTTTTTATATTTTTTATCTCCGGTGTTTATGAACCGATTTGGAAAATTCTTTTTTTAATTGAATAGATATACTTTCAGATCCGTCTCATTTTTTCAGAATCCAGTTCTGATGATGGGATCCATGAGGAATTGAGGGAACTCCTCAAATATTGTAGGCATATACATATAGTGATTTTGATATTTTCAGCAACAAACCAAGCATTTGCATTCAGAAAGTATCATAATCCTTTCACCACTATGGTTCTTTCATAATTTTATTTTCGTCCAAAATTATTTAGTCGAATACAATGGCGGAAGTCGGTTTTTTAAATGAAAAGTTATATTGTCATTATTTTAGTTATGTTTTATTTTAGTCTGGCTGACAAACTAACGCGCAGCGTTAAACGTAACTACTATGTTTTTGGCGCAAAGAGTGCGAAATTTGGAGGGTATATTCCTTTTGTGACTCCACTCATGTCCCTTCCACATTTCAGGTTTCATAAATAAAGCCGTTCAAAATGTTCCAATTCCCGTTGGACACCTTTCATAGTTCACTCTACCAACTAGGTTTCGCTGGTAGTCATTCTTTTAGCAATTGTGCCATTGTGTCGCTTTCTAATAATATTGGTATGGATGATAAATTCCATTCATAGTGAAAGTTTGTGGGCCGGGGCGGAGGGCGGGCGCCGTCGCTCTAATTAATTGCGCCCACGTCTATTTTTAGCATACAAGGACGCATTCAAACGTGACCAGAAACGTCAAATTTTGATCATACTTGTATATTATTAACATAACATAACACCCAACAGTCACATACGTAGTCTTGATCCCATACTAGGATTCACTGTGTCGTGGGTATCAGGAACTACGAGTACCATGGTGCCATAACACCCAGACCCGGAACAAATATTTGTAGATCATACAAACATTTGTCCCGCAGCGGGAATCAAACCCGCAAACTCTTGCACCTCAGCCGCCTACTCGCCCGCCGCGTTACAGAGGTCATCGTGTTAATTATTATCTGCGCCCCGCGGTTTCACCCGCGTGAACAATGATAAAAATTGATGATGAAAAGTAACCTATGTGTTAATCCAGGGCGTAAAGTATCTCCATTCCAAATTTCACTCAAATCCATTCAGTAGTTTTTATGTGAAAGAGTAACAAACATCCATACTCACAAACTTTCGCGTTTATAATATTAGTAGGATTATTTCTTAATAGATAATAAATAACATAAACTACTAATAGATATTATAAATAGTTGACAAGCAGTAGTGTACGCATTACTGTTTCGGTTTGAAGGGTACGGGTGCCGGTGAAATTACAGGCACATGAGACTTTTCATCTTTATGTCTCAGGGTCGATAG